>JANHMN010000020.1:36848588-36896576 GCA_030674055.1 Rhabdomys pumilio
AATCATCCCTAGGCACAGTTACCCTGTCAGTACTTAATCATCCCTAGACACAGTTACCCTGTCAGTACTTAATCATCCCTAGGCACAGTTACCCTGTCAGTGAGAGCATTCCCTCATGTCTAGAGACTGTGCTTCTTAAAAAACGACAGCATATATCAGTTCCTCTTATATTACATTAATGTAAACAAGTCATATAGATTTACCAGATGGCTATAAGGAGAGCTGGGAAAATAGTTCCTGTCAGGGCACCCTAGTGTCTCATAACAACTTCACACATAAGAGGAGAAAAATATCTCTGCCACAAAATGACCCAGTAATTAAACAAGTTGGATAGTGTCAGATCACAGAAACCTAGGACGTGTCTCGCTCAGTACCTGTGGCTCCTCCCGGCCCTTCTCACGTACCCCTACCCTAAACCTCTCTCTCCCAGGGGCTGGGCTTCCACTTCCCTTCCTCTAGCTTCAGATTCCTCACCCTCTAGGTTTCCTGGCCAGCTCTTGGATGCTTAGTCCATGGCTCCCCTCTTGGTGTGCCCGCCACTCCCCTTCTCTTCCCCTCTTGCTTTGTTAACCCATCCCTCTTCTCTCATGGCCCCATTCAGTCTGCTGCTGGCTATTCTCAGTCTAGACTCTTTTAGATGCCCATGGCTGGCTGACCCTCCCCATCAAATCTAAATAAGCCTTCTCCACAACCATACCTTGGAGTAGTCATGTCCTCATATTTTTCATTCATATACATGTATAAAACATACTATTTGGTTATAAAAATCTGGTTAGCATATTTTCCAAAAGGTGTCTAAGTGATATTTTCTTAATTAAGGCTTTCAATATTGCTATAGAAGCAAGCTAGTTATGATTTAAGACATCACGTATCTCAGCACTTTTTGAAAGTTTATTTTCTAAGCTAGAGCATCTGTTAAATTTAATTTGGCACTTGATTTTTTGAACTTAATTTAGGACCACTAAGAAAGAAAAAATGCTAGCCATCTGTAGATTCTTGACAGAATCTTTGGTGGTAAGGGCTATGTCATCCTGGGTTTTATATTAAAAGCACTAGGAAAATCAGTTTTTGATTTTAAGAAGACTTTAAGACCTTGACTTTAAGAAACATTAAGATCTAGTAAATGTCTAGCCTAAGATTGGCAGCATTTAATTTGTTTATATTTAGATTTTCTCTTACATATACACCTCAATGTATATATGTGCCCCTTTGTGAGTGCATGCCCCCTTGGACATCAGAGGAGGACCTTAGATCCTCTGGAATTGGAGTTACAGTTCTGAACCACTGCACATGCTTGATCCTCTTGCAAGAGCAGCAAGTTCTTTAAACCACGAACCATCTCTGCCGCCTCACCCAACTTTTTATAGGAAAAACTTACGAAACATTCTGGTTATGGTGGTAAAGGAGAGTTCAGACTAAACCTAGGATTATATTTATATCCACATGGTCCTTCTAAGTATTGAAAAGAGAGTTTAAATAACAATGTCAATGAATTTGATGGGGGGTGTAGTAGCTGGTGGAAATTATAGTGGAATTCCTCGCCCTCTTTGTTGTCTCAGAAATCTCTTAGTCACTCCTGTTGGAGCTAGGTGGTAGTTTTGATGTTGTTCTAATAATAGTAGAAGAGGGGGTTTTGAATGTCTTAGGATATTACCAGAAGACAAATGAGACTTAGAATGCCTCAGGAACATAATACTAAGAAATAGCAAGACATTGTTTCAACTTTTTATCTTTTAAGTTCTGTAACAAGAAGTTATTCTTTACTTAGAAAAGCTGGAACAAACTAAGTAGGTAACAGAAGAGCTCGCCAAAAGGGAACCTAAGCCAGAGTGACCTTTGTAGAGCCCGACCGACGATGAGTTTTGGTTTAGTTATCTGTGTAGATGCTGGGCATGGTGTGGCAGGCCTTTAATCCCAGCACTGGGAAGGTCTCTTGCATTTGGTGCCATTCTGGTGTATGTGGAGTGTTCCAGGCCAGCAAGAAATGTTTCAAAGCCAAGCAAGACCAAGACAAATCTTATGTGGAGATGTGGTTTGAGATAATTCCTGACCTCTGAGTTGGTGGATACATGCCTGCTCATTAAAAGGGACCGCTGTGTCCATCTGTCAATTCAGTAAGGCAAAGAAAAAAGAACTGTCAGACATCATATTAGTGGGCTTTGGTGAAATGGAATAGGTATGATGCAGTGTATCTTATAGCATGTAATATGTGATATGATACTTAAAAATGAAAAAATACTTAAAAATAGAAAAGAGGTTATCTAGCTTTAAATGATATCAGATCTTTAGTTCTAGAAGCATTCCATATCTTAATTTCTGAAAGACACTTTTTTAATATTCCCAGGACACCACTGGTAGTAGAGAAATCATAGAAACAGACACAAAAAAGTTAAATGACCTTAAAAGTGAATTTTAACGAATACAGACACTAATCATTGTCTTTGGTTCCTGACAGTATTTTCGGCTATTTACTAAACAGATACTTGTTCTGCTCTATAGGCAATGGGGTGGCTGACTATAAAGTAGCTATTTACAACCGGCTGTCAGCTATGCTGTGAACCTCTATGTTTGGGGTTGAGTATATGCTACTTAAAAGTCATATGTTAGTGGCACCCTCTTGTGTCATAAACAGGCACCCAGTGTCTTTAAGATTCAGTAATATCTTTTCTACTTTAAAATGTTTTTACACCTACAATTTATTTATGGCACATGTGCCATAGTGTGCTTGTGGAGGTCAGAAGACTGTTTGGAAGGTGATTCTCTTTCCACTGTGTGAATCCAGGTGGTCACATGTGGCAGCAAGCACTTCTACTCACTAAACCATCTTGCTGTTTGCCTTTCTACCTCTTCCTGGGGACTGAGTGATGTCTCTTGTCTTCTTTTTTCTTTTCTTTTTTTCTTTCTGTTTTTTCATTTTTTGCTTTGTTTTTCGAGACAAGTTTCTCTGTGTAGCCTTGGCTGTCCTGGAACTCACTCTGTAGACCAGGCTAGCCTCAAACTCAGAAATCCGCCTGCCTCTGCCTCCCAAGTGCTGGGATTAAAGGCGTGCGCCACCACTGCCCGGCGGCATGGAACTTTCAATATAGATTATGCTGGCCTTGAACTCACAGATAACCAACTGCCTCTGCTCTTGCAAATGTCATGTCTGATTGTTTTTCAGTTAATTCCCTGAGCTTTTGCTGTTGAATTGATTATGAAGAAATGATAACTATCTAGGCATTTCTTACTTGTCACCATCTTATTTTGTTCTATTGTTGTCCTCGTTTGCTTTCTATTGCTGGGAGAAAACACTGTGACCAATAGCAACTTGGGGAGGAAGGGTTTATTTCAAATTAAATGTATATCACAGTCTATCACTGAAGGAAGGTAGGAACTGAAGCAGAAACCATGTCTACTTATTGGCTTGCTTGCCATGGCTCCCACAGCTTGCTTTCTCATAGAGTCCAGGACCACTTGTCTAGGAGTGGCAATGTCCATTGTGGATTGGAACCTCCCACATCAGTCATCAATTAAGAAAATAGACCACAGGCCTGCCTACAGGCCAGTCTGAAAGAGGCAACCCCTCAAGGTTCCTTTTTCCCAGATGATTTTAGTTTGTGTAAAGTTGACAAAATATTAACCAGCACAGCTGTTAAGTAGCTTTATTGGTGTTTTCAGATTGGGTTAAAGAATTATTATAAGTCTTAATGAAAGTATTTCTAGTATTTTTCACCAAGTAGTGATTCCAAAATTGCCTTGAGCTTTAGATGCAGAAATAATATTATGGAAGGATTCTTCTGTTTCTGTTCCATGAAAGTTCTTATTATAAGTATAGGTGCTTAATTTCTTTTTTTGACTTTTTAAAAATAATCTCTTTCCTCTCTCCGTGTGTGTGTGTGTGTGTGTGTGTGTGTGTGTGTGTGTGTGTATGTGTGTATGTGTGTTCGTTTACATACACCCAGGTAAATGTGTGTGGTAATGAGTGGACAACATTCAGGAGTTGCTTCTTTTCTTGTACTACATGGACACATGGATCCCAGGGAATCAAACAAACTTAGTCATTAGATTTTTCCTGTGAAGTGATTTCATTCGTTATGCTAATTTTCAGATTCTATCCCTAGCTCTGCAAAAAAAATGAATTAAAACAACAGCATTTAGATCTTTCCTTTACATAAATGTTTATTAGTGGAAATATATATATATATAATATAAATATATAAATATATATATCACACTTAAAAAACCATATTTCGAGCTAGGGGTATAATTTAGTGGTAACATTGTATGCTTATCATGTGAGGCTCCAGGTTCAGCCCCTAGCATCAAACAAAAGAAAACATTTAACCTACTTATAACAATATTTTCTATCAAAATAAATTGTATATACAAGATGTCCTAGTTAATTTTCACTGTTAACTTGACACAACATAATGGTGTCTCAAGAAGAGACCCTCTCTCCATGAACTATTACACAGATCGGATTGGCCTGTAACCATGTATGTTAGGTATTGTTTTGATTTTTAATTGATGTGAGAGGGCCTAATCCATTGTGGGTGGCACCATCCCTTTGGCAGGTGGTCCTGGCTATATTTGAAAGTTAACTAACCATGAGCCAGAGAGTGAATGAGCCAGCCAAGTAGCAGTGTTCCTTAATGGTTTCTGCTTCAGGTTCTTGTTTGAGTTCCTGCCCTCACTTCCCAGTGATAGACAGTGACCTGTGAGCTGAAATAATACCCTTTCATCGCTTAAATTGCTTTTGGTCAGAGTGTTTATCACAGCAGCAGAACTTTAACTAGAGCACAAAATAATTATTTCTGGTTATGTTCTATAAAATCACTATTAACATAAGTTGCCAGCTATTTCATTAGGAGAAGCCTAGAGTTAGGATCATAGGAGCTTTTGTAAATAGACTGTAACTACCCTTTGTGTTTCAGTTTTAAAATACCTTAAATTATATTATTGATTTGGTAACATCGAACTCAAATAAAACCACTTTAATTCATGCTTAAGTGCAGCTTTTTGATACTTCTGTTTTCTCTGTAAGACACAGCTTAGACTTTTACATTTGTATATTTTTATTTTTGAACTTTTTAGACAGGATCTCTTTCACAACTCAGAGATTGACTAGACTGGTCAGCAAGTTTTAAGGATCTTCCTGTCTGTTCTTCCATATTGTACCGCAGTTTCCTGAGATTAAAACCTTCCATTTTGGAGGTTCAAAATATTTTGTTCCGTTTTGGAGGGAACCTTCTTACGATATAGGATGTAAAAAGAAAAAGGAACAACAGGATGTTCTAAGAGGAGGGGAAACACTTCCGCCTGCACGGAAGCTCCTTAGATATGAAGTAAATCAAAATAGCTTTTGCAAGTCCCTGAAACTGACCATATTCTCCAAGAGTCTACAAACAGTAAAGACTAAGAATTATTCAAGACAAGCAATACCTGAAAGACTCTCAGACCAGCTGGCCTGTTAGAGACTCAGAACAGCCTCGCTGCCGGAATGAAGCATGGATCAGCAGAGCTGTTGAGAAGACGCTCAGGCCAATGGATTACCAGGAAAGGACACTCTGCTTTGTAGGCTGTGCACTGTGCTCCTGCTTTCCAGCCTTCATGCTTGCATGGGCTTTTGGTGATGTAGCTGTCTTTAAGTCATTTATGGTCTGATTATAAGTAAGCCCTCACCCATATTCCTATAAGTCGCCCCAGTAAAACTCATTAGTTCATCAAGTTGGACTTTGGTAGTATCTGAACTTGGTCTGTCGTTGGTTCCCTGTCTGGGACAAATAGATATTTGTTCTCATCTTCCCAGGGATAGTGTCATACAGTATTCCCCAGCACTGAGATTGCAAGCATGTTCTGCCAGTCTGGTTTTTATATGGACGATGGAGATCAGAACTCAGATTTTCATGCTTAGGCAGCAAATAGTTTACCAACAGAGTTATTTATTTCCCTAGCCTCTTCTTCCACTGAGGTATACTTCAGCATGAACCCTCAATCCCAGTGGGGACTGTTAAACAGCAAAATCAATAAAAATAAAATGTACAAAAATGAAAAAAAAAAGACATTAAAGACCACATAAAGGGCACTCAAGAAAGCAGTAGGTTGCCTTGTTTTGCCTATGGTAGGAATATATGTATCTGTCAGCTCAATTTTTGTAGACCTTCTGAAATGCCTTCAGTATTCATTGAGTCAAGTAATTTTACTAAGAGAATGAATGCTCATATGTATGTTAATGACATTCCTAGTAGTGAATATTACAGAACAGGTTTGGGCTAAGCATAACGATAGACAGAGATCCCATTCCAGCTTCCTTAGTTCTGTGCATGCATTGCTCAAACTTAGCATCTTCATCTAGCATCTCCTCTCCAGGGCGGGACACACAGAGAAGAGAGGTTTTTGAGTGTTTGCTGGTGTGACAGAGAAGGAAATCACTACCACCCCTCAAATCTCCCATCTTTAAACCCTGGGGGTTTTGGTAATTGCTCAGTAGAGGGCCACTTCCTATCAGAAATAGTACTCCAAATCTCAAAGGAGGAAGATGAAGAGACACCGTGTCTCTTAATGACTTACTTTCTTCTATGACTAGTAAGAAGAGTTATAATCCTGTTGACTGATACTCATTGTTTTACTTTGAGAGTTAAATTAATAAATGAAAACATTCAAATTGCCTAGCGTGGTAGTACATACTGAGAGAGAGAGAGAGAGAGAGAGAGAGAGAGAGAGAGAGAACGCAAGAGAGAGAGGGAGAGAGGGGGAGCAGGTTGTATTGCTTTGTACAATACAGAGTTCACCTTATTTTATTCAAAATATGGTGCCTGGACTTTAACAATAGCTCTGTGTTGTTATCTTTGTGCTCTATAACCTCAGATACAGTCAACAATATGTCACATAGGGCTTAGGAATATAGCTCAATGATTACTGAGCATGAAGACTTTCCTTGTCATTATTATCTAAACAATATAGTTTAAAATTAATTATATAGCACTTGCATGTTACTAACTAATAGAGATAAAGATAATTTAAAAGTATATGTGAGAACATACATAAGTTACATGTACATAGTTCACCTTTTTCTATAAGAGACTTGAGAGCCCGTGGATTTTGGCATCCTGACTATATTTTGGGTATATTGGTACTATTCCTCCAGGGATACTGAGAGACTAAATGCTGATTTACAAGTGAGCACTATGGAAGGCTAAGTCATGACTCCCCAAGATGATCACATCCTATGGATTCCAGGAATCCATTGTCTTATATTGTCTGTGTTATAATATTGTTTGCACATAATATTGTCTATATTATATTGTCTTAGTCTGGTTTTTTTTACTAACAGTAAAGGGACTGGTAGCTTATAGAAACTAACGGTTTATTCATCTCACTGTTTTAAAGACTAGGAGTGTCCAATGCTAAGGGGTTATATCTGATGAGGGCCTTGATGACAGAGACCCTCTAGAGTCCTGGTGTGGCACTGAGCATCACATAGGAAGAGAGGTATACCAGAGATAACTCCAAACTGGCTCTGACAAGAGACCCAAACTGGCTCTGACAAGAGACCCAAACTGGAAACAAACCATTAGTTTATTATTGAGAAACAGTTTAATCTATTCAAAGGAGGAGCCTTTCATAATCTTCTCAAACACCTTATGGCCATATGTAGTCTGTATCACTTTAATTTCTCACAATTTCAACATGAGTCTTGAAACATTTAGATATGCTGTCTTAGTAACTTTTTCTGTGCACAAAATACCCTGACAAAACAATTTAAAGGAAAAGGGTTTATTTTGACTCATAGTTGAAGGGAACAGTCTGCTCTAACAGGGAGTCCCTGGCAGTAGGAGCTCGAGACAGCTGGTCACATTGCATCTGCCGTCAGGAAGCAGAGAGTGGATGTTAGTGTTCAGCTTTATTTCTCCCTTTTATTGAGTCTAGACATGATGCTGTCCACCATTACGGTGGAGCTTCTCACTTCAACCTAATCTAAATTATATACCACTTGACATGCCTGGAGATTGACCTAATCTAGATAATCATTTCACAAAAGGTTGGATACAGACATATGTGTTTGCACATACAGTTAAGGTTGCTAATAAACTGAGAGTTTGCTTAAAATTTGAAATAGTGCCTTCTGGGATATCTGGGTGGGCCTAGTATCTTTTAAAAGATTTTTGTTTTGTTTTGTTTTTGTGTGTGTGTGTGTGTGTGTGTGTGTGTGTGTGTGTGTGTCTCCGTGTCCAAATCTAAAGTGGGACTTAAGTTTCTGGTTCAAGTTTTTTTCTTTTGACCTTGAATTAGATTTGGTCTTTCAGTCTAGAGTCTTAAAGCAAACACCTGCTTTTGTTAGGTTATATGGTGGGGGTTTTGTTGTTGTTTGTTTTATTTGAGGGGTGTTTTGATTTTTTTTGCATATAGTAATAGGTCTTACAACTTCAAGATAGGTACTATTCTTGCAGGTTCGGGCTTAGTCAGGGTTGGGAGTGGGGAAGAAGTTGGGTTTAGAAAAGATTAAACAAAGATCATAATAAGTGGCCAAACCAGAACTGAACTGTAGATCTAAACCCAAAGCTATTTCTTATCCATGTACTATATGCAAAGTATTCATTGGGTATGTGCTGTGGAACAGATATTAATTAGGCCAAGCTACAAGAGCAACACCCCTGTAGCCAGGAGCTTTTCTTCTTGGCCTCTTTGTTCCCAGTATAACTACTCTGAGACTTAATTATTTATGAATAAATGCCTAAGCCATAAGCTTTGGCTCCTCCCCTGACTAGCTTGTAACTTATATGACCCGTTTATTCTAGTCCGTGTCTGCCACATGATTAGTTACCTCTTCTCAGTTTCATTTGTTGGTCTCCTCCAAGTCCAGGGCAACATCTCCCAATCTGACTACCTCCTGCCTCTGACTATCTCCCAGAGTTCCATCTTCCTACTGGAACTGCCACCTTCTACTTCTTGCCTTTTGCTAACAGGCAGTGCTTCCATACAGAATACAAGACATTATCCTTACCTCTCTCCACCCCACAACACACACACAAAAAAAAAGATATTCTAAGGTTTAGGATGTAAAGAGAATTTTGGTTTCTTTAAAAACCTAGTTTTGTTATGTGAATATGTTTTTGCTTTAATCCCAGGTGTGGGATAAGAGGGTGATTCACAGCAGGTGATTATGATTTACCTTGTGCTCTAGCAAAGGTATGTTTTTGCCAGCTTCAAAAATAGTTTCTGTGAGTGTGTGACATATGACATTCTGAGAACTTTTGAGGGGGTATAAATGCCAGACCCCTGAGAAGAGTTGCAATACCCCAGGGAGATGCTCCCGTTCCTGCTGAACTCAATGCCCCTAATCAGCAGGAAGAACTCTAAAGAGATCTATGCCTCTTTCCTCTCTAACTTTCTTTTTCACCTATATAGTATTGGAGCATTGGAAGGGATTGGTGTGGAGAAGGGTGAGAGATATAAGAACCCAATAAAGTAGCCCAAAAAGTATGCCTACATTAGAGTTCTGAGAAGGTTGGAGGCATAAACAGACAGTGATGTAAGTTTGGGGGGAGAATGAGCTGTGAGAACACAAGAGGATTTAGGGATGATTTTCTTGACTACACAAGGTAAGACTGGAGAAGTCATAAGCTGAGCATAAAAGATTGAGCTGGTCGGTGGTGGTGCACGCCTTTAATCCCAGCACTTGGGAAGCAGAGGCAGGCAGATTTCTGAGTTCAAGGACAGCCTGGTCTACCGAGTGAGTTCCAGGACAGCCAGGGCTACAGAGAAACCCTGTCTCGAAAAACCAAAAAAAAAAAAAAAAAAAAAAAAAAAAAAAAAAAAAAAAAAAAAAAAGATTGTGCCAAACAGCTAAGAAGACAATATGGTGCACTTGAGAACCTGAAAGATACCAGAAAGATAAAATACAAGAAGAGACATGAAAAAGCCAGGAGAGGAAAGTAAAGTAAGTTGTGTATATAGTATGATAAGGAATAGACTTTACAGAAAGGGAAGGGGAAGGGTTAAG
Organism: Rhabdomys pumilio; assembly: GCA_030674055.1. Lineage (NCBI taxonomy): Eukaryota > Metazoa > Chordata > Mammalia > Rodentia > Muridae > Rhabdomys > Rhabdomys pumilio. The sequence continues at coordinate 36,858,571 of JANHMN010000020.1, forward strand.
CTACCCATGCTTGTAATTAAAAAGATTGGAGAATGAACTAACACGAGAGACACAAGAGTGTTGGAATGAACTAGACAGTACATGATCAATGCCAAGGGAAGAAGTAATTAGGTGAGGGCAGAAGTAGATTTTGGTTTTTTTTTACTAGATTATACAGTTGTTTGGGCAGGTCTTCGTGACTAAGTGACTGAAGAAGCATGGATGGGTGAGACCAAAGTGCCTCTCAAGTTTCTAAGGTAGAGGGGAGTGCTGTTCTCACTATTCATAGAGGATTTGTGACAAAAAGAGAGTGGACTGTTGTGATAGGAAAAATGACAAGTCTTACTTTGGACATGGTAAATTTGATAATATTGGAAAAGACATAGATGCCCAGTAGACAACTTTACCAGTTTCCAAAGAGCCTCTGGGTTCCTGGGAAAGAGTGTAGGCATCTGTTGTTAGCTGGACTTGCCTTTCATGTCAGAATAACCAAGAGAAATCAGTTAAAGGAAGAAAGGTTCATTTTATTTTGGCTCACATTTTCAGAGGTTTAGTTCCTGGTTGCAATACTAGGGTCAAGGTGAGGCAGAACATTGTGTCATGAAGCATGTGGAGGAGCAGAGGTGCTCACTTTATGGCATCCAGGAAGAAGAAAGGGTGGAGTAAAGGAGGAAAAAGTGTAAATCCAGGAACAAGATAAATCCTTCCCTGACAGTTTCCTAGTGATGCCCTCAAATTATGAATCCATCATTGAATTGATTCAAGATCCTCAAGAACCAATCACACAGATTATCTATTAAAACCAAAGGTAAAATCTTAGAACTTTGCTGCCAAGTACTAGGAGATGCTATTGATTCCTCCGACTTTTCATCTTCTCCTCTTGCCTCATGAAGCCTGTACCTGGGGAGTTTTCCAAACGTCGGAAGATTGAGTTTTTCAATTCTTTTTCAAGAATAGGGGTAAACAGGGTTCTTTAATGGGAGGAAATAAGGAAATAAGCCATCCAGTACAGAGTAACCAGAGGATGACCTTCAGGAGTCTTGGTCTCAGTGTCTCCGTGTCCGCAGTAAGCTTGGAAGTTAATTGGACCTGCAGAGTACATCCACAAAATACAATGTAATTTAAAGACCGGGTAAAAGAAAGGGGCAGGGTAGATTAAACTAGCAGTAAAAACATCCTAAAAATTAAGTCCAGTTACTTCCCCAAACCCATCTACAGGCAGTTAGCAGATGAGCCTTCTGAAACATTTCAGATCCAAACCATGTCGTAGTTTTGTTTCCTATTGCAAGTGTAAAATACTGACAGAAACAACTTGGGGTGTGAAAGGGTTTATTTTAGCTTACAGTTCCAGGTTATAGTCCATCGTAGAAACCCGGATGGCAAAGCTTGAAGCAGCAGGTCACTCCAGGGTCAGGAGCGGAGGGTGGGTATGTAGGTGCTAAGGCACATTTTCCACTTCTCACTCATTAATTCTCTCTACCCTTACACACTTGAAGATTCCCTTCTGCACTCGATAGTTGTGTGTCAACTTGACACAAGCTACAATCATGTGAGAAAAGGGAGCCTTAATTAAGAAAATGCTTCCATAAGATTAGGCTGTACACAAGCCTGTAGCGCATTTTCTTTATTAGTGATTGATGGGATCTAGTCCACTGTGAGTGGTGCCATCTCTGGGCTGGTGGCCTTGGGTTCTGTAAGAACTCTTGCCACTTAGAGTGGATAGGGCTTCCCACTTCTCTAAGGTAATCCTCTCACTTCCACCCCCATCCCCATTCCCAACCTTCTTTAAACATTCTTTCATTGAGACTCACTTCCCAGATGATTCTATGTTGGGGGAGATATTTAAAACGGCAGCACCCAATCTGCCTTGTTTTTAATCAGCCGCCTTTTTCCCGACTGACCTAGGCCTGAGGCCATAAGCAGCATATTTTCCGTTGTATCTGTAGTCGTAGCTCGGCTCAGGCCGCCAACTTAGAGCAGTCAGAGACACCTGCCCAACCACCCACGAGACACCAACGTGGGAGATGGCTCTGCCAATCTTCCACGCTGTCTCCACAAGGCTAGGCTGAGCCCAGACCATCCCACCATCCACACGGTACCTGGTAGAAATGAGACTCTAATGTTTAAAGATTTTCCAATAGCTTTATATATTTGGTAATGCTCTAATAACAAGATGCCCACACAATTAGAGGTGTAACCCTAATTGTGTAACCAATTGTAACCCAACCTAGATATATCAACTACCTTTGACTGTGGTGCACATCCGCAGCCATGTTCCCCTCTCTCTGCTCCTCCTCCCTCCTCTTCCTCCTCTTCCTCTCTGTACTCCTCCCAACTTTCAGGGGAAAATATGCCGCTACAATTCTACATTGGGTCAAATTTACAACTAAAACTAACCATAAACCATAACAACATCTAATGGGTTTTGGTATTTTAGATGATCTGGGACTTTGCCCATTAATTTAAAAAGTAAACTTAGTTTCTTTTCCAATAAATTATTGGAAAATCATTGCTTCCCTGTGCTGTTATATGAACTTTTAGGAATAAACAAACTTTGTTGTTGTTTAGTTTTTTGAGAGATGGTTTCTCTGTGTAACAGCCCTGGCTGCACAGAGGGTAATACAGATAACTCAATTTGGGATTAAACATTTCATGCCCATTTATTCTCCGCACTTTGACTAGTTGTGAGCCTCTATATTGACTGTTGTGTACTGCAGTAAGAAACCTCTTTAATGAGGCAGATTAGATACTGGTGAGGATGTTGGGCAGCTGGCTACTTGGATCACAACCACTAAATTAGAACTCAGTGGTCAACTTGTTAACCAATTAATTGTTAAACTTGTTAGGATTTAATGGTTTTTTAGTAAATGTGTTTTAACATCTACTCGGCCAAATGCATTTTGTGTTGTTGTTTACTTTTGATGTCAGTAGACGTCAGTTGTAAAGCTAAGTTGAGTGAAATGGTGGCTGTATTAATGTGTAGATCTATCTGGATCTATTAATGTGTAGATCTATCTGGATCTGGATCTATCGTGGCTTTTTGAGAAAGAAGTGGTACTGTTAAATATGTAAAGCAACTGGAATTCATATGAATGTGAGGCTTACAACAGAGCAGATTATATATAAACAGACAAACGTTTCATAGAGCAAAAGGGTCTTTAACTTCATCTTATGACCAGTCAGTCCACTCCTCACTGTTGCTGAGGGTGGAGAGACTAGCAACCAAAAGATTTGACAGAATGTTTATAGATCAAAGCTGGACAATGCCATTAAAAATTAGTGAGCTAATTATACCTGTGGAGCTATCTCATACACAGTATTTAATTTTTAAAAGACACAAAAGACTGCTTTTGTGATTCCCTCTATGTGAAACACTAGAAGAGATTAATCTTTAATTAGAAGCAACTGGTTAGTGGTTACCTAGGGCTATAGTTGGGAATTGTCTGAGGAAGGGATGATCAAAACATTAGGTTGTGATTATAGTGTCGAGTGTAAAGTTTTACACACTTGACAAAACACAATTGAACCTCTCATGAAAATGGATTCACTTGAATGTATTTAAATTATACCTTGGTTGGGAAGGGGAGTATTTTATGTAAAAACTGATAGTATCTGAGAGAAAGGATTTCTATAATTTGCATTTTAAAATATGTTCCTATTCTATGAGAATCTTAAAATTGCAGAGACATGCACTTCCTTTGCGATGCTTCCTTCCCTCGATGTTCAGGACATCACTCATGTAAACTACTCTCTGCTCTGATATTTTGTACTCCCCTCCCCTCTGTTACTTTTCAGATTCCACAGTATTTTGTTTCTTATACTTTGTGTGGGACCTTTTTTAAAAAAAGAGACCATCTTCTCTTGTGCTTTAATAATTTATGTTAATACATGCCTCTTCAGTCAGTAGAGTTTGGAACTCAAAGCAACCCATTTTAAAAAAAAAATGGTCCTTTGAAAATCTGCATTTATGGTGTGTGCACATGTGCCCCATGGTGTGCATGTTAAGATCAGAGGACAACTTTCAAGATTGTTCTTTAAAACAGAAAGGGAAAGGTCAGTTATATCTGCCTGGAGAGATGCTTCAGTACTAAAGATCACTCTTCCAAAGAACCTCGGTTTGATTCCCAGCACCAACATGGCAGCTCACTATTCCTGTAACTCCAGTTCAGGGCACCTGACACACTCTTCTGGCTCCTGTTGGCACCAAGCACACACCTGGTGCACAGGCATACATAGGGACAAAATACCCTTATACATGAAATGAGTGATTTAAACCATTCTCTTTTTAGTTGAAGAGTCGATTCCTGCCTCTTTGCCTGTCTTGTCTCTCCTGTGTTGATTGTCTCATGCTAGCTGGCTCAGGTTTCATCCTGCTGTCCTGTCTCTGCTTCCCATTTTACAGTACAGTGCTGGGGTTATAGGTTCATGCCATTACATCTGACTTTTTATGTGAGTTCCTAGAATGGAAGTCGGGTCATTTAGTTTGGCAAGTTCTTTGTCTGCATTTGTTTTTGTTTTTCAAGACAGGATTTCTCTGTGTAATTGCCCTGGCTGTCCTGGAACTTCCTCACCTGCCTTTGCCTCCCTTCGCTGGGATTAAAGATGTGTGCCACCACGCCCAGCTTGAGTGGCAAGGTCTTTTACCCGCTAAACCAGTGATTCTTAACCTTCCTAATGCTGTGACTCTACAGTTGCTCATGTTGTGGTGACCCCCAACCATAAAATTATTTTTGTTACTACTTTAAAACTGTAATTTTACTACTTTTATTAATCATACTTAAATATTTTGGAGATAGAGGTTTGCCAAGGAGCTTGCATCTCACAGGTTGAGAACCACTGCACTAAACCATCTCACTCCCCCACAGTACCTCCACCACCTCCACCAAATGTCTTTTAACTCTTGCTTACACCTGCTGGTTACTTTAAACTAAAGCACACCTTATATTTATAGTGTGTGAAATGAGATGGACATCAGTAGTAGCTCCTGTGTGTTGATACAGGGGTCCTGATGGAACCTGACTGACAGTGCTGGTCTGTTCTGGATAATGTGGGCAGGTGAAAGAGGATGAAAATAAGAGGAATCAGGACTTAGATGATTAATTTGACTAAGAAAAAGGGGACATGAAGAAAATTATTTATATTCACTATAAGGACCAAGAGCATATTAAGAGAAAGGGGGAGAGAACAGGTCAAGAATACTAATAGAAGACTTTGTAGGTGGGCAAAGGAAAGTATGTATGGCTCTTGAAAGAGAGGCTGTGTACTTAGAGGAGTATTTTAGGAGGTGATTATCACCTAGCCTAGCGAAGCCATCCCACATGAAGAAAGTGGGAAAGTAATTAAGGAAACTGCCAGAAGAAATGGGTGGTCAGTAATTACAGTATCCTTTTCTGAACTGGTAGGACGTTTCACAATCAGCCTGCTATCAGATTTAAAATAATTAGTGTTTTCTTTCAAATTTTTAACTCTTTGATATGACTTACTCTTTTACATTTTAATTTAGTTATTAATATTTCCTTAATACTTAGACTTTGTATTTAGATAATTTTGTAAATTTATTATACTAATACATTTTTGCAATTTAACATATTTTGTGAATATTAATACATTTTGGATAAAATTCAGCCTTAAGTATTGAGTTAGAACTTTCATAATCAAAAAGGATAATTTAAAATTTGTGTTGGCTGGGAGGTTGAACATGTTTCTTTCTTTCTGTTATTTTGTGCTGTTTTGTTAAAACATCTTTTTGCAGGGTAAGGGAGGAAGACGGGGATGCCTGTTCAAAGTCATCTTTCAGGTTGATATGTAACTTGCTGTGTAGACCAGGCTGACTTCAAACTCACAGAGATTGCCTGCCTCTGCCTTCTGGTTACTGGAATTAAAAGCATGTAACATGTACCACCACATTGGACTCAACTGTATGTTTCCAAAGTTCCCTGTACATTAACTAATTCTCAAATTCTTGCCTTATTGCCTCTGCAGATTTGATAATGGGCTGCGTTAAAAGTAAGGAAAACAAAAGTCCAGCCATTAAGTATACACCGGAAAATCCTACAGAGCCTGTAAGCACAAGTGCCAGTCATTATGGAGTGGAACACTCTACAGTTACCCCGACCTCTTCCACAAAGGGAGCATCAGTTAATTTTAATAGTCTTTCCATGACACCCTTTGGAGGGTCCTCAGGGGTGACTCCTTTTGGAGGAGCATCTTCCTCGTTTGCAGTGGTGCCAAGTTCATATCCTACAGGTTTAACAGGTGAGATTTAAATGATAGTTGGAGAAAATAAAACCTTGGGCTTTACATACTTCAGATCTGGCCACTGCTAGGGAAAAAAAAAATCTTGTTAGCAGACTTCCCAAAATGTTGCATAAACAAATAAAGTCTATAACAAAGGATAGGCTTTACTTTTTGAGTAGGATCTCACTGTGTACCCACCCCATCCTCAAATTTTTAGTTGTTTCTTTTTTTGTAGACCTGGGAATCAAAAGCAAGGCCTCCAACATAACATGCTAGTTAAGTGTTTTGCTGTGAAACTGTATTTCTAGCTCTGGAGTCTTAATGTATACATGATAGGATTCTGAGAAATTTGGTAATAATAATGACTATTTACTGAATTCTACCATAAGGTGTTTCATTAGCTCATTATTCAACTAATTATTGAGCAGCTACTGTGTGGCAGAAACTGAAAAAACAGAGATTTAAAAGGATCTTTTTTCTACCCAGCAATTTATTAGCTCTTGACAGCTGTAAAGTGCTATCAAGTGCTATATTACTTATTTAATAAGTGTTAACTATACATTAGTAACAGTAGCACACTGTTTCTAACAGATAGTGACTTTGTTACACTTATTTATTTTGTGTGTGTGCTCTTACATTCCCCATAGTGTACATGTGGATGTCAGAGGACAGTTTGCAGGAGTCAGTTCTCTTCTACCGTATTGGTTCCGGGTATCAAGCTGAGGTCATCAGTGTTGGCAGTGAGCACCGTTAGTAGTTCAGCCATTTCACTGGTCCAGGGAGTGATTTTAATGGTTGTTTGGTTGTTTGGTTTGGTTTTGGGTTGGTTTTTTTTTTTTTGGTTTTTCGAGACAGGGTTTCTCAGTGTAGCCCTGGCTGTCCTGGAACTCACTCTGTAAACCAGGCTGGCCTTGAACTCAGAAATCCGCCTGCCTCTGCCTCCCAAGTGCTGGGATTAAAGGCGTGCGCCACCACTGCCCGGCCAGGTAGTGATTTTAAAAAGGAAAATCCTGCAGTTGATAGTTAAGATACTAACTTTTCCTTCGAGTCACAGCTGATAAGCAACAGACTTGGTACCCTATCCAGAACTCCATTTATAACGTTGTCATTCTCTTTCAGAGGGTGGCAAGAAGTGATAGTTGCCATGAAAGCAAGAAGTCCTAAACGTGTAGGTTTCTAAAAGAAAGAAAATAAGCTCTTTTGCCCAGCATCCTCTAGTAGGACCTTTTCTCTTGAAATAACAAAGCACAGCTGGCTTACCAATGAATGAGCTTTGGGATTCCTTGACGTGAGAGGTCCATGATGTCAGGAGGGCATGGAGTTACTTTCATCCCTTCTTTAATCTTGGAGTGCCCGCCTTAGCCTTGGGTGTAGACAGCTACTAGGGAATGGAATGGCTCGGGTCATTATTAATAATCAGTGGAGACAAAAGAGACGTTCCTCTATAAGCATGGACTGTGTGAACATTTATCTTTCCCAGTCTGCTCCGAAGGACCAGTGACAGTAGCCAGAGGACTGCCTTACACTGAATCTAGATAGCATTTGGAAAGTGGTCGACACCACAGTCAGTCACAGTCCTAATTTCAGCCTCCCAGCTGTAAATAATAAAGTAATCAATGACCGTAATTCTATTTCTGATAGTTATTAACACAAGCCTTGAAATTACTTGGGAAAGGTGGTAATTCAAAATGGCTAGAGTAAATAAATGTTGATACAAAAAGACATTTTTTAGATACTTAAAGCAATTTTTAAAAAAATACAGCATTTTTATTCATGTCAGATGTCATGCATGCATACACTATATTTTGATCATTTTCACCTCTCACAGTCCTCCTTACAACTCTTCCCAGATTCACTCCCAGTACTTAAAGCAGTTTCTCATGTGAAACACTCTATTCATAGATGGCTAATAGTTGGAAAACAAACAAACAAACAATGTCCTATACAAAGTATAAAGGGTGAGTAACACAAAGCCTGGTTACATTATAATAGTTGAATAATAATTAGTGAACAAAGAGCTAAACAGTGATCAGTAGTGGTGCCTAAGTATTTGCTTAAACAAAAGCAAGATGACTGGTGAAGGCCCTGTAGTTGGCACAGAACGCCACCTTAGGAAGAAATCTCTCGAACTGATACTTGATTGATAGATAGAACCTATTTGTAGAGCTAGGAAAAGAAAGAACAAAATAAAAATAACAAACACAGAGTTCAAGAAGTAAATAAACTTGGAACTTTGAAGACCAGTGTACATAGATGGGAGAGTTGTATAAGACTAGACAAACAGGACACTGTAGTTAGTACTAAGGACCATAGACTGAGGACCATGTAGGAAGGAGTTGGAGTGTTATTCAAAGCTATAAAGAAGCTTTGAGATTTAAAGGAAGGATTATGCTCTCTAAAAGCAATATAGGGGCTGTAGAGATGGGCTCAGCCATTAAGAACACTTGATGCTCTTCCAGAGGACCCTAGTTTGGTTCTAAGTATCCACATCAGGCAGCTCAAAATGCATGTAACTCCAGCTAAAGGGATATACTTAAATAAAAGTAAATCTTGAAAAATACTTAAAACTCACTCTAGCAGCGGTGTGGAGAATGGAGGCGAGTGAAGCAGAGCGGTTGGAAGGTGGATTCTGATACAGCACTCGAGTGAGAGAGGCCACAGAGAAGTGGGAAGTGAGTGGGTCACCCGCTCTAGAGCTGGAGCTAACAGTCTGCCCTTGACTGAGTGGGAAATGAGTTGGGCAAATACAGATTATAGAAGAAAATCCAAGAGCTTCATTTGTTTTTAATAACTTTTAAATGTTCAGTAGACATTGAAGTAGACATGTCAGATAAGCAAGCTGAATGATGACCGGAACTGAGGGGAGACGCCAGCCGAGTGAGCTGATGCTGTCGTGACTGTGTCCTTACCTATGCTCTTCTGTTTACTACTTTGTACTTAGAGGCAGCAAGTTTTATAATGCATTTGCATGTCGCAGTATTTGTACTTATCGCTCGTTTGTAATTTTACTGCCTGCCTATTCCCTCTTCCATTCTTTAAAAGTACTGATGTCTATACACTAACAACAGATGCAGCCAGTCAGTATTGAATTGTACTAGATAGAGTTTATACATAATCAAGTTAAGACTATGTTGTTCAAAACTGGATGTGGTAGCAACACATGTTTAATCCCAGTACTCAGGAGGCAGAGGCAGGCAGATCTCTGTGAGCTGAATTCAGGCCTGGTCCACAGAGTGAGGCTTTGTCTCATAACGAATGTATTCATTGGTGCTCAGGTCTAGAAGTATAGCTCAGGGATAGACTGACCTTGCGTGTAGGAGGATTTGAACTTTCCCTGCCCTTCTCAGAAAAAGTTGGTAAAGAAATATAAATTTTGAGAAGAAATAAGTTGAAGAATTCTATTGTACAAACTTGTGGCTCTGCTTAGTAACAACAAATTGTATTGAAAGTGGGTAAAAGTAGATTTTAAGTTTCCTGTCCTCCCAAAAAGATAAATGTTATGATGTAGGTTGATTTAACCATTCTGTAATGTATATGTTTCAAAACATTTTATTATAATTGATAATATATCTTTTAAAATTGCCATAATGAATTTTTTAAAACTAGAATACCTGCTTTGAAGTATCATAAACACTGCAGTGTCATCTTTATTGTGTATATCCGCTCTATTATTCTAATTGCAAATAACATATTAGATGCTAAATATGTTCAGCTTTTAAGTATATTCACACATTGCTAGATCTGACAACTATTTTTTTGAGTTTGTGCCATATAATTCATACTAGCCATACCTTTAACATTTAAGACAAATATTACGTTTTCATTTTTAAGTATAAGGTGAACCTTAAGAAAACCTTAATGATTACTGTTAATGGTTATAGACAGAACTGCCTTCCTGTTGTGGATAAGGAGTTGAAGACAAGTGCCAGTAGTCTGTGTGCTTTCCCTTCCAAAGAACTGATCTGCAGTGTGGCTGCCTTTCAAGCCGGAAATGTTGCTTCATAAATGACATTACATTTATTTCAGAGCTTGTAGAATTTTAGAATTTATATAGTCCAGTAGTTTCACTGGAAACCCTGGGAAAACATCTTACTCATGATCTGACTTCACAGAATGAACACTAGAGCAAGGAGGGAACTGAGCTTAAGCTTTGACTGGCAATGGTTGTTTATTTCTCTTATGAATTCAGGTATATCATTTACCTTGGTCTTTTTTTTTCCGTGCCAGGTGGTGTCACTGTATTTGTGGCCTTATATGATTATGAAGCTAGAACTACAGAAGACCTTTCCTTTAAGAAGGGTGAAAGATTTCAAATAATTAACAATACGTAAGTTTTGTGTATATTTTGTAAGAGAGAGACCTGGTCTCTACATTGGACCACTGATGGAGTTGATGATACAGAGATGCGAGTGGTGGGGTATAAGTCTTTGTTCCTGGGTTGGATGGTGCATTTGCCTTGAGGTACATCGTTATAGGCAGAAGTTACTACTTTGTAAGTCATACTCATGGAGTTAGTCTGTAAACAATGGAGATTTTAGAACAAAGAGTTCTGAGTGTGATGGTATATACTATAACCCCATCACTGGGGAGGCTAAGACAAGATCTTCCTTCAGTTTGAGGTTAGTCTAGGTTGCATAGTAAGTTTCAGGTCATCATGGGCTACATACATGTCAAGTTTCTGTCTCCAGAATGATGCTCCTTATAAAAACAAGATTTCTAGGAAGAGAAATCTGTAGTTATATAAATATCAGATGACTTAAATACCTTATGTGGGTGCTGGATATGGAGCCTTTGTACTCTGAAACTTACCAAATTATGCTTTTCCTATGTTACTCTTAGACTTTGTGGGTCTGCCATAGAAAATGTGATGTTTTTATGCAGCAGATTTTGTAATTTCATTAGCAAGCATGACGGCCGCTCTGTAACTTCTCAAAGCATATACTTATGGTCTCTGCTTCTAGTCATCTTTCCCTCCATTCTTTTTTTTAACCATCTGTTATCACGTACTGTTCTAGAATATAAACATGAATTGTGATTGTGTCTCTTTGCCTTAAGAGCCTTCAGTAGCTAACTATGTCCATGAAGATTTAAAAAGAGCAACAACAACATTTGCCCTGTATTTCTGTCCTTTCTCATTCTGCCATCCAGCCATAATGAAATATTTGCAATTTGCAGTATTTTCTGCCCCCTTTAATACCTTTACGTATCTTTTTCTGGAATGACTTTCTTCTTCTTTTTTTTTCTTTCTTTCTGGTAGGGTGGAAGGGTTAATTGTTTGTGATGGGATAGAATCCAGAGCTAATGCTCTGGCACTATGCCATACTTGAGCCCTTGTTTCTTTCCCCTTTTGAGTTAGCCCTCCCCATCCTTTAAAAGATAGTTCTCTGCTCTTTTTTTATGGTTCCTCTTCTTGCTTTTTTCCTCTCCTGCCTAGCTCAATTCCCACACCCTACTGTATGCAGTGTTTCTCTTAGGTGGTTTACATGATACTCTACAAACCTCAGTTATGGCTGTCATCATCACATTGTAAATTACAGTTTTTAGCTTATTTGTCATTCTTTTAGACCAGTGGTTCCCAGCTTGAGGCAGAATGACACAGAAGGTATTTAGCAGTGTCTAGAGATGTTTTGGTTGTCACAGTTCAGGGTGGGAGTGTGGTTACTGTCACCTGGGTACATGCTAGAGATGCTGGTAAAATCCTGCTTATGAACATAACAAAGATTCACCAACTCCAAAGTGCCCCAGTGTTAATACCATCAAAATTGCCAGCCATGTTCCAAGTCAGTTCCTGACCTTAAAAACTGTTGTTTGTCTTGCATTTAGTAACACTCAGTGGGTATTTCAGAGAATGCTAACAAGGGTCAAATACAAAATTTCAGTCTAAGACAGAATTGCCACAGTTTCTAAGCCAGCAAGAGCTACAGAGTAAGACTTGGTAATAAAGTTTTCTGTTTATGTATATGAAAGGATTTAATGTATTCTGGGATACTAGAATACATAGAATAGGATACTAGAATCAAAGTATCTGTTTGCAAATAGTTTAATTACTAAAAGCTTTCTTAATTCACTTTTTTAAGAGAATAAATTCACTAAGAACATTTATAAAAATTTTAGTTTGGACAATGCATGTAAGTAGTAAATCACATATATATCATCTTATTAGAGATACTTTTTTAGAAATGTTGGAAAAGCCAAGGTCAGTATATTATAAACAATATGTAGTTCTTATGTTTTGAATCATAATATTAAACTGATAGTAGTCTTTGGATAACATTTTAGAAGCATCCATGTTTGTTCTATTTGAATCCGTGTCTTGCTATGTGGCCCAATCTAACTTTAACCTTACTGCTCTCCTGCTTCTGTCTCTTGGGTGCTGGATGGGTCATAGGCTTATGTCACCACCACTAGAAAATCATCTTTTAAAGAAATAGTTGTTTTACTTATTGTGATAGAAAGAGGCAGACAGATATTTTTACTTATTATGAGAGAAAACAAACGAACTGATGGTGTGTACGTGTACCATGGTTTATATGTGACGGTCAGAAGACAACTTTTTGAAAGTTGATTTTCAGTTCACCCCATGAAGGCCTGCTGGGCCTTTACCCACAAAACCGTTTCTCTAGCTCTTGAAATTTCAACTTTGGATTGTTATTCACGGTTAAGTTTTTTGCTTTAAAAATGCTAAGATCTTTGATTTTATTCCTAACGTGACTTAAAAAGTTGCACTTTTATATGCTATTAAGAAGGAAACATTTGGTAGCAACAATAACAACAAAAAAACATGACATAGGCTAAAATATGGATGAACCTTAATAATATTTTAAGAAGACAGTCACAAAAAACTTCCTAAGTGGCCCCATCTTCCATGATAAGCATATTTATAAAGGCTACTTAAAGAAAATATGGGGGGGAGGGGAGGCCTATGAGTGACTTGTTGGCATAGGTTGGCTTTTTTTTCAACTTTACTTTATTTATTTACTAGTATGTGTATGGGCACATATGTGGAGGCCAGAGGATAACTTGGTGTACTTCCTCCTTTACTGTCTCTGGGGATTAAATTTAGGTCATTAGCTTTCATGGCAAGTGAATTCTCCTGCTGAGCTGTCTTGCCAGCCCAGAGTTTTTAAGATGGTGAAATATTCTAAAATAAATTATTTTGATGACTGTACAACTCTGAATATATTAAAACCCCTAAATGTTATCCTTTAAGTAGGGGAGGTATATATGACATGCAAATAAAAACTCAAACTGTTAAAACTTATTTAAAATTTAATAAATGTATTTATTCAAAGTAGTTTTACTAGCTTTAGTTGAAAAAATGTAAAAAAGTAGAATTCAAGGTACAGTATTTAAGGGTTTTTGTTGTTGCTGTTACTATTGTTGGTTTAGAACAGTTGTGCTTTGTATAGACTTAATTCCCTTAATTCATGTAACTAGCTTTTAAAAATATTGTTCATTTGAGTTCAACTCTTAGTCTGATTAATCCATAAAATAATCCATTAAAAAAATCCAGATACAAAATGGAAGTGGTTTCTGCTCTTTGCTTGGATAAGAGTCTGCATTATGGTGATTGTTGTTTTGTGTGTGTGTGTTTCAGGGAAGGAGACTGGTGGGAAGCGCGATCAATCGCTACCGGAAAGAATGGTTACATCCCTAGCAATTATGTAGCGCCTGCGGATTCTATTCAGGCAGAAGAGTATGTTACTACTTCATATTTTATTAATTATTTTGACTTTTAAAATGTTTTAATGCACATTCTATGTAACCACAACTTTACACACAGTTATATGCAAGTCTTAAACAGCTAATGTATCATATTAATAAATGCTGTTTGAGGATTAATAATTAATAATTGTGTCTGCTCAGAGACACACAGTAAGTACATCTGCGTTAATCATCCACATCATATTGAATCTCTTTATTTTTCTGCTCATTTTAAGAATTCATTTTTTTGTCCTCCACAGACTCTTTTCAGCTCCTTGCAGAGTATGCAGTTGTTTGTTTTTACGGACACAAATCATGAGTGCTCTTTTGCTGCTGTTACTTTTGTTAGTCTTTGTTTGCTTGTCTTCTTCAGTATTCTCTGAACTGTCCCACAGCAGTGACTGTCATTTTGTCACTAAACTTTGTTAAATCAAACCGACACAAATTTGGAGTTACCTGTAATTTTGATAATTATATACTTGCATCTTATTGAATATAGGTGATCACATTGTTTCCAAAGAATTATTTCCCTGTCACTGACAGATTTTCTATCTGTATCTTCTGTCTTTTCCTTCCCTATTTATTTCACTGTTTTTCTGGCTGGTAATGAGAATTTAAGAGACATGTTGAGTAAATAGTATGTGGAAAAAACTATCAGGATATTTCCATAGTTACTATATTTTTATGTTTGATTTAATATTAATGTTTTTAATTATTTTTATATTTATATTTAAGTTACAGCTATTCCCTCTCATCTTTTCTGTTACACTCCATTCTCTTTTGTCTGTTTTTTTTTTTTTTTTTTTTTTCAAGACAAGGTTTCTTTGTGTAGCCCTGGCTATCCTAGAACTCTCTCTGTAGACCAGGCTGGCCTTGAATTCAGAGATACACCTGTCTCTGCCTCCCAAGTGCTGGAATTAAGGTGTGCACTCCCACTACCCAGCTATCATACACCATTCTTATTGATACATGTATGTAATTTTTCTGACCCTCATACCTTTCCACATCAAAGTATCTTTAATTTTTTTAGATGGTATTTTGGCAAAATGGGGAGAAAAGATGCCGAAAGATTACTTCTGAATCCTGGGAATCAGCGAGGTATATTCTTAGTAAGAGAAAGTGAAACTACTAAAGGTATGACTATTCTATTGATATGTGCATAGAATACCTTAACCATAGTTGGAGGACGCTGGAATGAATGTGTTCATTCCCCCTCTCTCCCCAGGTGCTTATTCCCTCTCAATTCGTGATTGGGATGAGGTAAGGGGTGACAATGTGAAGCATTACAAGATCAGAAAACTTGACAATGGTGGATACTACATCACGACCAGAGCTCAATTTGATACTCTGCAGAAACTGGTAAAGCATTATACAGGTAAGTGAGCACTTGAGAGGTAGGAATTAGTCCCTCATGTTCTAGTTTGTGAAGACAAGTCTGTCTATCAAGCTTCAATCTCATTTATATCTACACACAGTAAATGCCCAATAAATGTTGGTATTCTGGGGTGGTTTTTGTTTTGTTTTTGAAAATTACTTAGTTGTGTATACATGTGAATGTATGTATACACACACATGCTGTGGTACATGTGTGACGGTCAGGCAACAACTGAGTGAGTCAGTTCTCTCCTTGTACTTTGTGGGTCCTGTGGATGAAACTTAAGTTGACAGGCTTGACCACAAGTACCAGCTGAGCCATCCTGCTGGCGGGCGGTGTGCTTTAGTTTCAAAATGAGGAACAAGACTTGCATGTTGCCCAGGCACTATAGCAGGACCCTGACTCAGAAAAATAAAGAATGATGATACCTGGAAACTGAATTAGGTTATTGGATAGCATGCTCAAATCAGACTATTATTTAAATCATTATGTCTTGCTGGCATAGTATTTACATTGGAGTTCTAGATCATA
This sequence comes from Rhabdomys pumilio, assembly GCA_030674055.1. Classification (NCBI taxonomy): domain Eukaryota; kingdom Metazoa; phylum Chordata; class Mammalia; order Rodentia; family Muridae; genus Rhabdomys; species Rhabdomys pumilio. The sequence goes on from JANHMN010000020.1 coordinate 36,874,397, forward strand.
ATACATAAACGCTAAAATAGATTGTAACAATAAATTTAAAAATGTGACAGCAAAGGCTTTATTTACTTATTAAGTAGCTAAAACTACACTTGAGGTATAAAAAAGTTCTCAGACCTGGACCTCAGTGGTAAAGTAACCAATTCTGTGTGTGGAAGTTCCCTTCCCAGCACTGCAAAAAGGAAAAGATAAGGAATAGAGTCAAAAGCCCTCAGATGCCTTCTTTGATTTCCTTCTGTAGAAGCTGAATCTGTTAAGACCTTCTAAAACATAAACCCTACCAAATCCAATTTGAAGATGCTATTTCTTACCCAAGAAAAATGAACTTAAACTATAGACATTCTTGTCTTTTAAGGACTTTTGAAAAGTATTCTGTTTTGGAGTCTTATGTCTTAAAATTTTTTCATTGTCAATTAGATATCTGAAAGTCTTTAAATAATTAGTACTACAAGAGGAGAGGTCTGTGACAGCTAGCAGCAAACAAACTATCAAGTCAATCAACACATTTGACATTGATTGTGTTACTAAGCTGGCATTACTTGTAATTGCCTTCGTTATAATGGATTTAAGTGGCTGCTTGATGAGAATGGGAGGAAATGTGTCTCATTTACAATGAGAGGTTTTGTATAAGCAGGGTACACAAACCAAGCCATTATGAATCTGGAATGACTCCCTTCAGGTCTCCTTTATTTAAAATCCAATCTCTTTTATCAACTTCTTCCTTGAGTTTCAGAGTTTTACAAATTAGTCGTTATTAGAAGTAACAACTAATAATGTATCTCCCTGGGGGAGTACATGAATCTTAGTGGTCAAAAGCAGAGCTTTAAGCTGTGGTACAGGCCTGTAATCCCAGCACTTAGAAAGCTGACGCAGGAAGAATCTGAATTCAACTCTCAGATACCCTATCTACCTGCCTAAAAGCAGAGTGGAGTTTTGGAGGCAGACAGACTTGTATTTGAATGTTCTCATTTACTAGCTGGGACCTTGGGACAGTTCTCTAGCTTTTCCAATCTCAATTTATATGAAAGATTTATATAGTGTTGATTGACATAATAACATAAGCATACATACTCAATAAATATTAGCATAAAATATATTTCTAAAGTGTTTCATTTGTATATACTCCATCTTCCTTCTTATTGAAAGCTTCCCATGTTATATATCTTTTTAGAATAAAACTGATAGGAGACTGATTTTAATTTAATGGTGAGCTTTTTTATAAAAACCAAATAATAAGCCAGGTATGGTGGCATATACCTTTACTCCTGGAAACAGGTGAATCTCTAAGCTCAATCCAGACCAGCCAAGGCTATATAGTGAGATCTATCTCAAAGATTGATCAAATAAATAAATAAATAATCATATGATACACACACTAATATTCTATTTGTCTTAGAAAGTAATTCATTTACAGTGTACCCTGTTTATCTGTCTAGAACATGCTGATGGATTATGCCACAAGTTAACAACTGTGTGTCCAACTGTGAAACCCCAGACTCAAGGTCTAGCAAAAGATGCTTGGGAAATCCCTCGAGAATCTTTGCGACTAGAGGTTAAACTAGGTCAAGGATGCTTTGGTGAAGTGTGGATGGGTAAGAAGCCTGAGCTTTGTTGTTACTTCATTTTGTTATAGAACCATAAATTAAAATAGCAAAATATGTACAATACATATTTTATTATATAGTGTAACTTTTATTGTTGATTGAATTTTGGTCTAAAATTCCTTGAAATACAGATTGAAAGAGTAAAATAAATTGTTTTCCTAGGAACATGGAATGGAACTACAAAAGTAGCAATAAAAACACTAAAGCCAGGTACAATGATGCCAGAAGCATTCCTTCAAGAAGCTCAGATAATGAAAAAATTAAGACACGATAAACTTGTTCCACTCTATGCAGTTGTTTCTGAAGAGCCAATTTATATTGTCACTGAGTTTATGTCAAAAGGTATGTGCATATGAATTGTCTTTTAAAGGATTGTGTTAGAATGAAACAACTTAATTTTATTCTTACTTAGATTAAAAAAAAATACAATATATCTTAGTTATATCATATTCTTTCTCAGATCCTCATTCAACCCACCAACCTTTATATTCTTTGTCTGAAAAAGACAGACAGACAGACAGGCAAAAAGTGAGAGAAAAACCCAACACAGAATTAAAAACAACAACACCGAGTTCATTGTGTGTTGGCCAACTGTTCCGAGCATGCAGCCTTCCCTGGAGCGTTTTTGATATACCCAGTTTCTCCATGTGAGAAACTGATCTTTTTTCCCTTTCTCAGCAGTTGTCAGTTGCAAATAGACTCTTGGTTAGGAGTTGAATCCTGTGCTTTGCCTTCTCTGTGCTAGGATTTTGCCAGTGTGAAGGGTGCAGGTATTGTGCATGCTATCACAGTCTTAGTGACTTCCTATGTGTATCAGACTTGCTGTGTCTGGAAAATGCTGTTATCATGGAGTCAGTCCACCACCTCTGGCTCTTGCATAGATCTCTGAGCCTTGAGGGGAGAGGTATGATCCATTTATGGTGTGTAACCCTAATTCATTTAGAACTCAGTGTTCCAAAATCTCTTCCCTGCGTGTTGTCCAGTTGTGCTTCTTTGTGTTAATCACCATCTCCTGCAAGAAGTCTCTCTGATGGTGGTTCAGTAACGCACTTGTCTGTGGGTATAGCCGTGTGTTGTCAGAAGTCCTTTTATTGCTTTGTTCATTCAACAGAATAATTACAGATATTCCCTAGGGCCCATGAGCTCAGAGGTTCTTGGCCTCATTAACCTGTTGTATGGGTTCTTGTCTTTTGAAATGGACCTTTTAAGTCCAACCAAAAGATGGTTGGTTGCTTCCATAATATTCATGCCCCGTCAGTACCAATGATATTCATGTCCCATCAGTACCAATGAGTTACCTGGCAGACAGATTGCTGCTGTAGCTCATAGGATTCATAGTTCAAAGAGCTTGATTACTTTTCTCCTTTAAAATTACATTTGTTTGTGTATTTTGCATGTATGTATGTACAGTTGCATGTGTGCTGTGACACGTGTGGAAATCAAAAGACAGTTTGCATTTAGTCTTGAGATCAAAGTCAGGTTACTAGTCTTGGCAGCAGGCACCTTTACCCTCTGAGCCCTCTGGCCTCCATTTTTATTCCCTCTGTCTTTATACATACAGATTTTTGTCATAACGTACTTTCTAACATGTTTTTTCTATAGACTTTTGAAAAGAGGAAATGTGATACTTTTTTAATGGAATAATGTTTATTCCTAGTTATCCCAGAGGACCTTATGAGACTTTAGTGGAAGATTAGGCAGCCTGAGTTTTTTGAAAGTAGATTTAACTAAAGGAAATAGATTGCTGTGGCGGTAGAGAAGTTAACTCCAGTGATGAACGTGTATTGATAGCACTAAGGCAAAGTGGAGTCGGTTTTGCCTTGTTCTATATAAATACAGTTCTTACAGGATTTCTAGAAACTGTTTTTCCCTGCTGTCATTTGAAATTTTTCATCCTTCCCCAACCCAGGCACAGGTGGGCTCTTACATAATAGCTAGTTAGAGCCAGCGGCAAAGCCAGGCAAGGTTGATACTATTTCTAGGCCATTGATGCTTTAGAATAGGAGCCAGCAAGTGATGGAATGACGCTGATTAACCTGAATCTACCCTATTTGAATTGGATCTATTTTTAAATTTCATTTTTTTTGCTTTTTTGAATCAAACTAGTTAAATTACTATTTTGTCATCTTCTCTAGTAGTCCACCTTAGCCGATGATATAGTTCCCTCTAGTGGTGATGGGGGCATCTGCCCACTACAAATTTGCAACAGAGGGGGAAAGTCCCTCTAAACAGACTAAAAACAATTGCCTATTAATTGATAACCAACATATTCCTAAAGTCCCAAAGTATATGTCTTTTTTGGAAGGTGTTGGACTGAAACAACTGCCACCTGTGGCGTTGTTGAAACTTAAGTCAAGACATTACTAGTATAAGAGATGAAATGGAGGTAAGCCTAATGGACCGCCCCCATAGATCACTGATTGACTCTTTGAAATTGGGAGGAAATGTTAGAATTCTGTCCTATAATTTTATTATTATTTGCAGGTGAGAGATTTAGAATATAAGGTAACAAAAGTCCTTTCTGGTTTTAAAATGTAGTAATTCCTCATTTTACTGTTTAGTTGCTTAGCTGTCGACCCTTACAACTCACCGAAGCCTATTCCTTCTGTGCTTCGTCGTTGTATTGCTTCATGTGCAGACAGGTTTTCTTGTTGCTCTTGAATTCTGTGTTGTGTTTTCTCCTGCTGGTGTGGTGAGAGTCTTTTAATCTGAAACCATTCTTAGGAAAATGAGTGTTTATTTTTTTTGTTTTGTTTTTATAAAACGTGTTTTGATTTGGGTTTATCTGATGTTGTATAATCTTAACTCACAGTAGAGAGAGAACCAGACCTTTGCTGAGTTTGTCATCCTTCACTGTCCCTATAGTGCCATCTCCTAACCCTTAAGAGCTATATATCAAACCAGCATGAGCTGCCCCAATGTAATTGTAACTGCCCCAGGATATTTCCAGTTGGCTGAATGAATACACACACACACACACACACACACACACACACACACAATGTGTATGGTTTGATGATTTATTTAAGGTTTTGAAGAACATTTACTTCCATTTTAATGTAATGTTCGAATTTTTCTAAAATATCTATCTCTTACAGGGAGCTTGTTAGATTTCCTTAAAGAAGGAGATGGAAAGTATTTGAAGCTTCCACAGCTGGTTGATATGGCTGCTCAGGTAGTTGCATATATATGTATCAATTTGAATTGAAAGCATGTGTTTAAAATGCAGAAGAATCTTAGCATAATGTCAGAATTGTGTGTAATAAAATACTAGAACTTGAGGAGAAGAAGGAACGTTGGAGATAGTTCAGTATGAGCTCTTGAGTAGCAGAGCCAGTTGTAGTCTGCTGTAGTTCTCCCAGTCAGGTGCTGCCCTGTGTCATATGGCGTTTGACACAGTTCATTCAGAAATACAAAGTCTGTATTTACATTTCAGCAGATAAATCTAAGAAAATTAAGATGGGCTGGGTGGAGGTGGCAGTGCACGCTTTTAATCCTAGCACTCAGGAGGTAAAGGCAGGCCAGTCTCTGAGTCCAAGGCCAGCATGGTCTACAGAATGAGTTTTCAGAACTACACAGAGAAACCTAGTCTTGCAAAAACAAACCAAAAAAAGAAAAAAAAAAAAAGAGAGAGAGAGAGAGACAGGGACAGAGACAAGAAAACTAAGATGGATGAAGGAAAAAAAGGAAGACAGACAGACTAAGGTGAATGAAGGTTATTCCAAATATTAAAACCTGAAAGTGTGCTGAAATTTTTTTGTTTATTCTAGTCTAAGACAAGAATTCAGATAATATACAGGTAAGAATTAGTCTTTTATACTTCTGAATTTTGATTGCAAAGTTTGTATTCAGGTAGATGGCAAGTATTGCAGGCACTGTTTATTGGCTACAGTTGAGAGCTTGTGTCTGCAGCCCTGCAGCTCTCGTACCTGTCAGTAAGAATCCACATAGCCATGACATCTGATAGTGTAGAGTAACTTCAGAGGAGGCAGGCATAGACCAGGTCCTTTGTTAAATGCTATTAGGCACTTTCTCTTGGAAAAATGGCAGACCTGTTTTTATTAAAAAAACAAAGAAACAAACAAAAAGTCTTAGGTAAATGACATGGGCTTTGTGAACCACATACAAACTGTGTTGGGCCTCATTAGTATGCACAGCCCTTTCAAAAACGTTCAAGGCTTTATTTATTTATTTATTTGTTTGTTTGTTTGTTTGTTTGTTTTTAAACTTCTCAAGGCATATGAAAATGGGCTGTGGCCACATCTAACCAGCAAGCTATACTATGTTGATACTTTAGCACCTTAGATTGTGTGGGGTTTGTTTTGTCTTATGATGCACTTCTTCTCGCCATTGACAAGAAAATAGGACATTGTTATGGTCATAGTGACTGGGTATACTCTAGACATAAAATTTTGTTCAAAATATGTGTTGATTTTTTTCTTGCCATATTAGGGATATAAAGATTAATTAAGCATTTTTTTTTGTTCTTGTTGTAAGATTTGTTGTTGTTTTTGTTGTTGTGTTCTAGACTGTTTGTTACTGTCATTATTTTTGAGCTACCTAGTTTTTTAACTGTCCCTTTAGTTTAACCAGAAGTGTCTTCTTCCCTTTGTATCATATATTTTGCATCTTTTTTTTCCTCTCTTAAGATTGCTGATGGCATGGCATATATTGAAAGAATGAACTATATTCACCGAGATCTCCGAGCTGCTAATATTCTTGTAGGAGAAAATCTTGTATGCAAAATAGCAGATTTTGGCTTAGCAAGATTAATTGAAGACAATGAATACACAGCAAGACAAGGTAAAGTAATATAAATAGTTGCTTATAATCTAATGCCCTATGCTTGTCTTAATACTATTTCAAATACCCAGAGCCTTATGGAATACAAATAGTTCTAGTGGATAGCCAGGTCTCTGCCTGCCCCTGCCAGTGGGCTGTCAGCACACATGTAGTTACCAGGTACGATGTGGCTGCAAAAGCCGTTTGTTATGAGACTGCTTTTTGCCCAGCATATAACATACATGTTCATGTGGGTGAACCCAACACAAAACGATCTGTAGACTAAATGCCTCTGGGTGGATGTTTCCCATGTAGCAAAGCAGCTCTGTCTATGAGATCTGTTGGAAGTCAATAGAATTTGGGGGAAAGGAAAGTGAGGAGAGGGCCCAGCAAAACACTTGAGCTGCAAAGCCTGATGGTGGATGTCTGACCCCTAGAGCCCCTGTCTTCTGTAATCCCAGCATTCCTGTAGGGGGAAATGGAAGGTGACAGCAAGAGAATCGTTCAGAAGCTGGCAGGCCAGCTAGCCTGTGGAAGGTAGATTAGCATCAGAAATGAGAGACCCTGTCTTGACAAGGTAGAAAAAAGAAACAACTCCCTCCTGTCTGCCATACCCATGCTGTAGCATGAAAAGCCTACACTCAAATACATGCACACATGCACATACACACAAAAAATATTTTTTGAAGCTTAAAAATAAAGCAAAAAATTAAAAGTAAGTAACAATAAAAATGAAACAGTTCTAGATTTTTTTCAGGACTCAGAAACGCTGATATTTTTCATAAAATTATATCTAATAAACAATACCGTAGCTTTCTAATAGTTAATTCCTGCAAAGAACTTAACAAGATACTTTTGCATTATAAATATAGCAGATAAAATATCCTTGTTACTTTCTTTAGGCTGTTAGCAGTAAATTTTATTTGTTCTTTGTGTGTGCATGTATGTTTGTGTGTATGAGCACAGACACACACATGATACACACATGATACAGTAAGCATGCAGAGGTCAGAAGACAACCTTGAACCTTACTTTCACATCTTCTTTGAAATCCGATTTCTTGTTTCCAGCAGGCCTAGCTGTTGGCAAACTTCCTGGTATTTTCTTGTTTCCACTTTCCCTCACTGTAAAAGCACTAGGATCACAAACACAAGTTAGAGCTTTACATGGGTTCTAGGACTCTCCTCAAGTCCTCAAGAGCAGCACGCACTTTACCCATTGAGCTGTCTCCTCTGTCTCTCACAACTGTTTTGTTACTCTTTTTAAACAGACTTGGTGAGTTGTCATTTAAACTGTCATCTTAGATTGGAGGTGACTCCAGTCAAGCACTGTCTCTTCCTGTCCCAGGGGACATGAGCAGTGTCTAGGAACATTTTTGTTGTTCCAGTTTGGGGACTACTGTCAACATCTGGTACATAGGCTAAGTGTGCTGTAACATACAGGCTAAATCAAACAAGAAATAACTGCCATGCCCAGAGTAGTCAGCAGCGCCAAGATGGAAAAGTCGTGATTTAGCTCCAGGTTTGGGGTTTTTTGTTTTTGTTTTGGGAGACAGGCTTTTTTCTCTCTGTAGCCTTGGCTGCCCTGGAACTCACTCCGTAGACCAGGCTGGCCTCCAACTCTGAGTGCTGGGATTAAAGGTGTCCACCACCATCACCCGGTTAACTCCTGTTTTTAAAATGGATTTATTTTTATTTTATGTGTGTGGGTGTTTTGCTTGCATGTTATGTCTGTGCACCACATACATGCAGTACCTGTGGAGCCAGAAGGAGGTGTCAGATCCCCTGGAACTGGAGTGACATGGAAGTTAGCTGCCAGGTGGGGCTGAGGGTCAGACCACGTCCTCTAGAAGAGCAGCTAGTGCGCTCAGCTGCCGAGTCATTCACTGTGGTCTCTACTTGTTTGCTGTCCCTGCCCCTACGTACACTTTCCTCCAACCAGTCCTAGGTTCCTGTAATCCTTAGAAAATTCCAATGACTTGTTTAAGGCTAAGTTTAGCTGCCACTCTCTAATGAAACCTCCTGTTATTGTGACAAATGAAAATTGAACTTTTTTTTCCTAATATCGAATAATTCTTATTTTATAACATATATATTTAATATATGTTGTAAATATATATGTATATATATAAACACTTCAAGCATGTACATTACCAATACTTTTATTAGCATAAGTACACATTTTTTATGAAAACTTTGTTATTTGTCTACCCATAATAATTATAATGCTTGTTGTTAAAATAATACGTTAAATATTTGTGTAAATAAGCATGGTATTTTAAAATGGTAACACAAGGGCTGGTGAGATGGTTCAGCTGGCAAATGTGCTTGCTTCTTCAAGCCTGGTGACCTCGAGTTTGATCCTTGGAACCCATGTAAAGGTAGAAAGGTAAAGCCAACTCCACAAAGTTGTCCTCTGACCTTTATACAAGTTCCATGACACATGCACGCACCCAAATACACAATAAAAAATATGATAGCACAAAAAAAATTTCTGCAAAGACAGCACTAAATACAGAAATGATTAGGAGCAAAAGCCAGTAGCTACTAGACCTAACAGAATGTGCCTTCAGCCATAATTAGTTACAGCCACTGGGTGTCAGATGACCCTGAAGTAGTTGACTTTACAGTGGGATAATATCTCATGTCTCTAAACCCAACTCACTTGTGAGTTAGAGGCAGATCAGTACTCACAGTCATTCTCCAATAGACAACGTGTTAGAGACCAGCTGACCCTGTCTCAGGAAGCACAACAAGGGGAGAGAGAGACTCGTGCATGAAGTTTTATTCTTTGTTCACCTCATACCCCTGCACACACACACACAGACACACACACACACACAGACACACACACACACACACACACAAAAGCAAAAAACAATTTAAAATTTAGTTTGATTTAGCAAACGATTATAATCCCAGCTTTCAGGAAGCTGAGATAGGATTGTGAAAATTTAAGGCCAGCCTAAGGTAGGGTTGTGTACACACACACACACACACAAAATCCCATGTGCCCCCCCAAAAGTTGCAGATTTTATGATCTATATTTTTGTCTTAATCTCTACTACTGTTTTATTGAATCATGTTCTGTTCCTACCAGCAACTTTTTATATCATTAAATAAAAGAAAACAACCAAATTTAATGTAAAAATTTAAACTTAGTGCTGTTTTTCATATATTTTCTGTGTTTGAAAACTTATACACATAGAATAGGGATAGTGATAAAAAGATTAGACCTGTGAACATTACATTAACATAAGTATTCTTTTAAAACACTTAAAATGTCAATATTATTTGTAGGTGCAAAATTTCCAATCAAGTGGACAGCTCCTGAGGCTGCGCTGTATGGTCGATTTACGATAAAGTCAGATGTGTGGTCATTTGGAATTCTACAGACAGAGCTGGTAACAAAAGGAAGAGTGCCATATCCAGGTAAGCTTCTGTCTCTCTAGCTCTTCAGTATCTCAGCATAGGCTTTAGTGAGGGATACACTGAGGGCTAGAACCCTTGAGCAAGCACAGGAAAGGATGCCTGTATTCGTCTGTATTCTTGTATGTGGGGTTCCTCAGAGCAGAAGCATATCTTAAATATCTCGGTTACATTTGCTTCCCCCACCCCAAGTAATTATTAATTTCTAGAAGTGTAACATTCTAGACTCAAAAGATTGTTTTGAGAAGTGTTTTCTCTTTAGTAAGAAGAGGGGAAAACTACTTTAAAAATGTCTTCCTTCTTATGTCTATTTATATAGGTTTAGGGGAACAAGAAGAGACTTTAGCTCAATTGAAATTCAGCTATAATTAAATATTCCTTCAACCTGTCACCTCCTTAACATTTCCACTGAAGGTGTCCTGATAGTTGAGGAATGTGAAAATGTAGAAAATGCAGTCTTCAAGAAGAATTGCTGTGTGATGTTCTGTCTCCTGCCATTCCTTGGTGCTTGAGTTGTAGTTGTAGAGCTGCTGTAGTCTGTGGTCCACATCCTTCCCTTGTGTGCTGACACATACAGCTCTCCTCACTTAATGGTCACGCCTCATCACCCTGTCCAGTAAGACTCTGCTCCTGTCTTAATCCATGGTCATCTTTTGTTTTATTAAATTTTTTTCATACAGTATATTTTTAACGTTTTCCCCTCCCATCTTTCTCACCTCTCTACCCACCCATCTTTGGTTTTTTACTTCCGTTTCAAATAACAAAAACCCACAAAATGAAAATCAAAACAAGTAAAAGACCAATAACACCAAGAAAAGAAAAAAGTGCTGGACCGGCCTGGTGTATACCTTTAATCCCAGCACTCAGTAAGTATAGAGGTAGGTGAATCTCTTTAAGTTCAAGGCTAGCCCAGTGTAGAGGTAGTTCTAGGACAGCCAGAACTAAACAGAGAAACCTGTCTTGACGAACAACAGGAAGGAAAGTCCACAGAAATATTAAGTTCATTTTATTAAGCTCATCCACAACTAGGCACATGGTTATACACCGTGTAGGAATGTGGTTATACACCGTGTAGGAATGTGGTTAGTACACCAAGTGACACTCCACTAGGAAAACTAATGTTTCTCTTTGTCAGTAGGTTATAAGTTACAAATGCCTTAATGATTAGGGATGGAACACCATGCCTAATTTTCTCATTCAGTGCTGAGACCCCACTGGGCTTGAACCTGTACAGACCGTGTGCGTTATCAGTGTCTGTGAGTGAGTGTGTGCGTCAGTCCTGTTGAATCTGGAAGACAGTGCTCCCTTGGAGCCGACTATCCCCTCTGCCTTTTACAGTCCTTCTGCCTCACATAGATCCCTGAATCCTGAGGAGGGCTTTGATGAAGACATCCTGTCTTAGTCAGGGTTTCTATTGCTGCAGTGAAACACCATGACCAAAGAGGAAGCTAGGGAGGAGAGGGCTTATTCACCTTAAGTTCCACATCACTGTTCATCACTGAAGGAAGTCAGGACAGGAACTCAAACAGGGCAGGAACCTGGAGGCAGGAGCTGATGCAGTGGCCATGGAAGAGTATTGCTTACTGGCTTGGTTCACATGGCTTACTCAGTCTGCTTTTTTATAGAACCCAGAACTACTAGTCCAGGGATGGCATTACCCACCATGGACTAAACTCTCCCACATCAGTCACTAATTGAGAAAGTTCCTTAGCGTTGGATCTCACGGAGGTATTTTCTCAACTGAGGCTTCTACCTCTCTGATGACTCCAGCTTATATCAAGTTGACACAAAACCAGCCAGTACACATCTCATTTAGGATTGGGCTTTTCAAAATCTCTCAATCTCTGTACATTTTCTAGTTGTGAGACCCTATTAATTCCCATCTTCTGCAAGAAGAAATTTCTCTGATGGCTCAAGTGAGTTCTCTGATATGACTTAAGACACTGATCTATGGGTATAGCAGTATGTTATTAGGAGTTTTTACTGTGTTCCTTTAGCCAAATAATAATAGTTGTTTCCCCCAAAAGTCCATTGCTCATCTAGTCTTAGTTTCTTGGCCACTTTAGCAGTGTCAGGTATAGGTTCCATCTCTTAGAGTATGCCTTAAATCCTTTCAGAAAGTGTTTGCTTATCCCCATAACATCTGTGGCACTATTGCACCAGTCTGTCTTGCAAGCAGATTGCTATTGTAGGTAGCTGGGTGATAGTTATGATTTCTCTTTGGTGCATGCAGAACCTTCCAGCACCATGAATGCTAATCAGTACTCATAAAGCTTTGTATCAGGCACAAGCTTACCCTCTCCATGTTCTATGTCATTAGTAAATGTTGCCTTCAGCTATAAGCCATTACCATCAGGTAGTAGAGAACAACCAATAACCTTGGCAGTACCCTGTGAAGGGGTTTCTGTGAGACCCCTTTGGCAAACATCAACAAGATGTTTCCCATTTCTGGCACTGGTAGTTTTTTACTTGGTGGTTTACCATGTATAGTTGAGACATTGTCTCACCTAATATTTGGTGACGATTTAAATTCTTACCATGGATAAAGACCTCAATTCCACATATACAGATATATGATTTTGAAAAAAAATCCAAAAATATACACTGGAGAAAAAACAGCATTTTCAGTCTAATGGTGCTGGTCAGACTAGATGGCTCCATGTAGAAGAATCCAAATAGATCCATATATATCACCCTGTACAAAACTTCTCATGGGTCAAGGACCTCAACAGAAGAACAGATACCTGTAGAAGTTATGTCTGCTTCTTCCTCCCAGCCCCATGCTCCAAGATATAAAACTCAGATTTAAAATATATTTACAAATACCTTGGTCATATAGCTATGCTCTTCTCTTGACTAGTTCATAACTTAAAATAACCCATTTATTCTAATATACATTCTGCCACATGGCTGTTTACCTGTACCATGTGTCTGTCTTGTTACATCTTCCCAGGCAAATCTCCCATGCCTGGCATTGTCCCAGAATCCTTTTTGCCTCTCAGATGTTCTACCACCTGTTTCCTACCTAAGCCATAGGCCATCAGATTTTTATTGACAGGAGCCACATCCATACAGACACAAGATGTTCCCTCTACAATTCCTCTTTTTAGTCCAATAAAAGGCTATTTTCTTTCAAATATAAATTAGATTCAATAATAACAATTGTGAGGACTGTCAGATGTTGCTTACATTATAATGTCTACTTCATAGTATTTGGCAATTTAGAGACAGTGTTCTATTATCTATCTTATCTTGGTGAGTTAGAGTTTTATATCTACATCATTTTCTAACCTAACTTGTATTATCATCCTGAAAATATCTCCTTAGACCAAAAAATATCTTAAGTCCTAAACAACTTAAGCTTAATTGTGAGACTCTAACTATCTAGTTTTCAACTCCATCAGAGACCCGAGAAAGAATAACTATTACCAGAGTAAGTAGGAAGTGCAGGTGAGCGGCTTCCAAGATTATATAAAAGACAGGTAGAGTTGGCTATGTGGGCAGTTCTTCAGACTTGTCTGTATAATGTCCGGGCATCCGTCATTATATATTCAAATATATGTCAGATATATTCAGGCTTCTGGCCCAATGTATCTGACTAACATATTTGTGCAGTAGTAATTATAAAGGACTTGTTTACCCTGTCTTAGCAGAATCTGGCAGTAAACTTCCCTGTATCCATTTGTCCTTTCTAGACAGTATTTTGTCTCTGTTCGGAGCATAGGCATTTCTTAGCCCAGCGGCTAGCTTGCCACGATCGAAGCAACGCCAGAAGGAAGTTGTTGATGCCTACGTCTTCTTTGCAGTGGGTTAGGATGACAGTTAAGAGCAGATATGACTCGTTGTCAAAAAAGATATTTAATTAACAGAACATCTTTAAATGCCATATTTTGTGGATCTCTGAGTTTCAAATACTATTATCTATCTATAGTATATCTGAATTATCAAGCATTGTTTATTCTTAACTATTTACTATCTGAATAACCTTGAAAACGTCTTATTGTAATTAACTAAACTAGTGTCTAATATGACCATGAGTTTGACTGACTGTTGTATTTTTATTTATCCCTCTCAGTTTGTAATAGCAGCTTTAAAAGGTCTAAAACTTTACATTGTATCTTCAAGAATTAATAGGTGTGATTTTTCACATAAAAATTGAAAACATATATACATTATGTGTATCAAAGTTAACCTTACATTTGTGTCAATATACAATAACCTATACCAATGTATCAAAAATAATTTATGAATTTTATGTATCTATATAAAGTACTGTGCCAGTATATCAAAATATAGTCTCAATTTTGCATCAAATTATAAAGACCTATACCAATGTAAGATTATGGCTATAAAACTTCTTCTTTTTTTTTTTTTTTTTTTTTTTGGTTTAAGAGTAGATTGAATAATCCAACCCTTTTTTTTCCTTGTTATTCCTATAATCCTGTATTCACCCCCTCTTTCTTCTCAACCTCCTTCCCCTTACCTAAGAAGAAAGAAAAATAAAAGAAAGAAAGAAATCCTTGAGTCTAAGTTCTTAAACTTTGCTTTCACTTTGTCTAGGACCATAATTATTTGTAACCAGCCCCTATTAAATGACAACAAAATTCCAGTACCCTCTTAATGATTAAAAAAATCAACCACCCCACCTTGGGAATGGGGCATAGTTTCCTGCTGATTTGGGATGTAAAATTCCTTTTGGGGAGGACCCAAGAAAATTAGAAAAATAGTCTTACAAAAGCTAGCTAGCATTTGTTGTCCAGTCTAAGTGTGCTGTGAGAGCTCAGGGCTGAACTGAAGTCCTGACTGGAATAGTCTGTGATGCTGCACCAAGTGAGCTAATGTTCTTGAAGTTGTCCTGAAAGCAAGTTTTTAGAGGAAACAGCATTGATGTAGTCTGAGGTAGGATCAGGCAGGGAGCTAACAGTAAGCTTTATCATCTCAGCATCCCCGAGGGTAAATCTTGTCAGAGATGTTTTCTTGTTTGTTTTTTCTGTAAACATTAGGGTTTTAGAAGTAATGTATACATTTCTGTATTAACATAATGTATGGAATGTGTACTGTGCACAGATAGGTGAAGATGAATTTCTGCTCCATGCTTGAGTAGGTTAAAGACAACTGTCTATAAATCTCCATTCCTGCCGTAGGAAAGGATGGCATGATGAATCTGAAGACTGTAGACAGCAAGATCCATTGGCTATATATAGTTGAAGTTCTGGCTACAGACACTTTTATATCTGAGCCAGTCTCAGGACTGTTCACATGTAGAGAGATCAATAAATCATAGTACCTGTCCTGTTTGGCCTTCTTGATTTCTTTCTTCTTATCTGTAGCCAAGTCTTTGGGGAGGGGAGGGATCTTCCTCAATCAAATATGATCTATTACTTTGGATGGAATCCGGAGTCTTTTCTTCTTTCCTGTTGACACAGACACAAAGCCTCTTTCCCAGCATAACATAACCTTTTATCCTGCAGTTTGAAGTCATCATAAGTATAGACTGATCTAATCTAGCATTCCCTGTTCTATCCAGGTCTGCTCCATTTTGACTCCTCTTAAAGAAGGATGTACAATATCAACATTACCATTGACCATACAACCATATTCATGTTAATAAATCAAAACAAGAGTACGGAGTCGAAATATATTCTTCTACAATGATATGTATTTGTTATTATTTATTGAGACAGGGTTTCTCTGTGTAGCCCAGGCTGTCCTGGATTTGCTCTGTAGATCAGGCTGGTCTCAAACTTATAAGGAACCTATCTGTTTTTGTCTTTGTCCCCAAGTATTGGGATCAAAACATAATTTATTTATTTAGTATCTATGTATTCTTGAAAACATTTATATCAATTTTTATTTCTTCTTTGGAGATTTACTTTTTATGTGGATTTACATCTTTTTTTCTCTCTCTTAATTTAACATTCTTCCCTGAATTCAACTTTATTTAAATTTCTTTCCATCTTAGTGCCCAAGCATACCCCCAAGCATATTATACAACAGTACTACATTGTCTCTGTGACATGTGTGTTTATTTGATCTATTTAAGTCCTCTGACAAAGGCATTGTATTCAGCATTGCCAAGCTGATAATTAGCATGTGATACATTTAATTAGCTTAATAGTATAATTTTTTTATATGTCACTAGTTTGTTCCTTTTCTTAGACTACCTTCTCTTAACGATCCATCATTTTCTTTAGATGTTTCTCTTGTCCAGCAGTCTCTGGATTCCTTAGTTAGATACAAACAACCCTGCCCAGCCCTAATTCTGGACCCTTACACTGAGCAGCAGAATATGTCTGTCCTAGGGCAAAATGTTTCTTGGACACAGAAAAAGGATTATCTTCTAATTGACATTATAAACATACCTTATCTAGATAAAAATACCTATATTCCCTATTCTCTTTATATAAATTTAAGACTTATGTGTATTTTTTTAATTACTAAGGACATTCCTAATTATTACTAACAAAAACCCTACATAGTACCTTTAAGGAAAAGATGTGTCATTTAGTGTTTTAGGCTGTCATTTGTAAGCAACTGTATCTATCAGTAGGGAGTCCCACTCTGACTTCTTTGTTTTGTGGAAGCCCCTAGGTCTTTCTGCTGACCCAGCTCTGAAGAGTCAAAGACTGTTCTGTGTTCCATGGGCTCCTACCCACCAACAATCTCAAGCCCATGTGTCCTGCCATGCTTAGTTAGGCTGGAGCCTTTGACTTTTGCTCACTCCACAAAGGTAGTGGGCCCAAGGCAGGTTGGGGCCAGAGCCTTTAAATTGCTTCCCAACCTAGAGCTCTGCAGCTCCCTGCTCCTCTCTCAGCAGGGGTACTCAGTGCCTCTGTGATCTGGCTGCTGCTTGTGCAGTTTTAGTGGTGTGGACCTGAATTGGGCTCTTGGGCCCATGGCAGGTTGGCATGCATTTCCGCTCGCTACCTGCTGTTTACAGACCTCTCTGTTCTCTCTAGAAAAAGTTTTAAATCACCAGACTCTTTTCTTAAAGAGGCAGAGCTTTAAAGCTGTTTTGTTTTCAGGGAGGGTATGTGCCTTTAGCCAAGATTTTTCTCAGGTTAATTTTGATTCTATGCTGTAGTTGGGCCCCATATGTAGAAGTTATATCTGGTTCTTCCTCCTAACCTATGCTACCAAAAATAAGACTTAGACTCAGTATTTTTACAAATACCTTGGCTAGGCTTTTCTTTCAGCTACCTCATAACTTAAAATAACCCATTTATTCTAATACACATTCTGCCACATGGCTGTTTACCTGTGTTCAGGTACCATGAGTCTGTGACATCTTCCCCAGGCAAATCTCCCATGCCTGGCACTATCCCAGAATCCTTCCCTGACTCCTACCTTGAATCTTTGCTGCCTTCTCTACTCCAGCTGTAGCCATTTCGTGATACTTCTGAGATCTTTTGGTATTGGCATCAACTTTTCCAGACCCTCATCTTCTTTACAAAACCCCGCTGTTCCTTAAACTGCACAGTCAGCCAGTGTAACCACTCCCTTGAGTTTATTTTGCCCTTTGTTTTTCTTTACTTTATTGCTACTGGATAAAACCTAGTTCTGCCCTCAGTGTGCTAGCAACTACAATTAAGGAGTTTCACTTGAACATTTTAGTCATGGTCTACTTTCCATTTTGGCACAATATACAATCTAAACTCTGCTGTCTCAGTCCAGACAACTACAGAATTAGATCCATAACAGTTGTTCTTATATCTCACACTGATGAAGGAAGGCGTCACCTTTTTATAATGAGTCCTATATTTATATCGTGCTTCTCCATTTCCTAAGTGGGCATTCTGATGGAAGTCAAGAGGAAGACATCAGTTTTTGTTTGTTTGTCTCTATGTTTGTTTGTTTGTTTTAACTGACAGAAGGAGAAAGAAGTGCAGGGAGGAACCTGTGAGACTGGAGCTGAGAAAGGAGGTGGACTAGAGTCTCATTAAGTAGCCAGCTTTCTTCAGCACCTCAGACAATTTGTACTTTGAGGGTTAAGAAAGGTCACATGAGTAAAGTGCTCATGAGTTGAAGCTGTGCAGTTTCTATAGCGGCATAAGGAGGATGGTTTAAACATCTAATTGACTTACATCAGCAAACTAATGAACTCTGAAGTAAATTCAAGTCCTGTGCTACACCTAAGAGGAGCACAAAGACGCATTCCAATAATAATTTCATATTTCTCAAGAAACTGAGGTCGCAAGACTCGTTTTCTTGGAATGTTCTCACAAGCACTCAGAATTCTCCTCACATGATTCCATTCCTGGCCTGTGTTTATAACAGTGCTGTAGTAGAAAAGGCAAAATTAAACAAAACCTGAAGTCAGGTCTTGCCAAGTAAGAAAAAAATCACCAGGTGATTTGACAGCACATTTACTGTTAAAACCTAATGTCTTGTAGAAAAAGAAATCTACTGCATGTAGTTCAGAATGTCAGCATTGTGAGAAATAGTATCTGCTCAGGACCCCCAAGATTAATTTCTCAGCACAAAGGAGATTTATTTGCCTCGGTGGGATAGAGGGCAGGGAATAAGAGACAGACAAGAGATAGAGGACAGGGAGAAGGGGACAGGAACAGGGGGGAGGGAGAAAGGGGTATTTGTCCTGGAGGACAAAGGACTGCCTCTGGATAGAGAGACAGAGGTGGCCCATAGGCTTACAAAGGTAAAGGGAAAACTCCATGTTAGGATAAGGCGTTTAAATTTAACTGCGTGTATTCATTAGGTGAACCGAAGGAGGTTTTGATTGCTAGACTTCAATACTTTGATAGCTGGACCTTGGTAGTCAGCTTCAGGAGGAGGAAGTGGCCAAATAAGGTAATAGACCTTAGTGGCTAGCACTAGGTATGCAGTCTAATGGGTTTTAGAAAAAGACAAGGCCTACCAGAGCCATGCCCACCATGCTCAAGCTGGCCAGAGTCCTTTCAAACATAAAATAGGTCTGTTGGTGCAAAATTTTGTATTCTGTGAAAGAAAAATAAGCCACAATTATTTATTGCAGTGGTTCTCAACTTCCCTAATGCTGTCACCCTTTAATACAGTTTCTCATGTTGAGGTGACCCCAAACCATAAAATTATTTTTGTTACTACTTCATTACTCTAATTTGCTATTGTTGTGGATTGTAATATAAGTATTTGATGTGGAGGATCTCTGGTATATGACCCTTGTAAATGGGTTGTTCTACCTCCAGAGAGGTTGTAACCACATGTGGAAAACTGCTGATGTAGTGGGTGGGGAGAAGAGCCACTTTAGTTACTGTGAAAAGACAGTATGACCAAGGCAACTCTTATAAAAGAAAGCTACTTAGCTGGGGACTTGCTTACAGTTTTAGAGGGTTAGTCCAGGGTCCTCAGAGCAAGGAGTGTACAGACCTGGCCCTGAAGCAGTAACTGAGAGCTTTACATCCTGACCAGCAAGCATCAGTCAGAGAAAGAGAGAGATGGATAGGCCTGGCATTGCCTTTAAAACCTCAAAGCCCATTCATTCCTGGTGACATACCTCTTCCAACACAGCCTAACCCTTTCCAAACAGTTCAGTTCACTAGTGATGACACATTTTAAGCTTGTCACATTGAGACCATTCTCATTCAGATACCCACAAACAGGTATGCTTGTGTGTGCTTTAATCCCAGTACTTGGGAAGGAAAAACAGGTAGATCTTTGTGAGTTCCAGACCAGCAGAGAACAAACACCCGTGTCTCCAAAGTACAGATAGATGGGTGGGTGGGTGGGTGGGTCAGTGGGTGGATGGATGGATGGCTGGCTGACTGGCTGGCTGATTCAAGAATTGAACATTACTGGGCCCTAAAAAAGCACATCAATTATAAACTTAGTAAACTACTACAAATTAGTTCATGGGTGTGGTAGGGTGTGTGTGTGATTTGAGGCAGAGTATTCTTGTATAACCCAAGCTTTCCTTGATCTTGCTATTTAAAATAGCCAGGCTGGCCAGAACTTGAAGTGATCTTCCTGCTTCGGCCTCCAGAATGTTAGGACTATTACATGTGTATGACCAAAGTTAATCTTTATAATGAAAGATACAGTTAGCAAAATGATAAGGAAAGGTAGAGAATTTCCATAGAATTGGAATCTATAAACAAAAGACTCAGAGCTCAATGTGTTAGTGCACACCTGTAGTCCCAGCAATCAGGAGTCAGAAGCAGAAGGATCAGAGGTTCAAGGCCACCTTGGGCTACTCAGCAGGACCCTGTCTCTAATAAGTAAACATCATGTAAGAAGTATAATACAGTATGTGAAATTAGCACATTATATGGCTGTGGAAAGTTAGTATATTCATAGGTTCATTCCAAGGCAATGTGTAGATTAAATACATGGCGAGAAAATGGACTGTGTGTGAAGTAAGTGGAACACAGTGAGAAGGCTCTCTACCTGGAGTCCCAGGAGACGGGAGAGTGAAACATTAGCGAGCATTAGTAGAAAAGGAATAGCCAGAAGTCTTCCTCAAAATTAGTTTTGGTTAACTCACTGAACTTGAAACAAGATAAAGAAAATTCAGTGTACTTCAATCAGGTATATCATGCCCACATTATAAAAATAAAAGCCAAATAGCCACAGCAAGGTGATATATACATATATGGAAGCCAGGAACACGTGAGGTATCTTTAATATTTTTACATTTATTTTATGTATATATGTGGACATAGAAGCCACGGGCCATGTGTGGAAAGGTCAGAGGACAGCCTATAGGAGCGAGCTCTCTCTACTGTGTAGATTCTGGAGCTCCAGCTCAAGTCACCAGGTGTGGTAGCAAGATATCTTTACCCACTAAGCCACCTTGCCCAAAATTATGTCTTCAGAGTTCTAGGGAGAAAATTACTGTTGTAAGACTACTAGTATTGTTTTATCACATTCACAGTACATATAAAAGTAAGTTCAATGGGGCTGGAGATAGGGCTCCATAATGAAGAGCACTTAATGCACATCCAGATGAACTGGATTCCATCCCCAGCATCCACATGGTGACTCACAGGTGGAACAGCTCCAGTTTCAGGTGATGCAGTGTCCTGTTCGGACTCTATGCACACTGCATGCATGTGGTACACAGACAGATCTATGCAGGCAAAAACACCCATACACATAAAAGTAAGATAAAAATAAATTCCATAACTATAACACAAAGGTCACAGGGCATAAAATAATAGTAGGTAGATAGTTCTGAGTTTCTGTTAATATTTAGAGATTATAAAAAATACTTAGCTGGGAAGTGGTGTCGCACACCTTTAATCCCAGCACTTGGGAGGCAGAGGCAGGCGGATTTCTGAGTTCGAGGCCAGCCTGGTCTACAGAGTGAGTTCCAGGACAGCCAGGGCTACACAGAGAAACCCTGTCTCGAAAAACAAAACAAAACAAAAGAAAAAGAAAAAAAATACTTGTTTAAAGTGAAGCATGAGTCCCAGAGAAGCAGACTGCAGTTCCGGTAGACTGTGGCTACATTGCTAGAAGACTAGGTAAAGAGTGTTCATTTGGCATGCAGTAGAACGTGGATTTGATCTCTAGCACAAAAACAAAACCCACAAAAATGTAATGCTGAGCAGTGCCTGCTTAATCAGAATAAAGGGAAGACAAAAGAGTAGATGGGACAAACATAAGAGAGTGGGATGGTAACCTGGAGTGGCGTCTGGTGTCGAACGCCTTTACTTCCAGCACTCACTCGGGAGCCAGAGGCAGATGGATCTCTTGAGTTTGAGGCCAGTCTGGTTTACAGAGTGAGATCTAGGGCAGCAAGGACTACACAGAGAAACTGTGTCTTTAAAAAAAAAAACAAAAAACAGAATGATAGTTAAATCTATGTCCATAATTATATTGTGTGTAAGTACACTAAACATTCCAATTAAAAGGCAAAACCCAGATTTTAAATGTATGTATAAATGCCATTATATTTATACTATTATACCTGCTACTTCTCTTATTCCTTTTGAGGCAGTGCTTTTCCTTGAATCTAGAGCTAGTGTTGTTAGGGCTAGTGTTGTTGTTGTTGTTGTTGTTGTTGTTGTTGTTGTTGTTGTTACTGTTATTGTCATTGTTCTTTCTTGACTAGGCTAGCAAACCCCAGAAATCCTTCTGTCTCTGCCTCAACCCCACCCTTGTCCTTGGAGCTGGGATTACAGGCATGCATTGGTTACCCAATTTGTTACAAGGAATCCCAACTATAGTCCTCATGACTATTTAGAGATTTTAATCATTAGGCTCTCTTTCCTTCCTCTATAGTATTATTTTAAGGGATATATTTTAAATATATAAGCTATACAAGAACAAAATGATTAAAATTCAGAGGATGAAAAGACATACTATGCAAAATGCTGAGAGAGAGAGAGAGAGAGAGAGAGAGAGAGAGAGAGAGAGAGAGAGAGAGAGAGA
>JANHMN010000020.1:36903861-36942963 GCA_030674055.1 Rhabdomys pumilio
GTGTGTGTGTGTGTGTGTGTGTGTGTGTGTGTGTGTGTGTGTGTGTGCTTTTTAGAATACAGGGTCTCAGGTAGCCCAGGCTGGTCTTACACTTGCTTTCTTGTAACTGAGACTGTCCTGGAATTGCTGCTTCCACCTGCCAAGTGCTGGGATTACAGGCGTGAGTCCTCACAGCCAGCTCTTTTTTTTTTATTTTCACACAAGGAATCTAATCTTGACTGAATATTTGACATTGTAGAGTGTAAAACATCCCTGGTTTTTTTCAGAGTTGGTCAGCATTTGATTGTCAGTGTTTAGAACATCACTCTACATAAATGCATTGTATGAAATGGCAAAAGGTTGTTTAGGGCTGTAACTGCCCCGAGCTGTAAAAGACCTTTCTGCCCCACGCTTGGCGCCAAAATGTAAAAGCCCCAGCTGACTGTAACGGACCACTCTTGCCCACGTTTGGGGGCCAAACTATAGCGGCCCGCTCTGTTCCGCAGGTCTGGGTTTAGCAAGAGAGAGAGAGTGGGGGGAAGAAGGGGAAGAGACTCGAAGAATAGAGACAAGCCAGATGATCTGTAGTAAAGTCTTCTTTACTGACTCCACCATACACACACCACTACACCTACTACTACTACACCACACACTCACACACACACACACATACATATATATATTACAACAAGGAAATCCTGGGTATTTATAGGCTTTTGCCAGTGCCTTGTAGGCGCGTGGATACCACGTGCCTTGCAGGTGTGGATATGACGTAAGCCTTACAGGCGTAGGCAGCACGTGCACCTTACAGGCATATATGGCGTAGATAGCACGTGGACAACACGTGCACCGCATGCCTTGTAGGCGTGGATACCACATGCTCCTTGCAGCTGGGGGCACTAAACAGCAAAACAAGCTATGTGGGATATCAGAGTATGCTTCAGCTGTTGTAGGCTGTTGAAAACCAAGTCTCATGTCAGGGTATATGGCTCAAGATGGCTGCAAAGCTGATAGCTGCTTTCTAGCCGCTTTTTGCTTAAAGTCGGCTCCCAACATAGGGCCATTTTAGAAACTGTCC
This sequence comes from Rhabdomys pumilio, assembly GCA_030674055.1. Classification (NCBI taxonomy): domain Eukaryota; kingdom Metazoa; phylum Chordata; class Mammalia; order Rodentia; family Muridae; genus Rhabdomys; species Rhabdomys pumilio. Next base: position 36,904,919 of record JANHMN010000020.1, read on the forward strand.
TAAGCTAATGTTAGAAGTTTTTGAACAATGTTTTTCTTGTGAAACTCAAGTCAGCAACATAAACAGTGATTCATACAATTAAACATTAAAACAATACAATCTAAAAATCCAAAGATAAGTTTTATGTTTACATACTGAAGAATGGTAGGAAAATACTAAAAATATTTGTTTTCCATAGTTAAGTCATATTCTATAAGAGCACAAAACTACGTACAATAGAAACATTGTGTAATATACAGTAATCTCTGATCACCTGAGGCATTTTAAGCCTGTATCTGGTGTTGCATAGAGTAACATCATGGACTAGGCAAAATGCATGTGTGTTTAGAACCAAGGCTGCAGTAAAGTTGTGCCAGAAATGCCTCCAAACTGATTGTATGTTTGTTAGATAGATGATAGATAGATAGATAGATAGATAGATAGATAGATAGATAGATAGATGTGCTTTATATGGTATATTTGACTATCAGCCTCAGGTAAAGAATGAAGAATCCATGAATAATAAGTAGGAACTGAGAAATGCTAAGAAGAGGAAATGAAACAAAATCTAGAAACAATGTATAAAAATTTAGCAGTAGAAATGGACCCCAGACCTTCAGGACTCATCTCCTAGTTCCTCCTCAGTTGTTGCAAATCTTCCCTTAAAATGAGTCCATGGCCTGTGTTGATTGTAAAAATAAAAGCACTGAAACAGTAGCCAGGAGTAACAACACGGTACAAATCAGGGAGGTGGGTTTGGGTTCTAGTTTTGTGGTTTTTTAATATATACATTAAACAAAACATAGTGGAGAAAAGTCTACTAAGTACGTACAAGATTGTTGAAGGACACTAGGTTCCCACATGCATGGGGCGTGGAAGGGATCTGGAGAGTCCAGCTCTACTTAGATTTGAAAGGTCCCCAGTCTTGTTCAGCAACTGCCGTATGGTATTGAGCTAGCTCACCTGCCATTTGTCAGTGTTTGTTTGCAGGTGGGGGGTTGTTTTCTTGTTTTTCAGCTTTCAAAAAAGGTTGGGCATGATTGGTGTGGTATGGCCATAGGATTTTACAGCTGTTTTGTTTTGTTTTAGCTTTTAGTTATAGCTCTTGTATCTTTTTAATTAAACTTGCCTTAAGTTGGTTTTTTTTTTTTTTTAAGATTTTATTTTTATGTGTGTGGGTATGGGTGAATGCCTCGTGAGTGAAGATGCCTAGGGAAGGAAGCCAGAAGGCATCAAGATCCCTGGGAACTGCAGCTATGGCAGCTGTGAACTGACTGACAGTGTTTGGAACTGAACTTGGGTCCTCTGAAAGAGCAGTAAATGATCAAACTTCTAGGCCTTATTTTCAGCCTATCCAGTGGTTTTTTTAAATACACTTTTAAAGATGATATGTATGTATGTATGTATGTATGTATGTATGTATGTATGTATGTACGTACGTACGTATGTGAGTACCCTGTTTCTGCCTTCAGACACACCAGAAGAGAGAATTGGATCCCATTACATATGGTTGTGAGCCACCATGTAGTTGCTGGGAATTGAACTCAGGACCCCAAGAGAGACCTAAAGAGCAGTCATTGCTCTTAACCACTGAGCCATCTCTCCAGATCAGGTCTCTCTCCTCCCTCTCCCCCTCTCCCCCTCTGTCCTTCCCCTCTTCCTTCCTTACCTCCTCCCATTTCTCCTCCCCTTTGTCTACCCTTCCCCCTCTCCTCCTCCATCCTCTCCCCTTCCCGCCCTCCCCACACCTCTCTTTCTGAATAGCAGTCTTGTGACTCCCAACCTGTTCTCAAAGTCCTTGGCTCAAGTGATCCACTTGGCCTGAGACTGAAACCACATGTGTGCCTCACGGCAACTACACCTGGCTTGGAGTATCAATTTCTCATTTTGTTCCAATACTTCATTACTAGTATATCAAATATAATTGAGGCAGGCCACATAGTCTGGGGGTTGCCTTTGGTGAGGACTGCTGCCACAGTACACATTTGCAAGTCAAAGAAAGGACCATTTGTAGGGATGATAGTTCTCTCTTCTATAACTTGGTGTCCAAGGATCACACTGAGGTCATGTTTGATGGTAGGTACCTTCTTTATTCACTGTGCCATGTCCCTGGCTGAGGCTTCAGGATTTAATTTCCCTAAAAGTGTCTGGCAAACTTGGTAGAGTCAGTATTAGTTCTGATAACTTGGATGAAGAGGGAGTAAATTCTAGTGTTCTACAAAGATTGTTAATCATGACATCCAAGGAGGAAAAAAGAGATTTACCTCTTCCTTTTCAGTCTTACCTTGAATATTAATGTTCAGTTGATGTGGGAAAAGCTAACATCATGTCCTTGTCCCCAATTTTAGAGGGAAAATGGGAATTTATAACCATGAAGTCAGCTCGCTCCTGTTAACATTTTTATCTAGATGCCCATTATTAGGTTGAAGCTCATTCACATTACTGCTTTGCTAAGTATTTTTCTAATCATGAATTAATATTGAATTTTATCAAGTAACTACTGCTTTCGAATTTCAACAGCATCAATGTGGTATATTTTATCTGCCTATCACAGTCTATTTGTGGTGTTATAGTGCAATACTATAAATAGGTAACTTATAAAGAACATAAATTTACTTTCTCACAGTTCTAGAAGCTGGAGTCCCCACCAGGCAGTGGTGGTGCACACCTTTAATCCCAGCACTTGGGAGGCAGAGACAGATGGATTTCTGAGTTCGAGGCCAGCCTGGTCTACAGAGTGAGTTCCAGGACAGCCAGGGCTACACAGAGAAACCCTGTCTCAAAAAACAAAAACACAAAACAAACAAACAAACAAAAGAAGTTAGAAGCTAGAGTCCCACCAAATCAGGCACTAGACAGCATTCTGGTCTCTATTTCCAAGATTATTCCTTGGACACCAATTTTATATAGGATAAGGAAGATGATTGCTTCAGTCCTTTTAGAGAATCAGATTTCATTGATCCCATGATCCATGGCTGGATTTCCCATAGCTATAAGTAAGTTTTCCTGAAGTAAAGGTTAATACCTCACAGCCCATTATCTTCCACAGCAAAAGGTCAACAGCCCTTAAAGAATGCCTAGGTCCATATTATGTTTCTTTAGTCATCACAGGGGCCTGTATAAAGTATTACTCGGTCTGAACACTCTAATGACTGGGATAGAGTCGTTCATTTCTGGGCAGGCATTTCAGTGCCATCAGGGTAGGGCTGGCTGTCATGTCTCCACAGTAGGTCTTTCGAGTGATACCTAAGGACTAATATCTCTCTCTCTCTCTCTCTCTCTCTCTCTCTCTCTCTCTCTCTCTCTCTCTCTCTCTCTCTCTTTCTCACACACACACACCCCACCGTGTGTGTGAGTGTTACTGTACGCGTGTGGATGTCCGAAGACAAGCCTCAGGTGCTGCTCCTCACCTTCCACCTTGTTTGAAACAGGGTTATTTGTTGCTCACTGCTCAGAATGCTTGGCCCAGGAGCTTCATTCTCGTATTTGCCTCCAGTTTCCCTACAGGAGAATAGATCCATGCTACTGCCCCTAACTTTACATGGGCTCTTGGGATTGTAATTCGGGTCTTCACATTTGTTTGGCAAGAGCTTTACCTACTGAACTATCTCCCCAATATCAGTGAGCCTCTAAATGATACGAAAATACATGTATGTGCAAACTTTGAGTCGGGGAATAGGGAGCGTGGCAGCAGAGCTTACACCGGGTTCTCAGCACTCTGTTCTCAGATGGATCCTACAGTCTCCTAAATAAGCCTCCGTTTTTGCAGGAAGTTCCCAACTTTCAAGCTAAGGCATTACCACTTAATTGGCTTTGTGGCATTGTGTAAGTCACTTAACATCTCAGAATTCACAATCCACGGTTCCCTCCCATAAGATGTAAATGTCTTTCCTCCCCACCTATCTTACACAGTTGGGCAGATGAAATAATTTAAAGTAGTTTGCATTACAGGGATGTGACCAATTTATCATGGTAAAGAATGAGATCACCTTTTAAAAGTGTGTCTGTCTGTCTGTCTGTCTGTCTGTCTGTCTGTGGGACCGAACTTACGTCGTCGTGCGTCATGCTTGGTTGCAGGTATCTGTACTCACTAAGCCACCACCATACTGGCCTTGTAAGCAAGGAAGGGTAAATCAGCTTCCGAGTGGTTATGAGCACAACTGAGGACACCTGCACCTGCTTTTTGTTTGGTTGGTTGGGTTGGGTTGGGTTGGGTTTGGTTGGTTGGGTTGGGTTGGGTTGGGTTGGGTTGGGTTGGGTTGGGTTGGGTTGGGTTGGGTTGGGTTGGGTTTGGGTTTGGGTTTGGGTTTGGGTTTGGTTTTAAACAAGCAAGCAACATCCTCCAGCTGATTTGGTCCTGTGTGAAGTTCGTACCCATAAACAAATAAGTTTGTGCTGGGCGGCGTTCACAACTCCGCGCAGCCACACGCTGGACATACCTGGCTTCCCACTGCTGTCCTCCTTGGAAGAGCTGAGCTGGCTAGTCAGGGACCGCCCTCTGCCTTGCCCCACCTCTGGCCTGGAGGCTAGCTATCCAAGAAGTCATTTTCTGACTCTGGTATCCAGATGCCTGGTCCAGGCAGGCTTGAAATCAAGTACAGGTGTGCGGCCACGCCCCCAGAGAACCGACCAATCATCGCCAGCCCCCCACCCCATCCCCGCCTCCCACAGAGCTGCTGAAAAAAAACCCGGCCAGGCCTGGGACGGCTCCGCTCCCGAAACAGCCCCGCTAGCCTTGGAAATGGCACGCTGCAGGATCTGCAGGCTCTCGGTCCGTAACCTGCGCTTTCCCACATCGCTAGGTAGCCACGGCTTCGACGCCAAGGTAAGCGCGTGGGCCACAGGGTTCACCGGAGCCAGGCGACCGGCCTCTGTGAAGTGAAGACGGACGTGAGGCAGAGCAGACGCTTCCCCGAGGAGCTGGAGTAGCCAGCACTTGCCACCTATTCGGGGAGAGTAGTTCCTTTTCCAACTCAGGTTGGACCAAGAGCAACCCGGTTTGGTTGAGTCCCCCCAGAGAAGCAGGAGAACAACGCAGTGCTAGCTGTGTCCATATGGGACATGTGATGGGGACCAGGAACTCCCAGGCTGAGAATGTGGGGTGATGATCCTGCCTCTGCCACGGTTCACTTTGTGAAGACTCTGGCCTTTCTGCTACCCTTTGCTCATCAATGAAGTGAAAGTGTCACCGTTAGGCTATGAAACCAAGTGTGCTAATGACTGTGGGTCACTTGAGAGGGCATGCCTGTGAAATTGCTGTACCTACAAATTAACATATCTGACAGTCTTTAAGAGAGGAAATAAAGGAAAGGCAGAGATTTAGGTTCCCCCCTCAGTGCTGAAGGACTTTCTTGCTAGCTGAGACTCTTAGAGGCAGGCACCTGGCTGATGCCCTAACTTAAATGAATGAAGTCTGGTCTTGACAGCCCTGAGTGCCTCCTGGCTCCTCCTGACCCATCAATATGATGTCACACTACAATACCAAGAGTTGCATCCATGCAGAGTGAATGCATGGAAGCATGTCCAGAATCAAGAAGCATCAACGTTAGGGTCATGGTTACCTATCCCCAAGGAAAAGAAATATGGTCAGGTAGGCATCCCCAGGAAATTTAATTTACAGTGTCATGTATTACTTCCCAGGAACCTGAAATGTTTGTTTAAAAACAGGCTTCTCAAAAATGAATATTTTACATGAAGAAGAATGTTCTCTATTCTGAGGCCTTTAAAAATTCCTGTGCCCTTATATATAATATATGGTTAATGCCTTAAAAAAATCTAGTCACAGTCCTTTGTGGACTTACATGTAAATGCTAGTAATTTTAGCAATTTGTAAAATCCAGATACCTCATTAAATGTGACTGTCTTCACGTCTGTGAGGTTTAGCAGCTGAGGATAAATTATATAATCTTTTAAAGCCTAGATTTGCTCATCCGTAAATTAGCCTGAGAAGGCTCCCAGCAACAGTTGATTTTATCACTTATTGATGAGGAAACTAAAGCAGAAAGGATCGGAATAAACCTGGCTTAGAATGTTTGAAATGTTAAAGCAATGTGGTTTGTATAAGAATGGTTAAGAAATAGAATATACTTCTGGGCTTCAGTTGGGTCTGAGCTCAGGATGAGGAGAAATGATCTTAGAAGCTCATAAATGCCAAACATTTCTCTTAGGGGGATAAAGTGGATATAGTATGCTGATTCTTCCGGGGACTTTCCTATAGAATGTGCAGCTTTGCTGTCCTTGATGGCGATGACTGTGTTAGTCTTGGAATACTGGACTCAGCACTACAGCTACTACCTTCCAGCACTCAGCAGTTTTGTGAATGTTTCATAAAAAAGACCGAACTGTCCGCAGTGTCTGTGAAAGCAAAGATTTGGAACACTCAAGCCCATACATATGTAGTTACTAGTTGTTTGCTTGTGTCAGTGCTCGCCAAGTGGGCTCCACAGCTGTGAACTCATAACCCAGCTGCTACTTGACTACCTCCTAGCAATAATTCTGCTGTTTTTCCCCCTCACTATGCGCTACCTAGTTCTTTCTCCTCTGGGCTCTAGTTCTCAATGCTCAGCAGTTAGGGATGTTCCATGCATCACCTCCATCATTCAGATGGAAGACAAGATGCCCTTGGTCTCTTCCTGTCTGCCATGTCCTGCTCCAAAGCTAATATAGTCCCTTATGTCCACATTCCTCCCCTTCTAAACTCCTGAGGCTCGTTCTAACCCCTCACCTCTGAGTCTTCACATCTTCAATCTCACTCTCATTTACTTTTTTAGAAATACCTTTTAAGTTTGTAAAAGTATCTTTTATTTTCCAGTTGTAATTGTCACCTCTGAGGCTTACTGCCTCTGTCTGCTCACCTAGGCCTAAGTCCTGGAAGCTTCTAGCCACTAAACAATCTTATCTAGGCCTAGAATGTTTTTGGCCTCTGAGACTGAACTGCTGAGTAAGCTCACCCTTTTTAGTTCTTTTTGAACTCTGGCTGGCTGGTTCAACTCAGCTGTTCTGGTTCAAACTCCTCTCCAAGCTGGTTGATGCAATATATTTTCTCTCAACTTCACCTGAATTGCTCTGCTTGGCCTCATACTAACTGGTAATCTTCTAATCTTCTGGCTCCTTCTCATTCTCTGGCTTGTTTTGTCTTCACCTGTCTCTGTGTCTAACCTGTCTCTGTACAACTGTCCTGGTTAAAAAACTGCCTCCTCTGTCAAGTAGTTTCCCTTTCCTCTCTCTTCTCATGAGAGTTGGCATATCCCATTCTGTCAGATCTTTCTCTGATTTGTTACTTTGTCAATTACACATCACTTTCAAACACGGATGCTTCCTTCTCTAATTTTACCTTCATTGTTTGGGATTAAAAGTGTGTACTAAGGGCAAGTAGGGCAAGTCTGTATTCTAGCCAGAAGGATTAAAGCTGTGTTCTAAGGCTGAGCCACACCACAACTAGAAATAGCTTTTTTTTTTTCAGTAAATAACACAATCTCTAGGTTCACAGTGTGGACAAATATCCTGCAACATAAGTTTTAGAGTTATTTATTTATGAATATGAGTGTTTTGCCTGTATATATATATATATATATATATATATATATATATATATGTATGTATATATGTATGTATGTAAGTCTCGGACATGCCTGGTGCCTATGGAGGTTAGAAGAGGACATTGGATTCCATGGAAATGGAATTATAGATGGATGTGAGCCAACATGTGGGTGCTAGGAATTGAACCCAGGTCCTCTAGAAGAACATCCAGTGCTCTTGACCTCTGAGCCATCTCTCTAGCTTTTTTAACTGTCTCCTTTCCCAATGCTTATTCCTTTTTTAGAACATTCTGAACTTGACCAAATTCTGCACCTGGTCTCTTTTATGCTCTTTGCCTGTCTCTTCATTTTATAACTTCCTCTCTGATCTGAAATTCACTGTTTCCCTGCTCTTGGAATTGACTTTTTTATTTCTTCCACCAGTCCCTTGGTTCCTCCACCACTTCTCAGGCTATCTGCTGTTTCATCTGAGTCTGTTTCTCACCCATTCCTGTGCTGCCCCCTTCTTTCCTCTTCAAGGTTTTAGCCCACTCCATAGCCCACTATGATGCCAGTCAATCTTTTCAGCTTCTGACTTTTTTTTTTTTTTAACAGTTTTCCTGATTCCATTTCTGAATCTGCCTTCTCACCTCAGGTCCAGCTGCTGTCTAGACATTTTCTGTTCTGTTCAACATTTTTTATTTTTTTTGGCTTCATGCCCAACGCCATCTCAACCAGAGACCGTCTGATTCCCTTCTTTCTATCTCCCAGACCCACTCCCTATATATACATGTCCTTCTGGTCCTCTGTGATCTTGCTTTCAGTCACAAAGACTCAGAAGCTTCAAGTTACATTTGGCTCATCTTGTCCTATTAACTCTTTCCTACAGCTTTAATATGGGGTATTTCTTTTTCTTATTACTTTAAAAAGCAATGCAATCCTGTAATCCAGAAACAGCCAAGGAGAGTTTAATCCTTGCAATTTTGCTTCTAGTATCATCTCTTTAATTTCCACTTCAGAAGCCTAATTGTTCTTCTAAGCCAGGATAGGTACTGTTTTGGTTACTGTTCTGCTGCTATAAAGAGACATCATGATCAAGGTGGCTTATAAAGAAAACATTTTATGGGGGGCTTGTTTATGGTTTCAGAGGGTGAGTCCCTGACTATCATAGCAAGAACCACGGAGGCAGGCAGGCAGGCAGGCAGGCAGGCATGGCACGGCACTGAAACAGTAGCTGAGAGCTCACATCTGATCCAAAAGTTGCAAATGTTGGGAGGGGATGGGGGCAGGGATAGGAGACTTGGCTTGGCACTTGGCATGAGCTTTTGAAACCTAAAAAGCTCACCCCCAGTGACCCAGTGATCCATCTCCTCCAATAATACCACACCCAGTCCTAAACAGTTTGCCAACTGGTAACTAGTCAATTGTATGAGCCTAGCGGGCCCATTCTTATTCAAACTACCACAGATACAAACTTTTGACTACATTGTTGCCTTTACCACCACTGTTACAGTCTTATTCTGTTTTCTGTTACTGTAACAATATCCTTAAGGCTGTGCTATTTATGAGGAAAAACGAATTTATGTAGTTTACAGGTATGGAGGTCAAAGAACATGGTGTCACCCTCTGCTCAGCTTCTGGTGAGGACCTGGTGCAGAATTGTATAATGATAGAGAAGAAAAAGGAAACAAGCACATATGCAAAGAGCTTGAGTGTGAGAGAAACCAAGAGAGATACCTAGTTTTCTGACAATCCACTCTCAAAGCAATCACCCTACTCAGGGGCATCCAACCTCCTTCTCCCCATCCCCCAGGACCATGGGCCTCCCTGCCATTGCTGTCGGGCAAGGCCATCCTCTGCTACATATGTATCTGGAGCCATGGATCCCTCCAGGTACACTCCTTAGTTGGTGGTCTAGACTTTAGGAGAACAGGGTGGTCAGGCCAGCCTATGTTGTTCTTCCAGTGGGGTTGCAGTCTCCCTCAGCTCCTCCAGTCCTTCTGCCAGCTCCACTCCCAGGTCCTCTGAGTTCAGTCTGATGGTTGGCTCCAAGCATCCACATCTGTGTTGGTCAGTCGCTGGCTGGACCTCTTGACCACAGCAACAGTGTTGGGTTTGGTGTCTGCAGATGCATCCCCAGGTGGGGCCTTTCCTGATTGGCCCCTCCTCTAATCTCTGTTCCATTTTTTTTTTTTGTCCCTGTTCTTCCTTTGGACAGGACCATTTCCTGTTTTAAAAACTTTGATACAGCCACCAGGGGCTGTGCCTGTCTACTGGAGGTGGTCTCCATAGGTTCTATCTCCCCCTTCTCTGTGCATTACAGCTAAAGTCAATCCCCTTGGGTCCTGGGAGCCTCCAGTGGCTATCCCCAGTTCCCCATCCTCCCTGCCACCTATTTTTGTTCAATTTCCTAACCTTCTGTACCTTTCTCACATCTCCTACAGTTTCTGATACTGCCACCCTTCTTTCTTCCTCCTCCTTTCTCCCTCCCTTGTCCCCCTCTCCTTCTACCTCCCACAATCGTCCTGTTCCCCCCTCAGTTCAGGACTGAAGCATCAACCCCCTGGTCTTCCTTCCTTCTACTCTCCATATGTCTGTAGGTAGTATTGTAGGCATTGTGAGCTTTTGGGCTATTATCCACTTATTAGTGAATGCATACCATGTGTGTTCTTTGTGACTGGGTTACCTCACTCAGGGTGATATTTTCTAGTTCCATCCATGAAGTCATTGTTTTTAATCACTGCATAATACTCCATTGTGTATATGTACCACATTTTCTGCATCCATTCTTCTGTTGAGGGACATCTGGGTTGTTTCCAGCTTCTGGCTATTATAAGTAAGGCTGCTGTGAACATAGTAGAGCATATGTCCTTGTTATATGATGGAACATCTTTTGGCTATATGCCCAGGAGTGGTATAGCTGGGTTTTCAGGTAGAACTATTTCCAACTTTTTCAGGAATCGCCAGACTGATTTCCAAAGAAGTTTTACTAGCTTGCAATTTCACCAGCAATGGAGGAGTATTCCTCTTTCTCCACATCCTCGCCAACATCTGCTGTCACCTGAGTTTTTGATCTTAGCCATTCTGACTGGTATGAGATGGAATCTCAGGGTTGTTTTGATCTGCATTTCCCCACAATGACTAAGGATGCTGAGCATTTCTTTCTTTCTTTTTTTTTTTTTTTCTTTTTTTTTTGAGACAGGGTTTCACTATGTAGCCCTGGACCAGGCTGGCCTCGAACTCAGAAATCCACATGCCTCTGCCTCCCAAGTGCCAGGATTAAAGGCGTGCGCCACCACTGCCTGGCGAGCATTTCTTTAAGTGTTTTCCAGCCATTGAAAATTCCTCAGTTAAGAAATCCCTATTTAGCTATGTATGCCACTTTTTAAAAGGGTTATTTGATTGTCTGGAGTCTACCTTCTTGAGTTCTTTGTATATTTTGGATATTAGCTCTCTACTAGATGTAGGGTTGGTAAAGATCTTTTCCCAATCTGTTGGTTGCTGTTTTGTCCTATTGACAGTGCCTTTTGCTTTACAGAAACTTTGCAATTTTATGAGGTCCCATTTGTTAATTCTTGATCTTAGAGCATAAGCCATTTGGTGTTCTGTTCAGGAACTTTTCCTCTGTGCCCAGGTGTTCGAAGCTTTTCCCCATTTTCTCTTCTAACAGTTTCACTGCATCTGGTCTTATGTGAAGGTCCTTGATCCACTTGAACTTGAGCTTTGTACAAGGAGATAAGAATGGATCAATTTGCGTTCTTCTACATGCTGACCTCCAGTTGAACCAGCACCATTTGTTGAAAATGCTGTCTTTTTTTCCACTGGATGGTTTTAGCTCCTTTGTCATAGATCAAATGATCATAGGTGTGTGGGTTCATTTCTGGGTCTTCAATTCTATTCCATTGATCTTCCTGCCTGTCTCTGTTCCAATACCATGCAGTTTTAAACACTATTGCTCTATAGTATAGTTTGAGGTCAGGGATGGTGATTCCCCCAGAAGTTCTTTTACTGTTGAGAAGAGTTTCGCTATCCTAGGATTTTTGTTATTCCAAATGAATTTGAGAATGTCTCTTTCTAACTCTATGAAGAATTGAGTTGGAATTTTGATGGGGATTGCATTGAATGTATAGATTGCTTTTGGTAAGATGGCCATTTTTACTATATTAATCTTGCCAATCGGTAAGCATGGGAGATCATTCCATCTTCTGAGATCTTCTTTGATTTCTTTCTTCAGGGATTTGAAGTTCTTGTCATACAGATCTTTCACTTCCTTGGTTAGAGTCACACCAAAGTATTTTATATTATTTGTGATTATTGTGAAGGGTATTGTTTCCCTAATTTCTTTCTCCTCCCTTTTATCCTTTGAATAGAGGAAGGCCACTGATTTGAGTTAATTTTATATCTAGCCATTTTGCTGAAGTTGTTTATCAGCTGTAGGAGTTCTCTGGTGGGATTTTTTGGGTCCCTTAAGTATACTACCATATTATCTGCAAATAGTGATATCTTGACTTCCCCCTTCCAATTTGTATCCCTTTGATCTCTTTTTGTTGTCTAATTGTTCTGGCTAGAACTTCAAGTGCTATATTGAATAGGTAGGGGGAGAGTGGGCAGCCTTCTCTTGTCCCTGATTTTAATGGGAGTGCTTTGGGTTTCTCCCCATTTAGTCTGATGTTAGTTATTGGTTTGCTATATATTATATTATATTATATTATATTATATTATATTATATTATATTATATTATTTGTGTATGCAACTTGAATTCCTGATCTCTCCAATATTTTTAACATGAATGGGTGTTGTGTTTTGTCAAAGGCTTTCCCCCATCCAGTGAGATGACCATGTGTTTCTTCTGAGTTTGTTTATATACTGGATTACAATGATGGATTTCCATATATTGATCCATCCCTGCATCCCTGGGATGAAGCCTACTTGATCATGGTGGATGATCGTTTTGACGTGTTCTTGGGTTCAGTTTGCAAGAATTTTATTAAGTATTCTTGCATAGATATTCATAAGAGAAATTGGTCTGTGGTTCTCTTTCTTTGTTAGGTCTTTTGTGATTTAGGTATCGGTGTAACTGGCTTCACAGAAAGAATTGGGTAGTGTTCTATGGAATAGTTTGAGGAATATTGGTATTAGGTCTTCTTTAAAGGTCTGATAGAATTCTGTTCTAAAACCAACTGGCCCTGGGCTTTTCTTGGTTGGGTGACTTTTAATGACTGCTTCTATTTCCTTGGGGGTGTATGGGGCTGTTTAGATGGTTTATCTGATTCTGATTTAACTTTGGTACCTGGTATCTGTCTAGAAAATCATCCATTTCATGCGAGTTTTCCAGTTTTGTTGAGTATAGACTTTTGTACTAAGATGTGATTTTTTTTTAATTTCCTCAGTTTCTGTTGTTGTATCTCCCTTTTCATTCCTGATTTTGTTAATTTGAATACTGACTCTGTGCCCTCTGGTTAGTCTGGCTAAGGGTTTATCTATCTTGTTGATTTTCTCCTAGTTTTGTTGATTCTTTGTATAGTTCTTTTTGTTTCTACTTGGTTGATTTTAGCTCTGAGTTTGATTATTTTCTGCCGTCTACTCCTCTTGGGTGTTTTTGCTTCTTTTTGTTCTAGAGTGTTCAGATGTGCTGTTAAGCTGCTAGTGTATGCTCTCTTCAATTTTTTTTTTTTATTTTAGACTTTTTTCCCCCTTCCCTTCTCCTGATCGCTCTGTTTTTTTTTTTTTTAATTGTATATAAGTACACTGTAGCTGTCTTCAGTCACTCATATGGGGGTATCAGATCTCATTACGGATGGTTGTGAGCCACCATGTGGTTGCTGGGATTTGAATTCATGACCTCCAGAAGAGCAGTCAATGCTCTTAACCGCTGAGCCATCTCACCAGCCTGCTCTCTCCAATTTCTTTATGGAGGCACTCAGAGCTATGAGTTTTCCTCTTAGCACTGCTTTCATTGTGTTCAATAAGTTTGAATATGCTGTGCCTTCATTTTCATTAAATTCTAAAAAGTCTTTAATTTCTTTCTTTATTTCTTCCCTGACCAAGTTATCATTGAGTAAATAGTTGTTCAGCTTCCACGTGTATGTGGGCTTTCTGTTGTTTTTGTTGTTATTGAAGACCAGTCTTAATCCGTGGTGGTCCGATAGAGTTCATGGGATTAATTCAATGTTCTGGTATCTGTTGAGGTTTGTTTTGTGTCTGAGTATATGGTCAGTTTTTGAGAAGGTACCATGAGGTACTGAAAAGGGTGAAAAATTCTGTAGATATCTGTTAAATCCATTTGGTTCATAACTTCTTTCAGTTTCACTGTGTCTCTGTTTAATTTCTGTTTCCATGATCTGTCCATTGGTGAGAGTGGAGTGTTGAAATCTCCTACTATGATTGTGTGAGTTTCAATGTGTGGTTTGAGCTTTAATAAAGTTTCTATTACAAATGTAGGTGCCCTTGCATTTGGGGCATAGGTGTTCAGAATTGAAAGTTCATTCTGGTGGATTTTTCCTTTGATGTATATGTAGTGACATTCCCTATCTTTCTTAATAACTTTTGGTTGAAAGTCTATTTTGTTAGCTATTAGAATGGCAACTCCAGCTTGTTTCTTGGAACCATTTGCTTGGGAAATTTTTTCCCATCCTTTTGCTTTAAGGGAATGTCTGCCTTTTACTCTGAGGTGTGTTTCTTGCAGGCAGCAGAATGCTGAATCCTGTTTGTGTATCCAGTCTGTTAGTCTGTGTCTTTTTATTGGAGAATTGAGTTCATTGATGTTGAGAGATGTTAGGGACCAATGATCGTTGATTCCTGTTATTTTTGTTGTTACAGTTTGAATTATGTTTGTGTGTTTCTCTTCTTTTGGGTTTGTTGTGAAAAGATTAATTTCTTGTTTTTTCTTGGGTATAGTTTCCCTCCTTGTATTGGACTTTTTCTTCTATTGTCCTCTGTAGGGCTGGATTAGTGGAAAGATATTGTTTAAATTTGATTTTGTCTTGGAATACTTTGATTTCTCTATCTATAGTAGTTGCAAGTTTTGCTGGGTATAGTAGTCTGGGCTGGCATTTTTGTTCTCTTAGGGTTTGTATGACATCTGCCCAGAATCTTCTGGCTTTTATAGTCTCTGGTGAGAAGTCTGGTGTAATTCTGATAGGTCTGTCTTTATATGTTACCTGACCTTTCTCCCTTACTGCTTTCAATATTCTTTCTTTGTTCTGTGCATTTGGTGTTGTATTATATGATGAGAGGAATTTCTTTTCTGATCCCATCTGTTTGGTGTTCTGTAGGCTTCTTGTTTGTTTATTAGCATTTCTTTCTTTAGGTTAGGAAAGTTTTTTTCTATAATTTTGTTGAAGATGTTTAGGGCCCTTTGAGTTGGGAATCTTCACTTTCTTCTATACCTGTTATTCTCAGCTTCAGTCTTTTCACTGTGTCCTGGGTTTCTTGAATGTTTTGAGCTAGGAGCCTTTTGCTTTTTGTATTTTTCTTGACTGTTCTTTCAATGTCTTTCATTGTATCTTCTGCTGCAGAGATTCCCTCTCTCTCTCTCTCTCTCTCTCTCTCTCTCTCTCTCTCTCTCTCCCTCTCTCTCTCTCTTATATTCTGTTGGTGATGCTTGCATCTGTGACTCCTGTTCTTTCTTAGGTTTTCCATCTCCAGTGCTGTCTCCCTTTGAGTTCTCTTTAATAATTCTACTTCCATCTTTAGATCCTGGATGGTTTTGTTCAGTTCCTTCACCTGTTTGATTGTGTTCTGTATTTCTTTCAGGGATTTATTCATTTCCTTTTTAAGGGCTTCTACTTTTTTACTTGTATTCTCCTGTATTTCTTTAAGGGAGTTCTTTATGTCTTTCTTAAAGTCCTCTATCTTCATGAGATGAAAGTTTAGATCTGAGTCTTGTTTTAAGGGTGAGTTGAGGTCAAATTGGTTTCTGTTTGTTCTTCTGCCTCCCCAAGTGCTGGGATTAAAGGTGTGCCACCAATGTTACTTAGTTCTTTTTTTTTTTTTTTTTTGATATTTTACATTTCAGATGTAATCCCTTTCCCCCACCCACCCATCCTCCCTCCTCCTGCTTCTATGAAGATATACTCCCACCCACCCTCCCACTCTCACCTCCCCACCCACAATTTCCCCCACACTAGGGCGTCCAGCCTTCACTGGACCAAGGATTTCCTCATCCACCTATGCCTGACACTGTCATCCTCCCCTAATATACAGCGGAGCCTCTCACCATCTGGTTATCTCTGGTGTTATCTGGCTTCCCTGTCTCTTGACTGGAACCTGTCCTTCCTGTGAGCCTGCAATCCTGTGAGCCTGGGAAGTTGAGCTGCAATTGGGGTGTGGACTGTGAGGGATCTGCACCAGGGCTCTGCTCCCAGCTGGCATAGGTGGGAACTGGAAAGAGCTCAGGTCTCAGGCTTCTCCAGGTCACAGGGGCCCCATAGCTGAGTCTCAGGGTGGGGGTTTACGGTCGCACCTGTGAAGCTGGAGTGTCTGAATACCTGGGGATTCAGTCCAGCACCAGGTCTCCACTCCTGGCAGTCCCCGCTCCAGGCCAGCACCAAAGGTAAATCTTTTTAGGGAGATTTGATCCAAAACTCTTGGGTTTAAAAATAAACTTAAAACCAAATTTTCAAACACCATTGCAAATCAGTTTAAGAATATAATGGTTTAGAGCCAAGGAGGAAACTTAGTAGGAAAGTGTATGCTACGCATGTAGAAGCCTTGGGTTCCGTCTCCACTGATCTAGAACTCCGCACATTACGCACATTACGTTTCTGTACTACTGTGAATCCTTAGGAATACTTTTCTTCAGTTCATTCAGATTTCTGCTATGCTCTCTGAGGTACATCAAGTATTCCATCAGAGTGGAGCCCTGTATAACCCTTATAGCATTTCTGTTTGCTTTTCTAGACAGGGTTTCTCTGTGTAGCCTTGGCTGTCTTGGAACTCGCTCTGTAGACCAGGCTGGCCTCCAACTCTCAGAGATCCACCTACCTCTGCTTTCCAAGTGCTGGGATTAAAAATGTGTTTGCATTTTGGGCCTCTTTTTTTTACAGCACACAGACCCTGACTGCTCAGCTGCCTATGTTGTCATAGAAACGGATTCAGAGGATGGATTCAAGGGCTATGGCGTTATGCTCACTCTAGGGAAGGACCCAGAAGTTGGTGAGTTTGAGAACTCTCTTAAGTTTCCAGCATGTTCTATTTTCATGTAGTTTTCATTTTTACTTTACCTTTCTCTGTATTTGTGCTGCTCAAATGGAATAAAAACAATGCTTTGTAATTTGTTGCTTTGCTGGGAGAAACTGAAAAGTAACAGTATTTGGTCTTTCTCATAATTATCTCTAGTTTGCTAGAAATTTCTGAAGTCTGTACCAATTTCCCTGTGTCAAAGTGTAACTACCTGAGTATTACCCACTGCTTTTTAAACTTGAGACTATTGTAGAGCTTTGAAGACTAAATAAGGCAGTGACTGAGGGTGAGGGAGAACAGATATGTCATAATATGTAGAATCATATTTTCTTGTGTGTGTGCTGCGAGTCTCCTCAGTTCATACCAAGTTGCTTTCCAAGAAAGTTCTTTGATGGCTCACACTGATCCATTTATAGGCTTTCTTGTTTTTCTAAACTGAAAATACTGAGTGTGCTGTAACCTTTCTCAAAGCTGGATGAGATCTCAGTGATGATATTGAACGCCCTGATATTTTAGAGCTAAAAAACTAAGCCCGGACTGGTACTTAGCTATCGAAGAACTGGATGTCCCAAAGTACTTTCTATCTAGAACACTGATAGGTTGGTTGGTTGGTTGATTGATTGATTGAGTGATTGATTGATTGATTGATTGACTGACTGACTGACTGATTCTATGTATGTACAGGTAGCTTGCACATGTGAGCATACATGTGGAATCCAGAGATCAACTTCAGGTATTGTTTCTCAGGTGCAGGTATTGTTTCTCAGGTGCCGTCCACCTTGGTTTTTGAGACGGTGTTTTTCATTTGCCTGAAATCAACAATGCCAAGATCCACCATCTTTACCTCTCCAGCACTGGAATTCCAAATACACTTTATCAGACTCAGCTTTGTTTTTTTACATGAGTTTTAGGGCTTGAACTCAGGTCCTCATTCTTGCAAGACAAGTACTTAACCAACTGAGCCACCTCCCCAGTCCCTCTCTAGAACATTTAAATGCAGCCTTTTGTCTGCATTCTCAACATACACATAGAACAGCATTCAAGAAGTACAAGAATGCCGGGCAGTGGTGGCTCATGCCTTTAATCCCAGCACTTGGGAGGCAGAGGCAGGCAGATTTCTGAGTTCGAGGCCAGCCTGGTCTACAGAGTAAGTTCCAGGATAGCCAGGACTACACAGAGAAACCTTGTCTCAAAAAACCAAAAAAAAAATAAATAAATTAAAAAAAAAGAAGTATAAGAAGGTCACTTTCACAAGATGAGTTTCAATAGATATTTTCAAACAAGTAAAAAAACAAATAAGTTCACATATGTGTACAAATAACAAGGGAAATTTTTTTCAAATGTTCAGTGGATACTACCAAATTTGCTCCATTGCAGTTTCTCCCACAGCACCCCACAGGCACGTATTAGTCATCTTGCAAGTCAGTCTACTCTGCACTTGACTGAAGAGCTAATGTGTTCACATTCTCAGGGCATTAGAAACGTAAGTTTTAAAAGGAAAAGAAACAGCTGGTGAGATGGCCCAGTGGATAAAGTTACTTGCTGCCAATTCTGACAGCTTGAGTTCAATTCCCATAACTTACATGACAGAAGGGATAAATCCTTCTGTGGCAGGTTATTCTCACGCCTGATAGTCCAACTGTTAAGAGCACTTGTTCTGGCAGGGGACCTGGGTAATTATGAATACCACAGGGCAGTTTACAACCATCTTTAAATCTAGTGTCACCTCCTGGCCCCAACAGATACCAGGCATGTGTGTGGTGCACATGCATACATGCAAGCAAACACTGGCAACTCAAATACATACATACATACATACATACATACATACATACATACATACGTGGAGAAAGAATAACAAAACAGAGTCCCATATAAGAAGAATGCATGAATTTACTGGGAATCAGATATAAAAGGTAAAATTAGTAATACATTGTGAAAAATTACTGTTTTTTTTTTAAATGTATCTAAACTGCACAGAGAAGATTTCTTTCCCTCACCAAAGGCTTGTGGAAGGGTTTGGAACAGAGGTGAATCCAAAGAGTTAATAAAACCTATCTGCTGGGTAAAAGAGGAGACCAGATAAGGATTCAGCAACCCATCCCCACATCCTACTTTCCCCTTAAGTCAAGGATCTCCTCTAAAAGTTTCCTGCAAGGTAGTGACTGCTGACCAAGGCAGATTCGTGAGCTGTTTCTGACCTTCTGCAACTTTAATCGTGCCTGTCTGAGAAGGGTGGAACATTTTACGAAGTTGCTGTCTTTGTCCATACTGCGTACTATATAGCACAACCTAGCACAGTCTACAATCCATACAGTGAGCTTATAAAACCTGGGGCAGGCCACTGAAACCACTCTGTTAATCACAAAGGCAAGTCTTTGAACTTCACTGCCTTCACACAGTAGAGGGACCCTGAGCACTAAGACAGATGAGAAGCAGTTCTTCTGTTGTGCTAAGATGGCATTACCTGCCCTACCCACAATCCTGATGGAGGTCAGTCTCCTTGTGATTTTGATACATGTTCCTTTTGTACTAATGCTACTGACTTCCACATTTTCCGGACCACATTCAGATAGAATCCATTTAAAATTTGATCTTCCTATATATCTCATGGGACTCATTATGAACTTGAATCAAATAAAGTTTTTATTAATTCAGTACGATTATTCCTATAACCTTTATCAGCCCATTTATTGTTATTATTTTAAGTTAACCATCACCTCCCAAAATAAGAAAAAAAAATAGTGTGTTCCTCATTACTAAAGAGTACGAATCTGTATGTGTGACCAAGAAACAGGTAAAGCAGGCTGTATATTAATGTATAGAATATACCAAGTCGTCTTTTTGTTGAATGTTTTTTTTTTTCTCCCCAACTCACCTTTCAGGAGAAAACTCTTGGGTTTAGTCAACAAGAATCTGCCTTTAAGGCTAAGTTTTGAGATTGATATATATATATCATATAATATATAAATATATATATATATATATATATATATATATATATATATTTCCCCATGCTAGAGCCAAAACACTACAACCTACATATATACTGAATATAGAAAATTTTAGTTAATTTTTGCAGCACCTTCATGTCAAGCAAGGGGAATTCACATACTATAGATGAATTTTTCACTATGGTTTGTTCCATGCACTCTTTTGAGTCATAGACACTGAGATCATTCTTAGCTTTTGTTAAATGCATTTGCTATTGTGGTGCAAGCGTAGGCTGCCTTACCCGGTGATTATAGCAGCAACCAAAGCCATGAGGCCGGAGTTTAATGTGGATAATAAAATACCTCACTGTTAGTCACTAAATAACTTTAGAGTTTTGTTCTAATACAAGAACATCAACCATCAAGGAATGAGGAGGGTACTGTGTTCTTACAGGTTTATGGCATAAATATCCTAACTAGAATGATTCCATTCCATTAACAATAGCCCCTAGGGGAACACAGAATGGCTGGTTCCGTCCTAAGTGCTACATCCATCAGCAAGTAATCACTGGAAAGCTGTGTTAGTCAGAGGCCAGGCGCAACCTGACGTGGTGCTGCTTTCAAAATGTTTTCCTCTTAAATATTATTGACAGTAAAACTGTACCACTATAGCTATTCTATTAAATGACCTAAAGATTTACTGTGGAAACAATACAACACCAAACAAAATCATCAAAGTGTTTTGTAATGAATTAATTGCTTTGAAGGGGCAAGTCAATGACATGATAATTTTGGTCTTTGGCACATGGACTAAATGTGTCCTGGCAAGAACAAAGTCTGGAAAGGGCTTTCACTTGCACATATGAGACAAGTGTCCTACCATGAGCTCCGTCCTAGGACCTCTTCAAATAACCCAATGAAGCCTTTTAAAGCACCAAAAATAAATAATTGATGGTAATGCTAACCCAAATTATGATTAACCTTCAAACTGTATATGAAAAGTTTAGTGTAAGTCATGGGGGAAAGTTTAATGCTATGAGGTACTTGAACATTTTGTGAAATTATACTATATGCAAGTAATTTTATCTTTAGTGGTGTATGTTGTTGTGAAGTGAGTATCTTTACTTGCCAGGATTTAGAAATCAATTTAAATGCTATGTAAGTCAGTCTGTTCTTATGCTTTCAGAACAGTGAATTAACAAGGTCAAGCTTTGAATCTCACTGCCCATCACATTACCCAGTAAATAGGAAAATAACTTGGGAATAATATTTAAACTTGAAGGTCTATGATTTTGCTTAGCAAAATATTTTTGCTCAACTCAGTGTGTAAAGTCCCAGCTGTGGTAGCTGTGTTGAGTTCTTAGCTACAGTAGGCACAGATACATCTTGGAATTTTACAGAGTATATGGGGATTTTCTTGGATTTTGAGTTATTTTCATAAAATGCCCATACTAGTTTGCTCATCATTTATTAGTGCCTCAGTTTCCTGACTGCATATTAAAACTTGAACAAGAATGAAATCCTGTTTTGATAGTTGTCGGTGCTGTGAATGCCCTTACCTACTATGTGCTCCACAAGGATCTCAGGGATATTGTTGGTGACTTTAGAGACTTCTGCAGAGAGCTCACAAGTGATAAGCAGCTCAGACTGGTAAGAGACTTATTTCGTTTTGTTTTAAAAGGTGTGTGTGTGTGTCTGTCTGTCTGTCTGTCTGTGTCTGTGTCTGTGTGTCTCTACGTGTGCACATATGTAGGTCAGAAGAAGGGTGTCAAATGTTCTGGAGTTTGTAAGTCACCTGATGTGAGTTCTAGGAATCAAATTCCATTTCTGATCAGCAAGTGCCCTTATCCTCTGAGCTGTTTCTCCAGCTCAGGGATAATGTTTTATGAAAACATGTATATGTATATATAATGTTTCTACAGTCTATGATGTCCCTTGATTGTAACCAATATAAAAGTAGAGAAGGATTTTCACGTTTTTCATAAACAATTTCATTCAGTTAAATTAAAGCTTGAGCCATTTAGATCACCAGTGTTTTGAAATAGGCAGTTCTTTTCTATGAAACTTGAATCTCAATATATCTGGATCTCAAGAAATCTAGCTATTATATACCACAGTGCCCACTGTCTGGAAAAAGAATGCAGCCAGGCCTCTGGGGGTACTTTATGCCTATAAATCTCAGCACTTAGAATGTGATCACCATGAGTTTGAGACCAACTTGGGCTACAGAGTAAGAATCTGTTTCAAAAAGACAAAAGAAAGAGGTCTGAAAGATTAAAAAGTCCAAATGGGCAACTGTCGGGGAGGATGTGAATATTAGTGTCATGGTAGGAGTAGCTCGTAGGGTAGAGAATATAAGAGGAAAACTAAGAATGCGGAAAGAGCTTCATGCTTCATTTATCTAGGTCAGTATCTGAACCATAAGTCAAAGCATGAAAAAGCAAAGTACTAAAGAAAAGACTCTTACTCCAGTAATGTAGACTTTTTCCTGTCTCACGGTACCAAGTTTCTCTTTTCTAACTCTATTCAATTTCCCTTCCACAAGAGAACATACTTTCTGTTTCCTTAAGCTCCCATTAGCTAAATCTGGAGCAATTTGAACATGAGAATAGATATGGTAATAATGTCTTATAACCCTTGTAATATAAAAACCCAGGAGACCATTCAGGTAAGGGAAAGCTCATCATTCATAAAATGTAACCTAATTAATATGAGGCTAATGATGTCATGAAGAAATCACCATACTGTAGTTGTCATAACTGTAGGTAAGTGAGCTGAGTCATAAGCAATCCTAAAATCTAGAGCAATAGAATACTTACTTGGAAAAGAATGGTAACTCCATAGTAAAGAAAACAAATAAACACTAACTTAAGTCGTATAATTTTAATAACCCTGATTATAAGGCAAGAAGTCATCATCACATATAATTTATGCTCATCAGCCCATATTGAGGGATAACTAGACAACTCAAGGCCCTGACTGAAAAAAATATCAGTCTCTCTAAGAAGTAAAAAGTGATTTTAGAAGAAAGAGACTAAGACACATGACAGCTAAATACAACAAGTGGGTCCCATATTGGACAAGTCAGGCCAAAAAGAATCACATTATTATGAAAATTGGTGGAATTTGATTATGGGTCATCTTTCAGATAATATTTGATCAATATTATATTCCCTGAATATGATCACTGTATTATGAGGACACATGTAGGAGAATAAATGCACACAAAGGTACTTATGATTACCAAAAAGAATGTCTACAGCTTTGCTTTTAAGTAGTTGAAAAAAAATTTAATGTGTGCAGAAAGAGAGGAAAGAGGGAGTTTGGGTTTTTTATTTCTACTTTTGCAACTTTTCTGTGGGTCAGAAACTGAGTTTCCACTACTGCCAATTTTTGTTTGTTTGTTTGGTTGGTTGGTTTTTGAGACAGGGACTTTATTGTATAAGGCCGGCCTGCCTTGAACTCGCCATGATCCTCCCACCCCAGCTTCCTGACTGCTGAGTGTGTAGGTGTCTGCTACCACACTGGTTCGTCTTGAAGTTCTCAAAGCACTTCCCTGGAGAAAAACCCGGATATCTTTTCTCCTCTAAGATGAGCACTGCTGTGCTTTGTTTCCCAACCAGATTGGTCCAGAGAAAGATGTAGTGCATCTGGCCGTAGCAGCCATTGTAAATGCTGTGTGGGACCTGTGGGCAAAGCAGGAAGGAAAGGTAATGATTTTATAAGCACACCGGTGGGTGGCAACAACTCAGGATACATGGCTGTAGTCAGAAAGTCTTTGAATCAGCAGGACCAAAGAAAAGTGAGGAGGGGACAACCAAGGTAAAGAAGCAGTGGGGGCAGCAGGACTCACAGGGAGCGTTAGGGATGGGGTGGGAACATTAGGGATCAGGTGGGAAATGAGGCAGATGTCTGGTGGCAGCAGTCATCGTTAGTGTATTCACAGCAGACAAAAAATGATCGCCTCATGTATATCTTACAACTCTCTTCTTTTTATAATCAAGCCTTTATGGAAGCTACTTGTGGACATGGTAAGTAGAGTCTTTAATATTATGGTTATTTCTAAAGGTAATATAGGTTACCTGGCTGTTTTGATAATCAGTAAGAATATTCAGGACTAGTCTGTTGATCACTGACTATAAAATTAAAAAAAAAAAAAAACAGAAAAAAATAATTTTTTTCCCACAATGGGCATGAACCCAAGGCCTCGCTTGATAGACAAGCACTCTGTCGCTAAACTATATTCCCAGACCATAATGTTCTCTTTCTGATCATTTGAAATAGCTGATACCTGTGCTGTGTAGGCAAGCAGGTAAGGATGGGAGGTAAGAAGTTCAAGTCCTGCTCTCTTCTAAAGGGTCCTTACAACATCATCGCTCTTACTGCTTGAGAAAACTGTCAGAACCATTAGGAGCCTCAGAATCAGTTTAAATATCAAATAACAATAAAACATCAAGCTGGGCGGTGGTGGCCGAGCGGTGGCGCACGCCTTTAATCCCAGCATTTGGAGGCAGAGGCAGGCGGATTTCAGAGTTCGAGGCCAGCCTGGTCTACAGAGTGAGTTCCAGGACAGCCAGGGCTACACAGAGAAACCCTGTCTCGGAAAACAAAAACAAAACAAAACAAAACAAAACAAAAAGAACATCAAAAAGCTTGAAAAGCCACAAATTATTACTAGGACTTCTATGGCCACCTTAACTCTAAAAGCACGGCCGGATCAAGTCATGGCAGTCTCCACCATGTAGTTCCTTCAGGTCAGTAGCCGGATACGGAATTCCAAAGGCATACAGTTGGCTGTTTTCTTTCTTGGTGACCAATATTTGTAGCAGGGAATGAGCACCTATTGGGTTTTTGTTGTTGTTGTTGTTGTTTGAAACAGGGTTTCTTTGTGTAGCCCTGGCTGTCCTGGAACTCACTCAGTAGACCAGGCTGGCTTTGAACTCAGAAATCTGCCTGCCTCTGCCTCCCAAGTGCCGGAATTAAAGGCATGCGCCACCACCACCCAGCTAGCACCTGATTGTTAAGGAGGATTTAAAAAAAAATTATTTGTGCTAGTTTAGGCTGCTAAAAGGGAGGGACCTTCAGTCCCAAGTAGAGCAGACTTTTCAGTCCAGGCTTCATTAATAAGTAACTGAGTGACCCTGAGCATGTTGGTTATCCACTGTGAGTGGCAGCTAACTCCAAGTGATTCCTGAGGGCCCACAAATAAAGGCTCCCATTATTATCTGACAGTAAAATGAAGGAGAAACAATGAACGTGGGCCTTGAAGACTTGGGGGGAAGGGGGCAGATGAAGTCAAGATGCTCACAGCTTCCTTCAAACAGGCTGAGGGTATCGTGGGGCCATCTGAAGAGAAGCGTATATAAGGTCAGCCTTTCACATGCATAGAGCTTATAGGCATGAAAAGCATTTGGAGTCCAGCAGGGTGTAGTGATGAGTGAGTATAAAAAAGCAGCCCATGCAGCCACCATTCTTCAGGAGGATTAGCTCACCACTCTCCTCCTGTCAGTGGGGAGATGGCCATAGTCACTCTGGAGACCTAGGGCTGCCCTGAGTGGCCTGGCTCTGAAAGCAGCCTTTCTCCACTCTGCTTTGCTGCTCAGTGAAAGTTCACGATGGCAAGAAGAACAGATTTGAGGAGAGAGAGAGAGAGAGAGAGAGAGAGAGAGAGAGAGAGAAACTCCTTTGCTTTGTACTGAATATTCACTCGGTGCTAGGCCCTGTGGCCAAGAAGTCAGGTTAATTGGAAAGAACAGGACCAGAGGGCAGATGTAGAAGTTAAAGCAGGAGGGATGGAGGCTCTGAGAGCTCATGAAGAACAACAACAGTAAATTCTAAAATGTTCAGTACTAAAGAATGACTGAACCAGACAGACACATACATCCCAAAGATCCCTTCCTAGAAAGAGTAAGCCCATAAGACTAGTGTAAGCATTGATAAGTAATCTGCCTATGGATTGATAACGGGTCTTTCTCCTGTGCCACCAGGATGCAGAGATGCTGTTGTCCTGTATTAATTTCAGGTACATCACTGATGTCTTGACAGAAGAGGATGCTTATGGTGAGTTAATGTGTATGCCATGGGTCTGGGAGTTATCCTTGTGCTTACCAAGGAGTGTATACAGCAGATGCAGACTCATTGTCTAAATGAGGGATTTATGTTCTCCTCCCACCCCCCAGAAATACTGCAGAACGGTCAACATGGTAAAAAAGAAAGAGGTAAGTTGTGGGGAAGTCCTCTGTGCTATCAATGCCTACTGTCTTCTAGGGTGCACATGGTATTCTCACATACTCTGTTCTAAATGTTAGACCCTCAGTCATACATGTAAATCTGGGTGAAAAGGCCATCTAATGTAATGTGGCTGGAGGCTCAGTTCAGCAACCATTCAAGGAGGTTTCGCTTTGTGTTGCACTGTGAGATAGGGAACTTTGAAGAGCAAATATTCAGCAAATATCCTTGTCCCAGCTTGACACACCAGGAGGTGGACTTATGGCAGTAAGTATTAAAAGGACAATCAGGAGGACAAATAAATATCCTTTGGGGAACAACTTAGTCCCAGACGATTCTAATTCTGAAGTTCTCCGGAAAGTCCCAAATGTTATAAGAGCTGTGTTTTCCAGAAAAGCAAATGCTGAGACATGGCTACCCTGCCTACACTGCATCATGCGGCTCGCTGGGGTATTCAGACAGCACACTGAAACAGGTAAGCTTTCAAACCTGGCTTTACAGACAGGCCCAAGCAGGAGAAACAAGCTAGTTTTTCATGTATCTTTCATACCACTATCATCATACTTGGCTCTGACACTAGATAAATGTGACACACTAGTGACACACACCATTGTCCTTGGACAACAATTTAGTCTCCATGGCCTAATCTTTTTCTCTCTCCAATCGTGCAAGTCCAGATTATCACCTGAGTTTCTGACCTACAGCAGCTAGAACAGGTTTCTACAGTCCAAACCCCTGGGTTTTATTCCCTAGAATAGCTTGCAGAACCCTTGATTTACATTCACCAGTTTATTACAAAGGCTGTAATTTAGGAAGAGCCAGGAAAAGTGGATGCACAGAACAAAGTGTGGAGGGCTGGCAGCGTGAAGCTTCCCCTCTCAGCATACTTCCGGTACTATAACATGTCCACTAACCCTGAAGTTTCCTGCACTCTGTCCTTCTGGACTTTTACAGAGGAGTCACTGGCTTTTGGTAAGCCAATTCAGCCATCAACCTTTCTCTCTCTAGAAGTCTCAGGGTAGGACTAAAAGTTCCAACCCTTTGCTGATAACTTGGTCTTATTGTGACCAACAAAGAAGGGACTGATTTTTAGGGTCAATTTATTGGTATACAAATGACACTATCACTAAGGAGATTCTGTGTTTTAGATACTGTGTGCTCGGAAATAATACGGGAAGGGAGAGAAGGTGCAGAAGGGGGCAAATGGCAGAACGTATGTACTCACAGCACACTGGCTTTCTGGGAGACTTTAGTTTCCCATAGCCTCTCTATATAATTCTGTATCCAAGGCCGCTTTACATGAAAGAAAATAAAGCTATTTATCCACTCTGTCTTAGTGAGTCTCAAGTTCTGGAAGGTGACAGCCTAGCTTTGATTCTATACATGCATAGGCATCACAACACCAGCAAGTCATTTGACAATGCTGAACCTTAGTTTTCTTTGTGTGAAGTAGGAAAATTATGAGGTAGTTTTGAAGATTCAGATTAAGCTCTAGGTGTTCCACAGCTAGCACGTGCTCATTTATTATTCTGACCACATTATGTATGCTTTAAAACCCAGGGCTAGGCAAGCCCTTGACAGCCGACCTAGAATCCCAGCCCTCCTTTCTGATCATTTTGTATTCACCTAGAGCCAAGACAAAGGAGACAGGGAGAGGGAAAGGCTGGCTTCTGCTTCTCACTCTTACATGTGTTAGTTCAATGGATGCCACAGAGAATCCTAGCTTTACAAAGAAGGACATTCATCCTGCATCGTCCCTTGGAATGTTATGGCAATTAAAGGAATGTTTCCCGCAGAGATAAGGAAAGAAAGCCACTTCACAACGAGAGTGATGCTGTTGGCCAGACTGCTTCTATCTTTAAACAACACATGCTTTGCTCCTCTGGTTTATAGACAAGCAGAATGTTTGTGAAGTCAACCACTGAAACTACTGACATACTATCAGTCCATTGTACCAGTATCTAATGAGAGATGCACCCCTTTCCTTACAGCTCTTGAAAGCAGCACTAACCGATGGCTGGACCAGGTAAGTTATCTATGGAATGGTGTACTTGACTTCCTAGTGAACAACACTAAGAGACCGAATATGTGAAGAGGAGCCAAAGACTAAATCTCACCAGTAATGCCTGAAGCAACTAGTCTAGTTACTTCAACCTAGGCCAGGCATATTCTCGCTAAAGACAAGGTGTGAATCTACTTAGAATTCTAAAATATCACATATGGAAGAGACTTTGGAAGGCATCAGCTTCAAATACCCACTCAGTATACAAATCCACTCTTTTTTGGTGCAAGGGCTTGAACCTAGAGCTTCATACTTATTAGACGACTGAGAACCCCACTGTTGAGAACCCCAGCCACGATCTTCATTTTAACACTACACATCAGTTAGTCCTCATTTGTGTATCCAAATTTGAGAAGCACCGAACCCCTGTCAGTTCCTTAGCTGAACAGAGTGATAACATGAAGAAGGTATGAAAGGGGCTTTGGCATTTGATAGAATTAAACTCTTGCCGTTTCCCACCATTCCTTTTCAAGGACTCTGTGTGATCCTAGGCAGATTTCCTCAGCCTTTCTTAAATATATGTCCTCCCTCTCTCTTGGTCCTTCTAAGAGTTGCCATTTTTTGATGAGAATTATTACAAGGTAAATTTGGAGCGAATGTTCCATGAGGAAAAGCCTCAACCTGACCAAGAAGAGGCTGGCTGATGAGTCAACTCTAGGAGATCAGGAAGGTTCCAGAAAGATTTCTGGACTTCAGCAAAAGAAATGTGTAGAGGCTATGGCCAACTACTTCCAGTATTCTCCAGAACTACAAATCATATAGTTCCAACTTCCACCTAGAGTAAAAGAATCTCTGGGTGTTTGTTATGAGTAAGAGAAAAGAAGATAGTAGGTGCCTGAATATGCTCAGCTTTAAAAAAAAAAGTCTCTGACTGAAATAATCACTTTCCCTCCCTCCCTTTCCTCCAGCTACTCTCCTGCAAAACTCTCTTATGCCCCCCATTCTCGTTGATACTCTCTTTTTTTTAAATCACTGTTACATACATATGTGTGTTATTATATGTATATATACTATTATATACTGCTGAGTTCATTTTTGACGGTAGTGTGTATATGACTTCAGGGTTGACCACTCTGCAATTGGATAACCAATAAGGAGAGAGGCTGCTTCTCCTCCTAGTAGTTCTATGTTACCCATAGTTCTTTGTCTAGGGGTGGGACCCTACAATATTTTCCTCCTTCCATGATACTGCCTTTGTTCTGGTCTTGGTCGTGTAGTCATTCCTAGGAAAGACTTTCAGAGTAGATTGTCTGGTATTCTGCCTCTTACAATCTTTCTGTCCCTTCTTCCAAGATGTCCCCTTAGCCATTGACATGGGAGCTTTGATATGCAGCATCCTTTGGGGTTGGTCTCTCCATGATCTGTTGATCTCTGCATTGTGTCCATTGGTGATTTTCTTTGATGTTCTCTGTTTGCTGTCAAAATAGTCTCCTTTGATGGGAGTTAGGAACTACAATTATCCAAGATAAGGTGATTCCTGTACCTGTGTGATGCTATTATGAGATGAATGGTCTTCTTAGTATACAGAGAGACTGGGCACTTTGAGGAGTAGAATACCTAGGCTCTATCTGCAGTGACACAAGCACAGCCTCGGAACTCATTAAACAGATGCTTGTGAAGAAGTCGGATACGGGTCCCTTGGGCTGATATTCTCTTCTCCGCTAACAGTGCTCACACTGGGCCAACCATACTCCAGCAGTCACAAGGAACATATATAGATGTCTGTGTCTCAAGATAGAATTGGACATCAAGGCATATTAGGTTTTGTTTTTTTGTTGGTTTTTTTTTTGGGGGGGGGGTGCTCCTTGTGAGTGGCCAAATGTGCCATGAGGGAGAACTCTATAGGACACTACAGACCATACTCTGTTGCTTCTCTTTGTGTGGCCAAGTCCCTTCCCTTTTCTGGAGCCCTTCACCATAAGGAACAAGATTAGTCCAACTGGGCTCACTGGAGACAAAGCTTTCTGTGCAAATAACTAACAAATGTATGGGCCTTGTGACCTCCACTTGCCTCTTCTGTTTGGACCAGGGTCTGTTTGTTCTTACATGTTTGGCATAACAGACTTTCAGGGAGCTGTATTAGAGATGCAGCTTCTCTTTCTGGTTCCTTAACTGTGGGTCAGCAGATAATGACTCAGAGTCATTGCCCTGATACTGAATAAAGAGATGCGGTTTGTAGTAGTATCGCAGGACTTTCCTAAAGTTTGGGAAGAGCAGAGGTTACTAGAACACATGGCCTACGAATGATTCACAGAGACTCACTGCTACAGAAAACCCAGGTGTTCTTGACAAATTAGAGACCTATTTAAACGAAGTGTATTTGTAGGTTTAAAGTAAAAGTCGGGGTCGATCTTCAGAATGACATACGAAGATGCCGCCTCATCAGGGACATGATTGGACCAGAGAAGACTTTGGTAAATATATTCTCAAGATATTAAGATATGGAAGCTTGAGTGTTTCCTGTGGCCTTGTGAGTCTAACTCAGGGCTTGTCCAGGTTAGATAAGCACTTTACCACTGAGCTATAATATTTACCTCCAGTCTGAAGTCTTTTGTTCCAACCAAGGATTAAGAACATGGACATTTTAATAATTTATGCTGGTCTTGTGATAGGCGAACTCTTTTTAAAAGCTATGGGGTCTGATCAGTTTTAGTTTTGTAATTCTACAGAGCCAGTTAAGTCTGATCCAAACAAAAGACCATCCTTTTTGCTAACACAGGTGAGCCTGAACAAGCAGTCTTTGTTGGTACCAGCCTGGTGTGTAAATCATTAACCTTTCTTATGCAGCTTATCCAGAGATAGGTTCTAAGCAGCCATTCTTTGATGAAGCACCGAGGTTTTAGCTGAGATAAATAAAAGAATTTATCATTCCTGTGTGTTATAGTTTTATTATATGTAAAATATTTTTGTGAAGAGTCACAATCAGATATTTTTTTTATGTTTTAATAAGGCTTATTTTGCGGAGTTAAAATTAATTTTGGAGTACTTAATGGAAGAACAGAAATCTCATTATTTATACATGAAATAGCAATGCTTTTGTTTCATGAGGTCATCCTCATTCAAATAATTTATGACAAAATTTGATCTTGAGCCTGCTATACTGTGGTTCTCAGAGTGTCCGGTAAGGAACTCTTACCACTTAGACTATTTATAGACTCTCATGTCCTTGTCCATCTTCTGCAAGTGTAATGAGGTTGATGGCAGAAGGGTGGGCGGGCCCTGTCTCAAGATCTGCACATTTCTCTGGCTCCCAGGTAATATGAGAGTGAGGAGAAAGCCAACGCCTAAAAGGCAAGGACTTAACCAACTTGGCCTACTGGCCTTGAGTGACTTACTTAACTTTCTCTATAAGCCAGTTTTTATTTGTAAAGCATGGTAATATAAGCTGCCTTATGAGGTTATAATAAAAATTAAATGGAACAAAAACCTATTAAGTGCCAAGTAGAATGAGTCTTTCATTAGTGATTATTTATTAATATGTCAGATACCTGGTGGGCAACAGTCAATTTGAACAAGCTCAGTGTCTGTGGGTCCCTTGTTCTGGAGGGTGTCACGACGATCTCCTGACTGGGGACAGGGTAAGAGCAGGGAGGGCTGGCTACTGTCTCCGCGCTGCCTCCGGCCTGCGTCTCCACTGTCTGTAGGTCTCCGGCCCGGCCTGATGCAGGAGGTCGAGGCCAAAGGACACAGAGTGGGAGCAGGAGGGGAGATTGCCTGCCTCTGCCGCTGCCTCTGGTGCCCTGTTGCTGACCGCTGACCGGTCTGTCCCAGGTGCTGTCCAGGTCTCTCCGCGCTGAGCCAGTCCAGGCGCAGGCTGGGCTGATAAGGAGCCGGCCAGCTGGCAAGGAGGCAGCTTGGTGTCCCAGGCAGGTTCCGGGAGAGCAGAGCTCTCCCCAAGTGTTACAGCTCTTGTGATAAAAACTCTCGGACATCAGGATGATTCTTGAGCACGCGTGCTTTACTTCCCCTAAATAGAGCCCTTATATACAGTTTTGGGGTGGGTTAGGGTCTGACAGCAGATAATATCTATTGGCTTGACCTAAGAGCTTGGAGATACCTCATCTGCATGCGGGAGAGCCTGAGGGACCATTCCTCGTGACTGAGGGTCATAAACCTCTCTGTGGGCGGGGTTGTTAGAGGACTGAAACTAAGTGAAAAGAACCAGGGCCTGGGAGCAGAGCTGAACTCCTGCCATCCGATAAAGGTTCCTGGGTTCGAAACTCATGCTCAACCAAACACCCAGCTGCTTCTCACAGCCCACTGCCCTACAAGTGTTGGCTGTGCATGTGATTCAAAAAATAACAGGGGGAATTGGTGAGATGGCTCAGCAGTTTAAGGTATCTGCTGTCCAGTTTAAGAACCTGAGTCCAATCTCCAGGATCATTATTGTAGAAGAATTGACCATCACAGTGTCCTCTAACTTCTGTTCATGTGTGTGCGTACACATATACATGAGAGAAGACATCCACTACATAAGTAAAATAAGGAGCTAGGGAGATGGTTCTGTGATTTAAGAGCATTTTCTGCTCTTGCAGAGGACCCAGGTTCTGTTCTAATCCTCATAACCAGCTAGCTGTAATTTTAGTTCCAGTGGATTGGGTGCCCTCTTCTGGTTTCTGCTGACACCAGACGCACATCATGGCAAAACACTCAGATGCTTAAAATAAAGCACTCGGTGGATCCACATGAAGGGCTGGCAAAAAGATCAGCAGAAAGATGGTCTCTTGCTCTGATCAGATTTAATCGGCTCTGTAGAATTATAAAACTCAAACTGATCAGACCCCATAGCTTTTAAAAGGAGAGTTCACCTATCACAAGACCAGCATAAATTATTAAAATGTCCATGTTCTTAATCCTTGGTTGGAACAAAAGACTTCAGGCTGGAGGTGAATATTATAACCCAGTGGTAAAGTGCATATCTAACATGGACACGTTCCTGACTAAGCAGTCTCATAACCCAGCCCAGGGCACTTGCAGACATCACAGCAGTTCTGTAAGCAATTCATATCTCTTCCCTCACATGTGGCTCAGATCTGAAGCCAGATGTCTAATCCCAGTGTCTGCACTTTGGATCCTTTTTTGAGGACTCTGAGCTAGAGTCCTGATGTCTCTTTTGCTCTAGCAAAAGAAATGCCAGAGGAGTCTTCCTAAAGCAGTAGGTTGCATTAAATTAAGGCATCTTCTCTCTGGAGCTACGGCTCTATGGAGAAGTGAGAAGTCTGTCCTTGCAGATGCTGGATGCCAACGAGCGTTGGGATGTGCCTGAGGCAGTGGAGTGGATATCAAAACTAGCTGAATTCAAGCCTTTGTGGATTGAGAAGCCCACATCCCAGAATGACATCACGGGCCATGCAACTATCTCCAAGGTAATAACACTGCTGCTTCTGCTATCTCAGTCATTTACTGTTTGTTTAGTGTTCTTGAGTGGTCAGGACAATTCCTAAAATTCTCAAAACTTCTCATGGCACAAGTCCCTCACGCAAATAAAAGCCGACATTTGCACCAAAAATAGAACCCGTCTTGCAAATGAGGAGCTAATCACAGGCCTTCTTGGGTCATAAGGGAAGTGTTCCCATCTATCTTGGGTGAAAATGGCTTCCGGGCCATCTAGTTTTATCTCTTTTATAGTGTTGCCTTCTAAAGACTGGTGCAGGCTGTATGGAATGTATCTTCAATCATTCATACAGTGGTCCTATCGAGCGGCTCGTGTGTCCTCAAAATGATTTTTCCACAATACCCAGCTAGGGTATTAAGCAGGCCAAGGTACTTGGGAGGTGTTTCTGTCAGTTAGGGATTCAGTTGCCTTATCCCCAAGAGTTTAGCCTATTTAAAGGAAAAATAAAGATTCAAAGACAGATATGTACAATAAAGGTTTATCATTAACACTAGTGATGACTTAATAGTATCTTAGTAATGTTTAACTCCTGTTCAGTTCTCCAGGGACAGGTGGGTGTCTCTAATCGGCCTTAATATTTGGTAGACTAGGTAGGTTAAAAGTATGTTCTGCTTATGATCTTTCCACTTTATAGTATGTTTATAAAGATCTTATCAAGATAAGTAACACCTGTGCTTTATTTGCCTAGAATAAAACAAAAAGTATAGATTTCCCCCAGAGGACTCAGAAATCAGGTTTTCAAACAAGAGACTGCCTGGCTATTTTCTGAGAGCCTTGAAACAGTTCCACAGTAACTGGGGGCTGTGTGCATTGCCTTAAGGGTTCAAATAGATTCTCATATGTGAGAAGATCTCAGCAACTCTGTCAGGGCGGGTGGCTCCTGACATATGAGACTGTCGCTCAGGTCCTTAGCACCCATCTTCAGAACTAGAACACCCATTGGCTCATATGTCAACTGCACTTCCATCCTCAGACCCAAGCATGGTCTGTGAGAAACCAAAGGCTGTAGAATTAATGGAGAAATAAGGCAAAAACTGAATATGAAATCTGAATCATCAGACCACAAGAACCCATCATCTCAAAACTCTGGCACCAAGGCCTGGAGCCTTAAGCCTCTCTCTCCCCCTGGGCATGGGTTTGGCCAGCATCTGCCTCTAATCTCTCTCTTGCCTGTGCATTGTACTATGTATTTGTATATTAATTTAGCTCCTAGCCAACCCCTGCCCTTCAAGAAATATTTTCTCTCTGAGATGAATATGGGTCTCACTTTTCTATTGCTGTGTTAAAACACCATGACAAAGGCAACTTATAGAAGGGTTTATTTGGGCTTATGGTTTCAGAGGGATAAAGAGAGCCTCGTGGTAGTGAAGGATGGTGACAGGCAGCTGACATGGCAGCTAGAGCAGAAGCTGAGGACTCATATCTAACATTATGAAAGGCATGTGCTCAAAGCCTGCCCTAATGACATATTTCCTCCAGCAAAGCCACACACACACCTCCTAAGCCTACCCAAACAGTGCTACCCACTCGGAACAACTAGTCAAGCATCTAAACTTATAATGGGTGTTGAAATTTTCTCATTTTGTGCTTTTTATCTTTAAAGTGTACCCTTGAGCTAGAGAGATGGCTCAGCAGGTGGTGGTTACTGCTGCTAAATCTGAAAACCTGAGTTCAGTCACCAAGACCCACATGATACAAACTGTCCTCTGACCTCCGTATATACTCTGTGACAGGTGTGCCCACACACATGCACAAACACACAATAACAGTTAGTTGAAATTAAACTTTAAAATAATTTTAGGAGAAAACATTTAAAATAAAAAAAATATAACTGATGGAAGGGTATTTTTCCTTCCTTCCTTCCTTCCTTCCTTCCTTCCTTCCTTCCTTCTTTCCTTCCTTCCTTCCTTCCTTCCTTCCTTCCTTCCTTCCTTCCTTCCTCCTCTTCCCCTCAGCCCCTTCTTCCTCCAGTTTCACTGTATAGCCCCACCTAGTCTGGAACTCCCCTTGTAAAACTCAGATCAGCCTGCCTTTGCCTTCTGAGTGCTGGATTAAAAGCATGCACCACTATACCCTGCCCTGGGAAGAATCTTGTTTTAAGTTCTGGAAGCAACCTTGATGCTTCTGGTTCCTATTAGGATGGGAGATTGGAGACTCAGAGCCATTCTCTAGTTCTCTCAGTAAATTGGTGTAGAGTCTACTTAGACCAGGTGCCCTCTAGAAGCCTGTGTTTAGGAAATATTCTCCTTTATTTAAGGAAAAAAAAAAACACCTTAAGCCTCACCCAAAAGGAAATATTGAGATACATAGAACGAAAGTAGAAAAGTGTTGGGTCTGAATGCTAAGTGCCTGCTATGGTAGAAAGAAGCTCATGACGGAATGGCAAAGACAGTCAGAGATGGGGGTGGCTTCACAAAGGTAGTGCAGAATTCATGCTAAGGAGTGTCACACTACAAACAACATCCTTGGAGTAACCGAAGCCTTCTTTGTGTGTATTTGTGCATGTGGAGACCAGAAGCCAACCTTGAGTACACTTCTTGAGAGCCATCTACCTTATTTATTTGAGGCAGGGTCTCTCACTAGGACCCAGAGCTTGCCAATTAGGCTGGGTGGCTGGCCACCGCGCTACAAGGATCCACCCGCTGCTGCTTTCCAGTACTGAGTACAAGCTCATAGATATCCTAGATTGAGTTATAAATCCCTAAATACATAACTATAGCCTGTTTAGACCACATGTTTTATACAGGCGCGCACGCACACACACACATACACACATACACTCCCACACACAGTGCTGACCACTTGGTATTGAAGAACCGATTTGAGGTTTCCCTTGGGCAGACTGTTTATCCTGCTCTAGTCATTCCTCAGTTAGTGTTGAGGCCCTGAGAGCATCCACACTTCTGTCTATTAACGTCATTGTTTAGATCGTGTTGGGGGAGCTATATTGATAAGCCTTTCTGACATTTCTAGGAGACACAGTCTCACAGAAAACTTTTCCTCCTTCCCTAAATGTGAATCCTGAAACTGGAAAGGGAGAGAGATAAGAGACTTATCGTCCCTAATTGGAGTCCCCTTTCCCCATTTAAATCATTGGTACCTTGCTATTCCCTTCCCTCTTACTCTTGTCCTCGGCCCCATCACCCCCCCCTTACTTTCCTAGTTTCTACAGTCACTCTTAAGTCATATACTCACATCTGAAAACTTGGAGCTAGGAAGCAGATAGAGTTCGTGTGACATTTGTCATCTGGGTCTTGGTTACCTTACTGAATACATTCTTTTCTAATTCCATGTATTTACCTGCAAATCAGGATTTTCTCTTTCTTTACAGCCATATGGTATTCCATAGTATGTATGGATGCCATTTTTATTACCCATTCACCAGCTGAAGTACATTAGGTTGCTTCCATCTCCTGGCTATTGTAAATAGAGCAGCGATGGTCATGGATGAGCGAGTGTCTGTAGAATAGGATGTTAGGTCCCTTGGGAACATGCTGAAGAATGCTACAGCTGGGTCATATGGTAGATTTATTTTTAGCGTTTTGACAATTATCCACAGATTTCTAGACTGGCTGGGCCAGTTTGCAGTTCTACCAACAATGAATGAGGGTTCCTTTTCCTCCATAGCCTCTCCAGCACTTTTCAGTTGTTTAATTAAACTTGGCCATTCTGACTGGAAACAGATGAAATCTCAGAGTTGTTTTGATTCTTACACATCCCTAATTGCTAGAGACAATGAATATTTTTTGAGATTTTTTTTTAGACATCATTTTGAGAGCTCTTCTGTTCAGAGTCCAAGCCCATCTTTTTTTAATGAGTTATTTAGTTTTATTTATTTATTTATTTATTTAGTTATTAGTTCTTCATATTTCTGTATATCAACCCTCTGTCAGATAGATGTATAGCTAGCAGAGTCTCTCCCATTCTATCGATTATCTCTTCTCTAGATTGACTGTTTCCTTAGCTATGCAGAAGATTTCTGGTTTTATGGAGTCCCACTTGTCAACCATGGTCTCAATTCCTGGGCAGATGGGGTCCTCTTTGTACCTATCTCCTGAGGGCATTGCTTAGTTTTCTTCTGGCAATTCCAGTTTCAGATTTCACATTTAGGTCTCTGACTCATTTGGAGTTACTTTTTTTTTTTTATGTGAGGTAATACATACAGTCTAACTTCATTCTTGTATATGTGGACATCCAGTTTTCCCAGGACCATTTACTGTCTTTATTCTATATTTTTGACATTTTTATTGACAATATATTAAATGGTTGTAGTTAAGTTTTTAAGTTCAGGTCTTCAGTTCAGTTCCATCGCTTGTTCTGTATGTCTGTTTTTGTGCCAGAATAATATCCTATTATTATGGCTCTGTAGTGTATCTTGAGGTATGGAATGGTAGTCCCTCCAGCATTGTTCTTTTTACCTGGGACTGTTATGGCTCTCCAGGGGTCTTTTGTGATTCCATATGAACTTTAG
The DNA here is from genome assembly GCA_030674055.1 of Rhabdomys pumilio. Classification (NCBI taxonomy): domain Eukaryota; kingdom Metazoa; phylum Chordata; class Mammalia; order Rodentia; family Muridae; genus Rhabdomys; species Rhabdomys pumilio. The sequence goes on from JANHMN010000020.1 coordinate 36,942,688, forward strand.
AATAGTTTTTTTTTTTTTCTTTTCTTTGAAGAATGAAATGGAGGCTTTGATCAGGATTGAAACTCTTAGTTTAGAGACGAAGTCTCACTTTGTAGCCAGGCTCATCTCAAAAAGTTTGAGCCTCGCACTGTGGTCTCCATAGTGCTGGGCTTACAATTGTGCACCACTGTGTCTGGCTTCTCAGGGTTCTTCTTGCTATTGTTACATTCATTCATTCATTCATTCGTTCGTGTGTGTGTGTGTGTGTGTGTGTGTGTGTGTGTGTGTGTGTGTGTG
>JANHMN010000020.1:36942973-36957083 GCA_030674055.1 Rhabdomys pumilio
TGTGTGTGTGTGTGTGTGTGTGTGTGTGTGTGTGTGTGTGTGTGTGTCTGTGTCTGTATGCAGAAGTCAGAAGACAACTACTTTACTAAATGACAGAGGGGTTCACCAGGTAAGCAATCGTCTTAGCCTTACCTATAAAGGCAGGCTATCCACAGAGCTGGATGGGAGGACTTTGGATTTAACAAAGGCAAGAGAGACTTTAAACTTAATACTTCACGGGGTTGTTTGAGATGTAATAAGAAAATAAGTGAAGCAGTGACCCACGGGAAGCAGAGGCAAGAACTCCGTGAGTCCACACGAACACATTACCCAGTAGCCCTGTCCTGTTTGGAACACCATTCACACCCTGGAGCATGGAGAGACAATGCTGGAGAAGCAAGAAATAACACCAGGCTGCCTTCTTTTGCAGGCACTGGCCCCATTAGGAATTGGTGTTGCCATGGGAGAACAGGTGAGTGATATACCCTTGGTATCACCTCACTGACCACTGACTGAGAGCACAGTCATGTTGCATTAGAGGTTGGGGAAGCTTTATCATCTTTCAAACTGGTGGTTCATTAAAGTCCAAGGCTTTGTGGCTTTTTCCATAATTCATGGGACTTAGGTCACTGGTTTGTTTCTGTTTTCCTCTAAGTGATTACTCAGGATTAACAAGGCAACAACTTATTACTGTCAGGGCATACAGACCTTAAGAAAGGCAGCTTCCAAACAGAATAAGTGTGATATCACTCTCTTCTTGTGCTTATAAACCAAGCACTAGTACCTGCCCAAAGGCAGAGCAGAGTGAGGAACACAGTTTCAGTCTTCCAACAAAGTGAACAATACTACCCTATGACAGCCCCATTTTGTTATTGTGCCATCTGCTTGTAGCTGTCACTGTATTCCATCCTGATCGAATCCCACTTCCCAGTTGACGGATGACACAACAGTAATCCCTTTATAAATGGAGATCTGGTGTGACTTATACTTGACTCACATTACATCTTTAGATTTGTCCCTCTGCACTGTCAGTGTCACCTCAGGCTAAGAAGGAAAAAAAAAAAAAGAAAGAGAGAAAGAAAAAGACCAACAGAAAGACAGTCAGTCAAGGCTTCCTGAAATCTAGTTACGAGCAGGAGCTGGTGTGGAATCATGGCACCGCCAAGCTTAGGGATCATGAAGACAAACCCCAGTTCTGTTGGTGTTATGCTGAGATGTTTACTTCTGTTCCCAGTGCCACAACAGAATGATGGTTAAGCAACTCCTACACAAGAAGGCCCTGCAGTTCCTCCAGATGGACAGCTGTAGACTGGGGAGCGTCAATGAAAACCTCTCGGTATTAATGATGGGCAAAAAGTTTGGAAGTAAGGATGATACGGAAGCTGTGGACCAGACCTCCATTCTGCTCCCACTGGCCTTTAGCACGCTCACGGGTCTGCTGTTTACCTTTCCTCTAAATACTTATCTCTAATCAGGGTGACTTGGCTGACTTCCATCCTGAAATTTTATCCCTAAATATTATTAGAAAATGATCGAGTCACCTGCAGATACTAACAAACCCCAGGGGCTCTCTCTGCGTTACTTTTGCCTTAAACTGAAATACCTTCCTTCTAGTCCCTGTCTGCCCCCATGCTGGCGGAGCTGGATTCTGTGAACTGGTACAGCACTTGATTATATTCGACTATATATCAGTCTCTGCCAGCCTTCAAAACAGGTCAGTAACAATGTTAACTACCCTCTCACTGCAGTAATATCCCTCGATCCTGGGCAGCTCTTTGAAAATTCTCAGGGCCAGAGATACTCAGAACCCTGTGCACCGTTAGGAGCGCCTAGAACACATTTTAAACACCAGTTCCAAACTGAAGAAACACGACACTGTGTTTCTGCTTCTTTTACTTTTTTCCCCTTTAACTTCACCTATATGGGTGCTTTGCCTGCATCTATGTGTGTACACGTTTGGTGCCTGAGGTCAGAAGGCGGTGCTGGATCCCTTGGAACTTTTATTATAGACAGTTGTGAGCTGCCATGTGAGTACCGGGAATCAAACCTGGGCCCTGAAGAAGAGCTAGCGCTGTAATGGCTAACCCATCTCTCTAGCCCCAACAGGATTTTAAACTGGAGGAAGTATACTTTCAGTCATTTGTACCTATATGGATTGCTTATATTTTGTCTGCTGAAGCTAAACATATTACACACACACACACACACACACACACACACACACACACACACACAAAACTCACTTAAGTTAAATCTTGAGACCAAATATGAGAACCTCCATGGGTAGAGCAAACATCAAACTCAGGACTGTAAGAAACGGGTGTGCCAGGGCACATCAATACAGGAGCGGGGAGGGGGTCAGGACTGTAATAGTTTCTTTATTGAACTGTTTAGTGAGTAAGTAGCACTTCATTTTAAATCTGCCCAAACTAGTTTATGTTCTCAGAAGAGTCAGTTCACTAAGGGAGGAACCCTGGACCACCTCCCCCTAGACCTGCTACACGCTCCTAATCCTAACAATGGAGGTCAAGATTCTTTTTTTTTTCTTCCTTACAGTTAAGACTGTCCAAACTGATTCTGGGATGAAAAGTAGCCTTCCTGAATTGTTTTAGTTTCTCATTTCAGTTCTTGCTTTCTTAAAGAGCCCTGCAGGTCCCAGTGTTTAAGTCATCTAAGCATCTCAGTGCAGTATCCAGATCTGAGATACCTCAAGCCAGTGCTGGTGCTTCTTACCAGCTTTACAACTCTGGAATGTTTATATAAAACAAATGCCACTAGATACCAGCACCAGGTGTTGACATCCTAACCTTTCTGCTTTGTCATTCTCTTCATTGTTTTTTTGAGACCCAACTGTCTTCCCCCATGTAGCTGGATAGTTATCTGCACCCTGTTCCCAACACAGGAGCCATTAGCTTCTCTTGCCCTTTTATTTGTGCGTTCCTGGCTGGTGTGTAACATTACTCCTGGGGAGACGCAAACAAACTTCTACTCACCCTATGTCGGGAGCTGATGACAGATCCAAGTACAGATATCAAAGGTCCAACTTGATGAACAAATGAGTTTTATTGATGTTACTTATAGGAATATGGATAAGGGGCTACTTATGGGAGCAGAAATGACTCAAAGACAGCTGCATCACCAGAGCCCACCCAGCATGGGTGACAGCTTGCAAAGCTGGAACTTGCAACACACTGCACAGCCTGCAGTCAGCACCACAAGTTGAAGAGTGTCCCTTTTGGGTGACTCGGTTGGTCTGAGCCTCTTCCAGGCAGCTCATCCGGTCTTTTTTTCTAGGTAGTTCAGCTGAGACTTACCTGTTTCTTCTAGGCAGCAGTCTATACTGTTTACTCTGGGAAGGAAGGGCCTAGTGAATATGGTCGGTTTCAGGGGCTTCCAGAAGCCATTCTGAGTTTACTTCATCTCTCAGTGAACATCACAGTGGTTTTGTTGGTTCACTCTGTCTTAAGAAATTTCACACAAAAATGGGAGGTTGTAATCTAACAACTGCCACACAACACTGGTACAGGCTGGGACACATCCCATTATGTGCCATCATATCAGATGACTAAGGAAGGAGATAGGTTACACAACCTCTTGTGTATGACACCCAACCACAAAACTGGACAGTGACATGCAGAATTTTAATGGACTGACAGTTCCAAACCTGTGCTTTTCATTTAATCATCTGAACAGGTAGGTTCTTTCTAGTTCACATTTGGGATTAGGAACCACAGTAATCTCAGGTTTCTGTGATTTGAGCTGATGTGGGGGTACCACAAAACTTTCAAGGTAACTTCATACTCTCAGCTCCTCCCTTTGCACATAAAGGTGCAGTAACAGCTAAGCCTTGGGGTTCAAACCTAGGATTTCATCCAGGCCAAAAGTTCTGCTAACACTTAGCTACAACCCCAGGTCCCACTCCGAGAGTTGTGTGTTTGTCTGTGTCACGCTGAGTGCAGGCACAGTTGTGGAGAGGACAACCTCAGATGTTGGTCTTCGACTCCCTACCTAGTCTGAGATAAGATCTATTTGTTGCTGACCGATATGAACACTCGCTTAGTTGGCCAACCTGAGCCTCCAGGGATTCTTCTATCACCACCTCCCAACTCACTGTACACATGCCCTACCACAGGCCGCTTTATATGGGTTCCTGAGATCCAATCCAGATCCTCGAGCTTGCAAGGCAAATGCTTTACCCACTGAGCCAGTCCCTCGGCCCACCATTTAAGGCTACGTTTCTGGGTTCATAGTTGCTAGCTTGAGTTACCTAATTTCAAGCACTAATGCTCCACAATTTCCTAGGATGTGTGAATATGTGGACCATCTGCATGAACATTTCAAATATCCCGTGGTAATCAAACATGCTTCATATCTGCCTCCCAAGGTAAGCTGGGGCCCGAGACATGTTGCCAGAAGCTATTGTGTCCCTGAAAGAATTGACTTTTCACTAGCAAATGGCTCTTTAGTAATCAATTATGAAGGTCAGAGGACAGCTAGTTTTATGTCAAGTTGACACAAGAGGGAAAATGCCAAGACTGGCCTGTAGGCCAAACTATGATGCATATTAATTTAATGGGTGAGACAATGTAATTCAAGATGACATAAGGGAGACTAAGCAAGCCATGAAGAACAAGGCAGTAAGCAGCATTCATCAGTGGCCTCTGCCTCAGTTCCTGCTCTGATTTCCCTTGGTGATGGAGTGTGACCTGAGGAGTAGGCTGACATAAATATAAATCATTTATCTCCCCAAGGTGCTTAAGACAGAGCTATTGTCATAGTTTCAGCTGCTGAGCCCTTAAAAGACACATGCCTTCCCCAAAGCCAGCAGCCATCGTATTAATGACCCGAGCCACTTATCCTGGTTTTATCCAGATTATGGCTCATTTGCACCAACAGATATAAGCTACTGACGTTTTAGTTTCACTAACAATCCAGGTAAGTAGCCAATAAAGTAGGACCCTCTTATCTTTCAAACAAATGAAAAACCCTTGCATATTAACGTTTTATTTTTAATTACATGTATGTATGTGGGTAGGTGCCTATGACGGCCAAAGGAGGGGCTCTTCTGGAACTGGAATTACAAAAGGTTGCTTGACATAGCTGCTGGGGACGACACTGGTATTTTGGAAGAACAGCGAGCACTCTCAACTGCTGAACCATCTCTCCAGCTCCCAAACTTTTTTTTTTTTTTTTGAGACAGGGTTTCTCTGTGTAGCCCTGGCTGTCCTGGAACTCACTCTGTAGACCAGGCTGGCCTCGAACTCAGAAATCCGCCTGCCTCTGCCTCCCAAGTGCTGGGATCAAAGGCGTGCGCCACCACCGCCCGGCCAAATTTAACTTCTTAAATACCGGATTACCTCTGGATTAGATAGATTTAATACCATTTCTAGAAGCAGCAGAAACCAGTGTTAATGTGTCAATCTGTCTCTGCTAGGATGCAGGCTACTCAACCGAGATGAAGGAAGAATCTGTAAAGAAATACCAATACCCCGACGGAGAAATCTGGAAGAAACTCCTCGATGCTCATGATCTATGTGTTCACACCTAACACTTTTTTATCCTGAAGTGAAATGCCTTAAGTCACACTCACCTCAGGAATCAGCTGTGATCATCACAGCCGATAGTCAACAAGTCAGTATTCTATTTAATTGTAAAGTGTTATTTAAAAGTATTTATTAAGTGCTCTACTTTGAAGAATAAGCAACGTTTCATAATGTGTTGTGATAATTCCTCATTGTAACACTTGTTATAAAAAATAATAAAACTGGTTCTGCACCGCTGTGAGCACCGCAAAGGACCCACCGATCGGTCCTGAAATGGTTTAGCATCCCTTCTGTTAACAGTCTAAGCATTTTAGAGACTTCACACCACACTGAAATGGAACAAAATCGTATTTCTTCACATTGCAAAACTCTTACAAAACTGTCTTAGCCAGGCATTGGAGCTCCCAGTTATAGTCTTAGCATGCAGGAAGCTGGAGTTTTGCCACAAGTTTGAGGCTAGCATACTGAGCTCCAGGCCAGTCAGGGCCAAAGTGTAAACATCGTCTCCCATACCACTCCCCAAACAAACCCTTAGCATGTGATTTAAACCATTATCTTGTGATCGTTAACATTACATTTACATGCCTCTAGCACGTAAACCCTTAGCTTATACAGACTGTATGTACTCTGGTCACTTTGAACCAGATATTGAAGTCCATTCTTAAGCTGACTGATCTAAAACTTGCTGTTCAAGCAAGATAAAAGGTCATCAGACTGCCATTTTTGCCTTTGTAATCAAACTTGCTTGCTCTGCTCAAAAAGATGACCAGGACAACTGCAAAACATACATGTTCAAACGAGAGCCTGCCTACAATAGGCAGAATAAATGTAATCTTATAAGTCCTGGGCGCATAGGGCTAGATCCATATCTTGCTTTGTAGGCAGCAGATAAAAGGGAGAGTCAGGAGCCTGAGGAATAAATTTCACCCTCAGCTACCAAGTGTTTGAGGCCAGCCTGAGATACGTAAGACTGTCACAATAAGCTAATGAAGGCCTAGGGTTTTCAGGTCAGTCTAGTCTAGGCAGAAACTGGGCCTGTTACTAAGCCTAACCTCAAACTGAACTCTGACCTACATGCCCACACAAAAGCTAAAAATCTTTAAGAAACAAATACAAAACAATTACTACTAGAGCATAGAATATGTTTATAAATGAATACTAACATAGAAATAATATATACTCTGAATTTCACCAGCCGTCTTATAGATATATATAATTGCCTGTTTTTTTTGTTTTTGTTTTTGTTTTTTGAACCAAGTGTATAATCTCAGCTTTATATGTACCTCCAGTAAATACTAAAGGAAAGATAGTTTCTCAATGTCAATGTCACTTTAGACGAGGATCTGGTTACAGATAGAGCACTTGTCAGTTTTTGACCTAGTTCATTTTCCTTTAGAAATCTACCCTGTCATCAGGCTCAACCTTTGAAGACTGGTGATAGTCACAGCCTCACGGAAAGCTAAACAGCCATTTCCATTTTAATTGTTGGATGTGGATTATACCCTTCAATCTGAAAGTCTTCAACTTTGAAATCATCGATCGTCTCAACTTTTCGAAGGATTCTGAGCTTTGGGAAAGGTCTTGGTTCTCGCTGTAGCTAAAAAACAGAATCACGGCATTATTTTACAATCATTCCTGTGTCCCTCAAGAAACCAACAGTATTTTACCACAAGTGCACTATCGTACTGTCTTTTCTTTCTGCAACACTAGGGAACACACCCTGAGCCTCACGAGAGCTACACGGGTAGTCTACAATTCAGCTGGAGCTCAGCTGCTTCTTCTGAAACAGGTCTTGGTCAGTTATCTAAGCTTATTTTGAGCCCACTCTGTAGCCCAGACAAGCCTTGAACTTGGAATGCTCCTGCTCCAGGAGTCTCTTAACTAGCTGTGATTATACGGATGAAGCCACCAGGTAACTCCTGATAAATATACTAAATTTAGGGTCACAGTTGTTTTCTCTTGCCGGTCTGTTTTCTTTTTTTTCCTTAAGGTTCACAAAACACGTATACTCACTCTTAACTGCCATCTCAATTCATTTGTTGGCTACTGTGTTATAGGGATTTGATTAGACAGACTTTTTAAAGGTCAGACCTAACTACTCACTGGACTAAAGCATAAAACTAAAGTCAAACATTTATACTTTAATTCTCCACGTAAAATTATGAGTTAAAAATGCCCTATCTCTGGGCTCTTCTCTCTGGTGCTGGTACGTAATACCTTACCATTTTCAGCGCTTATGGTTGCTAAGACTGACTATGGCCTCATCCCTGCTCACCCCCATTCATAAAAGCCCCACAGTTAGAGCACTTCCAACGAAGACAGCGTCAACCAGAGTGAGTGCAATGCAAAGGATGCCCTGCCGTCCAGTCTGTTGTCAAGAGAAGGCACCAAGCTCAAGAGATCTAGCAGGTACGTTTCTTACCTGAGTTTTCAGAGGTTCAATATGATTCAGGTAAATATGTGCATCCCCCAGAGTGTGGACAAAATCACCCGGCTAAAAATGTTTCACAGAAAACACAAGTTAATATTTTACCTTAAAATCTTTAAAAAAAAAAAAAAGATTTACTTATTTTATGTATATGATATGAGTACACTGTAGCTGTCCTCAGACGCAACAGAAGAGGGCATCTGATCCCATTACAGATGGTTTTTGAGCCACCATGTGGTTGCTGGGAATTGAACTCAGGACCCCTAGAAGAGTAGTCAGTGCTCTTAATAGCTGAGCCCTTAAATTCTTCCTAAAACACATCATTTTAAAGCAGATTAAGGGCAGGTGAGATGGCTCAGTGAGTAAAGGCATGTCACCAAGCCTGACAACCTGGGACCCACATGGAGAAAGAAGACTCATGTAAATTGTCGTCTAATCACTATACACGTACACTGAAGTATCTGGGCCTCCATATACACAATAAAACATTATATAATACACAAAGACTTCAAAGCTTGCCAAAACAGTAATTTTATCAGTGTGGTTTTTGAGAAAAGTTAATTTACAGACGTTTTTAAAGTTGTACGTGATGGCTCACACAGGAAATCCCAGCACTCGGAAGGCTGAGATGTTTACTGCTCTAGTTGCCATTGTGAACCTAGAAGAGCAGGGAGGTAGACTAAAGTCTCATGCAGTAGCCAGCTCTATTCAGAGCATCAGACAGTTCATACTCTGAGGGTGAAGAGTCACCTGAGTAAAGTATATAACCAAAGACAAGCTGCATATGGCAAAAACATGTTTTTCCACAGAGGTATATAAAGAACAGCTGACATAAACTCTCTCCTATCTGCTAGACCTGAGAGGAACACGAAAACACATTCCAAGAACAATTCTGTGTTTTGAAGAAACTAGGGTCACAAGACTCTTGTTTTTTCATAAGCACTCAGAATTCTTAGGACTTCTTGGACTGTGTGCCAACACTGAGACAGTAGTTAGGGCTAATGAGGGTTATGGAATAAGACCATGTCTCAAAAACAAACAAAAACACAACCACCACCTCCCCACTTCACACACACACACACACACACACACACACACACACACACACAAGCAACAAGGGGCCAGAAAGCTCCAAGGAGGGTTATAAAGTAATTACATGCATAACATTCTAATACTAATCAGACTGAGTTCTCTGTATGAGGTCAGTGTATTACACTGGCTATGTAACTGCCTTCTGAAGGACGCTCACCTTCAGGTCCGTGATATGTGCAATCATGTAGGTGAGCAGAGCATAGCTGGCAATGTTGAAAGGCACGCCCAGACCCATATCTCCTGACCTCTGGTAAAGCTGGCAAGACAGTTCCCCATTCACCACATAGAATTGACAGAGGGCATGGCAAGGAGGCAGTGCCATCAGGGGAAGATCTGAGGAGTCAATGGAGAAACAAGGAGGGGTTTTAGAGAATACAGCTATGAAAAAGGTAAAAGGGCAAACAAGCCAACCATGACAAAAGCCAGCAGGTGACAGACACCCACAACTCCTACCTTCTCATTATGTCAGAGTCAGACCATTTTCCCAACCCCGCAGCAGAGGTCATGGAAGCTTGTCCATTAGCTATCTGCAAGTAGACACTTATGCTACTTGCTGAAGCAATATTCTCCCTTCGTCTGAGCTAAAACGAAGGATCTGAGCTGTTGCTGTTGATGGCACCAAATAAAAGGAAAATTATCTCATTTCCAAAGGCCATAGGAAACTGGCATCTGAGGTCTATCTTTCTGTTAGTAAGTTATTATAAATACAAATGTCCTTTTTCCTGGGTACTCACTATACCCTTGTAGAGTTTAGTTTTTGTTGGGAGCCGACTTTAAGCAGAAAGCGGCTAGATCAACTTTGCAGCCATCTAAGCCATATACTCTGATAGAGACTTGGTTTTTCAGCAGCCTACAACAGCTGAGCACACTCTAACAAATATCTTGTTTATCCCACATAGCTTGTTTTGCTGTTTAGTGACCCCAGTTGCATGGTACACGTGGTAAAATGTCTTCACCTGTGTTCTCCTGCGTGTGCTTATAAATACTCAGGATTTCCTTGTAATAGTGTTAAGAGGTCAATATGAGAATAGAGTTAAGAGGAATGAACAAGAGTGAATATGCGCCAGTAGAGAGACAATAAAGGAGACTTGAGACTTGACTCCAGAACCTCTGCCTTGTCTCCATTCTTCGCGACCCTGACCCCTTGACCAGAACAGCAGCTCGGTCCACAACAGTTTGGCGCCAAGTGTGGGGCAGAGTGGTCTGCAACAAGTTTTATAATCTAGCTAAGCATTAACACTTGAAACTTCATCTACTCCAAATTAAAAAGTTAAACTCCTAGGTGTTTTGCCAGGCAATCTAATGCTCCTGTAATATAAAAGCATAGAACCACACGAGCCTAACCCGAAAACATGACAAAGATGAGAATAAGAGCAAAGCGTGAGTGAGTCGCTCGAGGGCACACAACCAACCACGTGACCAGAGGCAGTTCGGGCGGCACAGAGCGCCTCATTATGCCTTGCTTCCCTTTGGTGAACTTGCCAGTTTATCCAAAGGAAAACGACTGGAATGCTGTCTACCTTTCGGGTTCCAGGCACACATGATGATTCTTCTGTCATCAGGATTGGTTTTGATGGTGTCAATCACTTTTTGGAGCTGATCCACTCCCTGGCCCGAGTAATCTGTAGAATCGTCAGAACACATGCACACTTAAGTCACACACAAACCTCTCCTGTGATGACCCCGACGGCATTCCATTCTCAGTGCCCCTCCCTGACCCATGGTCCTACGATACACAGCATATGCCATGTATTTCTCAGATCTTGCTGGGTTAAGTTCAGGGTCCTTTCTGAACCCATGTCTGTCTCAAAGGAGCTTAAGTTCTTTTCTGCACAAGTCTTTCAAATATTCAGTCAGTATGTCACTTCCTACAGGGTTCCCGCTTATAGCCACTATTGGAATAAGGTTTAAACGTGTTACCCAAGAGTTCAGGAGTTGAAATGTAATTTTCATTTTTAGGTAGAAATTTAATCTAATAATGCAGCCTTTAAAAGGTGACTAAGGATTAGAGAGTCATTCGAGTCGAGCTCCCCGGAGTAAATTCTGGTGACTTCCTAAGAAGAAACGCACCACACTTCTCATCTCTTATCACCGAACACTGTGTCACTCGGAGTTCTAAAGACTATCATCAAAACGGAGACAGCAGAAGCACCAGCACTGAGATTTTACCACAGCTTCCTAAACTATGGGTTTAGGGTGAAAACAAGCACATGCACACGCGCGGTTACACACTCTACTGAGACATTAACTTTGGAACCTGTCCTAGGGAGAAATGACAAAGGCTTCTGAAAGCAAGTCTCTGTGATGCTCAGGCAGTACCAAGAGAGAACAAGATGCCAGTCATAAAACGAGATGTTTTCTTCGCCCTCTGTTTCCACAGAGTGGGAAGAAAAGGGTAAGTCAGGCACTGCACAGAGACACTATACTACCTACAAATTTGCTAGTGCCTCAGCCCTCATCAAAGGCAATTCCTGCACCCAATCCAGGATGAACCTGTCTATCCTAAACCCTTACAAACCAAACCTACCACTAGTTGCCAATGACAAGGTTCAGAAACATTTTAAGCATCCAATCATGCCCAACAAATAAATGTTAGCCACCAAGAGTATACTGGGATTGTGTGTGATTTAGTGGTAGTTTCTCCACCATAACCCAGCATGCTCACAAGGTCGGTTACATGATAGGAACTTATCCCCCATACTCTACAATGGATTTTTGAGGAAGAACACTCAGGAAACCTGAGGCACTGTTCTCTCCTCACCTGAATGCATATCTTTGTAGTCTGCTCCAAAATGCCTCCACTGGAAACCATAAACTGGGCCCAGGTCCCCTTCCTGTCGGGCAGAGAAGCCCAGGCTGTCCAAAAAGTCTCGGGATCCATTGGCATCCCAAATTCTCACTCCCTTGGAGGACAATTCTTTAGCATTTGTGGATCCCTAGAAAAAACGAGAGTAGAACAGGCATAAAAGGGGATTCTGAGCTACTCATCTCCAACGGCACACTGCCCATGTACAGCCTATCTTTAAGCAGGCTGGTCCCAGCCAGATTCCCTTATTAGAAATTCTCTAAAGGTATTTCTTCTATTCCCTTCAATTTAAAAAAAATATTTGTGTCTATATGTCTAAGTGTAGCTGTAAGCAGCTCTCGCCTTCTACCTTGAGGTAGGGTATCTCTCTTGTTCCTGTTGCTGTACCACCCACCCAGGCCAACTAGCCTATGAATTTCCAATAGATTCTCCTACCTCCATCACCCATCTCTCCCAGAGAAGTTCAGGGATTAGAGAGAACTACCAAATCAGGGTTTCTCTGTGTAGCCCTGGCCGTCCTGGAACTCACCCTGTAGACCAGACTGGCCTCGAACTCAGAAATCCACCTGCCTCTGCCTCCCAAGTGCTGGGATTAAAGGCGTGTGCCACCACTGCCCGGCCAAAAAGGGTTTTTTTATGAGAATTTTCCAGGGATCCAAAAGTCTGTCAGATTTATATGGCAAGTGCTTTTATCCATTGAACCATTTCCCCAGCCTTCCCTTTTCATTTTTCTTTTTTTTTCCCCCTGAGATATCCTAGATATGGATTCAGGTGAGGATCCCAGGTGTACCCCTGGATGTCCCAGAACTCACTCTGCAGACCAGGCTAGCCTCAAACTCAAGAGATCTGCATGCCTCTGCTTCCTGAGTGCTGGAATCAAAGGTGTACACCGTCACTGCCTGGCTTTAATTTTCTAAAACCTCCACGTTCCTAATACAGTCCTGCCTCATCTGACAGCTCTGAGTTGCTAAATCAGACATGTTCCACGTCTACACGTAATACCCCAACTGACTTGTTTAATGATACCTCATGGACAGTCTGTTTCTGTACCGTATCTGGCTAAAGAATTGGCAGTGACAAATCCATAGTTACGCTTTTCTGGGAAACGCTTCAGTCACACTGAACTAAGTTTGAATTCTATTTCATTCATCTATGTGACCCCATAAAACTGTGCTTACCCCATGTACAGTTACAAAATATTATGTTTACCTTATATTTAGCCCCATGATATCCTAACCCATCCTCTGATCCTGCCCCACCCCTAGGTATCATGTACTGTAACATCTACCAACAAGGCTACGCTGACACATATACTTAGGCCTGTGCCTGATCCGTCTATTAATTCCTCTTGTGACTGCTTTAGTCTCATCTTATTGAAGAACATCTTAGCAGAATTTAACACACATGTCAAACAAGGAACAGTTAACACTAGCAAAATGCTTGGTGCTTAGTAGACAGTCACTACGTCATGGCTTACATTCCATCTTCACACAGGTGACAAAGCACAATACGGGTAATTGACTTTTCTTTTTGTTTTTTTGTTTTGTTTTGTGGGTTTTTTTTTTCCCTGCATGGATATCTGTACAACAAGTGCGCACAGTACCTACAGAGACAACAAGAGAGCACTGATCCCCTAGAACTAGCTACAGGTGGTTGTTAGTCTTCCTGTGGGGACTGGGAACCAAACCTGTGTCCTCTGAAAGAACGAGTGCTCTCAACCACTGAGCCAGACTTCAGCCCCTCTTTCTATTAGGTTTCTTCTAACTTTTTCACTCCCAATAAATAACTTCTCAATCTTTTCTTTTCTTTTGTTTTTCAAGACAGGGTTTCACTGTGTAGCCCTGGCTGTCCTGGAACTCACTCTGTAGACCAGGCTGACCCAAGTGCTGGGGCTTACAGGTGTGCACCACCACTGCCTGGCTAACTTATCAATCTTTTACAGTGTGCTTTAAAAGCCCCCCTTTTTCACCTGTTTGAGTGGGGCTCAAGCTATTTTATGGATGTTCTAGAATTTCCGAAGATTTGCCTTGAATCAGTTCCTACATGGAACTGAGACAGACTAAATACACTGTCAACCCGTTCTAAAATGGGTAAGCAATCTAGGGTCTGGTAGGTCCAAGATCACGTAAATCATAGAGTGTTCTACTCTTTACTTATTTTGTGTATACATGTGGTGTGTATGCACGTGTGTACCCGACTGTGTATACATGAGACGTATATGCATATGTGTGTACCTGACTGTGTATATGTGTGGTGTATATG
>JANHMN010000020.1:36957093-36969449 GCA_030674055.1 Rhabdomys pumilio
ATGTGTGTACCTGACTGTGTATATGTGTGGCGTATATGCATATGTGTATACCTGACTGTGTATACGTGTGGCATATATGCATATGTGTGTACCTGAGCCCATAGAAACCAGAGGACACCACTGCTCTCTCTTCCTACCTTTCCCTTGAGACAGGGTCTCTGACTAACCCTGGAGCTTGTTTAGGCTGGACTAGTAGCCAGCAAAGCAGCAAAGATCCTCCAATGTCCACCCTCCCATTGTAGCACTGGGGTTACAGATACATGCAACCATACCCAGCATATTTGTTTTTATTTTATGTACATGAATGTTTTACCTGCATGTGTGTCTGTACACCATGTGCATGGAGGGCCTGAGGAGGGGAGAGGATATGGGAACTAGAGTTATAGATGCCCCAATAAGAGCTCAAATGCTCTTAACTGCTGAGCCATCTCTTCAGTCCCACACACAACAAACCCTCTTTACCTACTGAGCCATCACCCCAAGTATTCTAAAGAAAGAGTTAGTTGTACTATGGCCCAGAACTCAGCTTGTCTCCTAGAGTACTCTCAACCAGCACTAGACAGAATCTCACTTGTTCTGGACAAGGATACAGAGGAGAAACTTGGGGCTGTCATCACATCACTCCAATACTCTATTGATCCAGTAATCAATACATGCTGAGTACATACCAGGCGGCTATATTCTGGACCTAGGAATACAATAGCAAATAGGAGAAATAGATTCTCTAACTTTGGGAAACTCACAGGACACTGTATTTATTTATCTCCCATCCAGAAAAATCAGGAAAAGCTGATTTAGAGGCCAGCTGATGATGTTTCCCTATAAAGAGAGACAAAAAAATGAGAAGAGAGAAGAATCTATCTTGATTAGGTCAAGGCTGTCTGAGTGGGCCAGGAAGGAAGAGGTAGTAGGTACTGGGAATGGCAAGTGCCAGAGGCCTGGGCAGGAATATCCCAGTGTTTTCAGATTAGTGAGGAGAGAAGGACAGGTGGGGGAGAGAAAACCAGAGCTGGAAAATGAACCAGAGAAGTGGGAGGAAATGGCTAACAGTTGCAAGCTTGACTCCTAAGCCTGGTGTTGCGAAGACAGACAGCTTCCAATGCAGCACCACCCTTACCTTGATAAACCACAACAACTCCTCCAAAACACCCTTCCAGAACACTCGTTTGGTTGTGAGCAGAGGAAATTCATCTGAAAAACAGTTTGTCATATTAGGACATGGTAAAAATATAGCAAGCCACCCACCACCCAGCTTTCTCTATGGAGGGAAAGTGCCTGGGATCCAAAACCCCGGAGAAGCCACAGGAAGAGGAACCGCCCAGGTACAGGACAAGTGAGTGACACCACAGTTCTCCAGGGGATACCCACATGGCAAAGAGACAAAGTCCCCACCTACTAATCAGCCATTGTGAATGCTGTCACTGGGCTGCAGTGATAACACAAAGAAATGTGGCCTCAGACCCAGCCTAAAGCCTCTCCCCATACCCAAGTCCACTATGCCATGTGCAGAGAGGTGATACCACTCATGTAAAAACTGAACAGTTTATAGATATTTGGAAAGCAAACTGACCCAAAGGGAATGCACAAGTGTCCACAGCTTAAGAGGTGGGGCGGGCCAAGCAACCCACAGGCGAAGTGCAAAGGCTCGGGTTAGGGGTGTATGAGTAAATGTTTTGCAACCCAGCACTATTTCTATCTTTAATATCATCGAAAAACTGAATGAGGACTAGAGAGAGGTAAAGGACAAAAAAGCTTGTCCACAGTCTAAGCAGAAGAAGTGAATTAAAAACTGGGTCTGTGGTTCTTCGGGGTCCACAGTTCTTGGGAGGGCCTTTAGGCTGGCTCAGTCTGTGCCGTAGAGGCTGTAGTTTCCAGTTCCGGAAAATGTTGGAAACTAAGTGGATTCCCTAAGAGTGGGCATATCCCCACTCAAAGCTACTCTGCGCCAGTGTCGGGTTGCTCTTCATCTTCATTTATCCTAAATACCACCATTAGCATCCCCATCCCCAGCCAACACCTAGAAGGTCCTGTCCCTCCCCCCCCCCCCCCCCCCCCCCCCAGCGTTTGAGAAATCCATCCTTTCCTCCTAAACTAATCCTTTGGCTCCTCTTTAAAAGCAAAAGCTGTTGGAGGAAACCCCACAGTTCCCGCCTCCGGTCGGGGGAGAACCCCGCTTTTCCCGCGCAGCCTTAGCACCGCCCAAGCCATTTTCGCTCCAATTTTAACCACAGTAGCGAAGGGGAACAGGAGATAAAGGGAGGAAGAGGAGGAGAGGAGGAGCGAAGTTTGGACCTCTGGGCAAGGTTTGGACAAGCCCAGATAGGTTTCTTCCCACTCCCTCCCTCCGGGCAGTACAACTGGTTGAAACTGGATTCGGGAGAAACGGTTTAACAGGGATTAGGGTCAAAGGCAGACCAGTAGGACCTGGTTTAGTCGCAGTAGCTGTCACTTAGAACCTCAGAGCCCAGGTTAGGACTAGCCATGGCCGCCCGCCCCGCGTCCCCGCGCGCCCAGCCAGCCGGACGTCCTGCCGCAGTCCATCCCGCTAGTCCCGACCAGCCCCGGTTACCTCTCAGGCTGTATCGTGCCTGCATGCCGAACACCGACAGGGTGCCAGTGCCCGTGCGGTCCTCCTTCTTGAAGCCGCAGCGCATGATGTGCTCCACCTGCCTCAGGTACTGGAGTTCGCCATGCTGCGGGGCCTCGGCGCCCGGCTGCTGAGCGCCGCCGGACTGCAGCTCGGAGCCCACAACCAGCATAGCGGAGCCGTCTGGCAGCAGTGTCGGCGGCACCAAAACTGGGACCTTCCGGGCTCTCTTTTTCTTTAACACGAGCCCGCCTCTTCCTGCCGGGAAGCTTCTGGCCGCTGGGATTGGCAGACCCCGCTCCCACGTGGCTCAAGTGGTTAGTTACAATTTGCAAGGCAAACAGCTGCCGGCTTGCTCAAATCTCCATTTACCCTATTTTGGCATTAAGAGTCTATAGGATCAGGGTATGGGGACGCACGCCAGTAATCCCAGCTCTTGGGAGATTGAGGCTACAGGATCTGGAGTTTAAAGCAGTCCTTCCCTTCATAGCCAGTTCAATGCCAACCTGAGTACTTGAGAACCTATCTGAAAAAGAGCCTTTGGCTTATACTAGAACATACCAGAGCCTGCCTTTTGATTCACTCTCCCTGCCTTTTGATGCATGACCCCAGGGATCTCATTTTCCAAGCCAGGAAAGGGGTTGATTTCTTGTTCTCGAAAATTTAAAAATCCTAACCCGGTTATTTTGTTGTGTGGATCTGCTCAAATCCGACATAAATACAACATAATTCAAACACCAGGTCAATTCAGATGACAAAAATTTATTGTAATCAGGGCAGCAGAACAGACTCAGAGCTGAACTACGACCATGAAGAGACATTGTACAGCATATTTAAAGAATAAAACCATAAAGAGAGGAGAAGCTGGGTGGGCCGTAGCATTGTCCAATCATGTTTTGACATAAGGGCTTGAACAAGGGAGTTTCCATCAGTCACGATAGGAATTCGTCCCTGGGGCTGGAAACATGAACCTAGTTGGACCCAACCAAGATAGTGAAGTTTTCCTCTGAGACATCTGTACCCAAGACAACTTTGCTTACAACTGTTCAGCCGTTGGGAAGTCCCCAGCTCCCCTAAGGCCTGGGACCTTGAATTTAGTCTCTCCTTATGATTAAATGGAGTCTGAAAATTTAGAATGCTTTTGCTTATTCCCAACATTTTGAGTTCTGTTCCCTAAATCTAAAGGACAGAGTCATGACTGATTTGCATTTTCATGACTATTTCCCCAGCCTGGTTGAAGACTATCGGCTGAAACAAGGGGAAGATGCACCATTTAACATTGATGAATGCCTTTGAAGCATTCTTTAAAATGTGTGTGCCTTTAGGCTTCTGCGTACACATTGGGGTTGGGGGTAGGGATGGAGATGACTCAGAGCATCAAGCTTGGTGGCAAGCTCTTTACCAGCTAAGCCATCTCCGTCACTCAGCTCAAAATTTCACAATTTAATGCCACATTTTTTTTTCAGTTTAACCATTGGTGAATAGAACCATTTGATGTGTTTAAAATGTACTAATTAATACACGTCTTGTACCTGTAACAAGAGACCTGTAGCTACCGTTTTATTTAACACATTGTAGGTGCCCAATGAGCTTTTTAATTTTGGTTATGTCTGGGGATATAAAGAATAGGATTTTGGCTCTAGTGAAACATTCTAAACACTACCAACTTTTTTCTTCCCCTGAGATTAAACCCCAAGCTTCTCACATGTTCACACCATCACTGAGCAATAAACCCAGCCCAAGTCTATATTTGTTAGAATTTTTTCCCTGTATCTTACACTTGTCATTTTTGCATATAGTGTAAGTTGGGTAAGTATCTCCTAAAAGACTCATGTGTTAAAAGGCTTTGCTGGCTAGCCTGTGGTATTACTTGAAGGTGGTATAACCTTTAGCAAGTGGTGTCTAGTGACCAGAGGTATCATTCTTGAAGGTGTCACTGGGATCCTGGCTGTTTCCTATCTCTCTTTGCTTCCAGCGGAGGTAAGCAGGGTCTAACTTCCCAGTGGGGAATCAGGATAATGTGCTGAGTATGATAGAGTGAGGTGTTGTTCCCCACAGGCAAGAACGCAACTAAAACAACTAACCATGTTCTGAAACCTTCAGCCAAAAAGTAAGCCCTGGTAAGTCGATGGCCACAGGTACTGTGTCAAAGTGAGAAGAAGCTAACACAGCAAGATGCTCCTGTCTTCCTGTTAAAATTCAGCCTCAAAATATTTATGTTATTGGTCTGGAGAGAGGGCTCAGCAGTTGAGAGCACTGGTTCAATTCCCAGCACCCACATGGCAGCTCACAAACATCGGCGTAACTCCAGTTCCAAGAGCTCTGTCTGCCACCTCTGGCCTCTGCAGGCACTAGACACACACAGTACAGACATACGTGCAAGCAAAACACACATATGCATAAAATAAGATAATTTTAAATGTAAATAAAATTTTAGGGTGGAACGGGTTCTAGAAGAGATTAGATAATTATCTTTTATCTGTACTTACTTCTGCTTATTTAGTTGGCTAAAATAATGTTTACTACTTCCATAGAATAGGTTATGTTTCATAAAACAATCCAAATGTCAAAAGAAATTTGTAAAAATAGTTGGTCATTTTGGTTTACTTAGAAGCATTACAGGAAACATTTCACAAGCTTGGCATTCTTGCTATATAATTGTGTGTGTGCTCACTGAAGCCACACTAAGCTAAAGTGTGCATTGAGTTATAGGGTAGCAGTGAGTTGAAGACCTATTTTGTTTGTTATTAGTCTGGCTTTTCCTAGATCAACCTAGACCCTTCACTGCTTTTCCATCCTAACTCTGACTAGTGTAATGGCAGTTCTTCCAAATTATCAGATTTTCCTTTGGGAAGTTAGATCCTCCTTTATGAAAGAGAAAAGAAATAATATCTTTTCCTTGCCTATCACAAGGTCATGGCTAATGTTGAATAAAAGAACAGGTTAATAGGATAAGTTTATTAATATGTTTACATGACACAGGAGACTTCAGAAATGAAGACCTAAAGTCCCACGTGTGAACTGAAGTTTCCAGAATAAACTCTCACTTTATTCTGAACATTTTAAAGGGCGGGAGGGGACAGTTATGTAGAGAATAATTGAGAATAAGAGTTTGCCTTCATGGTAGTCAGGGGAGGGGGTGAGATTTGGCATCACCCATTTTTTCAGATTTGTGTTGGCTCTTTATAGGGTATGGCCTTCTGGGATAGCCTATTTTCAGGAAAAGTAGGTCCAAGGATTTTTGTATAGACTGCTTTGTGGGAGAAAGGTAGCATGATGAAAGCAACCTCCTCACTTCCTTCAGCTTAAAATACACAGCATGTCAAGGTGATTTATTTGGAATACTATATGCTGAGTCCTTCTGTGTGCCGTCCTGTTAGATTTCTGGTGGTTGTTTGGGAAGACACAGGAACACTGTAAGAAATCTGAGCTCAGAAATCTGAGTAAATGGCCAGGACTCACTTGAGAATACTCCTAGGTGTACAGAGATGATTGCCTGAGTGAGCTGAGGTTCTGGGTGTCAGGGAGCTACAGGACTTCTTCTTCTTCTTCTTCTTCTTCTTTTTTTTTTTTTTTTGTTGTTGTTGTTGTTTTGTTTGTTTTTCGAGACAGGGTTTCTCTGTGTAGCCCTGGCTGTCCTGGAACTCACAACTCACTCTGTAGACCAGGCTGGCCTCAAACTCAGAAATCCACCTGCCTCTGCCTCCCAAGTGCTGGGATTAAAGGTGTGCACCACCACTACCCGGCTAGCTACAGGACTTCTAAAGGGAACTTTCTCTGGTGCTTCAGATGGGGCTGAGTGTGATTGTCCAGGATAATGCAGAGTGCTGGCATGCCTTCAGAAAGCCAGTCAAATGTATATATTCCCTCCAGCTCTGCACCAACCAAAGAGAGCCCACATACCTTTTTAGCCACCAGCGGAGTCCTAACAGAAAAGATCCCAGACTATCCAGTTGCATATTACTTTTGAGCTAATTTTCTTTATGTTGAGTCTGATATTTTTCTACCCAAGATCAGCTAATTAAAGTAAACCAAAACCCAAGAATGGGGTTTCCGACTCTCATGGAAAATCCTTTACTGTGGCCTTCTTTGAGGGCCTTGTTTTGATGGAAAGGGTCCTTTCAAGCTGGCTGATGAATACATGTTAGCCAGAACAAGTGATCCTCAAACATGTTTAGGATATCCAGGGCTAGCTGTAGTCGGATTGCTGGTGTTTAGGATATCCGGGGCTAGCTGTAATCAGATTGCTAGGATCTGGTGATGCCATATTGCCTTACCTCTTGTTAATTGTGTTCTTACACTGTCCTTCAGTCGTCTGGTTTTCCCTGGTCTTGGCTGGTTGATCCTGGATATCCTGTACATGCATAGTAATCTTCCCTGCCCCCCTTTTTTAGGTGAGGTGATCTTAGTCGCTTGTAACTAAAGAAAGAATCCAAATTCTCATAGGTCGCGGATTCCTGTTGTAGGAGAGGGTTAGTAGGACTTCTCAACACCCTTCTCAGCTTGGCAATCCACTCCTGTCACATTGTTTATAACAGTCTTGTTTGCCACCTCCTTTCTTTGATTACATGAATATATAAATATGTGTGTGTGTGTGTGTGTGTGTGTGTGTGTAAATTTGAACGACTAGGTAATTAATTTTTTAATAAGTGAAGAAAGAAGAAAAGATAGAAAGAGGGAAAGGATAAGGAGAGAAGAAAATATATGTAGGTAAGAACTTACTCCCTCTTGGAAAGGGGACAGCTTTCTCCCCAAATTCCCAGAGTCCACTTGTGTGGAATCAGTAATTCTGGCTCTGAGTTATTGGTGTGTGTGTGTGTGTGTGTGTGTGTGTGTGTGTGTGTGTGTGTGTGTTCTTTCTGCTGGAAAAAGCTTTCCAGAACATGATCTTGTTGAATTCTTCATTTTCTCCTCCCCAGATTATGGGTCATAACACAGTAGATGTTTATTTCATAGCCTAAAAGATGTTGACTGACTGACAAAAAGGGCCTCCAAAACTCGAAAGGCCTGAGTTTGAGCTCTCATTGACTCACTTGATAGACGGAGAGAATCGGCTCCTACAAAATTTCCTCTGGTCGCTACACTCCCACATATACACACAAAAATATAATTATTAATTAATTAATTAATTAACTAAGAAAAACTTGTTAGCAAAGGTGTTCAAGGCAGTTAATCTAGTGTTATTGACCTTAATTATACATTGATAGTGACTTACTAAAAAGGTCCCTTATGAATGATAATTTAGAATTGAAATTTGATAATTACTTAAGCTTAGCCATACTACCAAGATTTTTGTGTCTTCTTTGTTTGGACCAAAGGCCATAAGGGTCACTGTGTGTGTAGCAATGAGTTCCACTTCTCTTGCTCCTGACAACTGACTTGAGACCATTTAGCTTTCTACTGTTCCTTTACCCAAAAACTATGAAAAAAAAAAAACCACTTCAAAAAATAAACAAGACTTCATAATAAAGACCTGGCCACAGTAGATGGCAGGTCCTTATTTAAATTCTGTAAGTGATTTTAAGGTCTCATCAAGTGTAATGAGTGGATTTGGTCAATATCGGCTCTAATTTTTGGACACTCGTTGGTCTCACTATTTTAGTTTTAAGCAATTTTCCAAACGTAAATCTTGAAGGTAGAGCTTTTCATCAAATTTATATTGATTCTTTGCATTGACTCTAGAAGTAGAATAATATGAAAAAGAAACTGTATGATTCTGGATACACAGTAAAGTTTTCCCATAGGCAAAGCCAGGCTGGTAGCTCACACATGGAGGTCAGTCAGATGGATTATGTAACAAGGGTCTGTCTCAAAAAGAGAGGGGAAGATAAATAAAAGGTGAAACCAGTTTATATCCCACTGATAATCCAAGACTTTCTGAGTTATCACATTTCTTTGGGTCTTACTATGTAGCCATGGCTGGCCTGGAACTGGCTATGTAGGCCAAGCTAGCCTTGAACTCACACAGATCTCCTAATGTCTACCTTCTAAGTGTTGGAATTAAAGGTGTATGTGTGTCACCTTCTAGTAACATTTTACACAGCCCTTTAACACTGGCAAGTCTGATAGTTCCTCCCCAGTTCTTGTATCTGTTTCTTTTTGTGAGTTACCTACCCTCTCAACAAAGTTTTCCTAATCAGCTATTCTCTTACCAAGTTTGCAAATATCCCTTAAAATGCTGCAGAACTTTAGCTACCATGTAGTAAATGACATTCGAGCTCTCAGCACCTTCTTCAGGAGGGTTCTGGATTGTGAGGTTAGAGGAAGGCAGAATGCGTGGGTCGACCATGAATTCATCTTGCTTGGAAGAATCCCCTCCATGAATCTTTGGAATTGCCTGAAGAAGAACACAAGCCAACAATGGGTCAGTGGGGGAAGGGCGCTTGCCGCCGAGCCTTATAATCTAAGTCAGGTCTCTGGGATCCGCGTGATAGAAGGAAGAGCTCCTTTGACCTCCACTCACATAAGAGGACCACTTATCTCCAATAGAAATCGGAAAACAAAAGTGAGCTGGTGAAATGGTTAATGAATACTATTGTTTACTTTGTAGACATTAATGTAGAATGCCAAATTTTATAATTTTCCTAGAAAATTTACAGTTTGTGTTTTTTTGTGAATTTGGCAAGAATTAATCAAATGCCATGCACATTATATTCTCTCTCCCTCTCTCCCTTCTCCCTCTCCCTCCTCTTCTTCCTCCTCCCTCTCCCTCCTTCCTCTCCCTCCTCCCTCTCCTTTCCCCTCCCCGTCTCCTCTCTCTCTCTCTCTCCCTTCCTCCCTCCCTCTCCCAACTCTCTCTCTCTCTCTCTCTCTCTCTCTCTCTCTCTCTCTCTCTCTCCCTCTCCTCTTTCCTTTTGTTTTCTTTGGTTTGGTTTGGTTTTGAGAAAAGGTCTCACTACATATTCATGGCGACTTCAAACTCACACACAGTCCTGCCTCAGCCTCTGAACGCCACCCTCACAGATATGTGCTATTGTAGCTGACTTAGTTACTCTCTTAGTACATTCCCAAGTGCACATAATATACATTTGAATCATTTTAATGAAAATAAACTTTAAATGCAATTTGATGTAACCTTAACAGAACTATTTCAAAAACACTTTCCAATAAATCCCTCTATCAAAAACATAAAGGGCCAGTCCAGGCAGTGGTGGCGCACACCTTTGATCCCAGCACTTGGGAGGCAGAAGCAAGCAGATTTCTGAGTTTGAGGTCAGCCTGGTCTACAGAGTGAGATTCAGGACAGCCAGGGCTACACAGAGAAACCTTATATAGAGAAACAAAACAAAACAACAAACAAACAAACAAAAACCCATAAAGGGCAAATTAAAATAAATAGTTTAATAATTCTAAGGGGTTTTGTTTGCTTGTTGTTGTTTGAAATAGTGTCTCATACAGTTCAGGCTGGTCTTGAACTTGCTACGTAGATGAGAATTGCCCTGAACTCATCCTCCTATTTCCATTTCCCAGAGTGCTCTGGGGCTTCTAGGTGAATGCCACCACGACTGGCTGCAATTGTAGCATGGAAAGGAATAGATGTCTGTGGGCCCTGTCTACTTACTTGCCTTTTAGTAAATATAACACATATAAGAAACTCCATAAAACACTTGTGCCTAGTCTAATACATAATTATATAGTAAACACCTACAAAAATTGTAATAAGCAGGGGTCATACACACAGCTTCTTTCCAACACTTGCAGGTCTATGGTTTGTGCTTTGCTCTACACGATAAGATAAGAGCCACTTTGAGAAGTAATGGCTTTTACAGACCATTCTTTCCTTTAGCAAAGCAGCTGAGTCCACTGAGTCTGGAGAAACCCACTCTACTTCCCATCAGGTTTCTTCCTAGTGCTCACTCTGTGTGAGCTCCTAAGTCTTCTGTTCTTCATCTGAAAACCAGGGAACTTAGTTCTATTACCTGGTATGGTTTAGATAGGATTTATCTCTTCCAAAACTCATGGTAGAATTTGATTCTCAATGTAGTGAGAGACTTTGGGGCCTTTGTGAGGCAACAAGATCTCACTGCAGAGAGTTACATCTAGAAGCATTGCATCAGCTACCACAAGCACAGGCTGTGAGTTGTTCTGAGACAAGTCTGGCACCTCCCCTCTTACGACTCCTCAGTCTCTCTCATACAAGTTCTATTTCCACACTGCTGACTTTTTGTTCCTGGCATGCACAGAGCAACACATGACCCACTCCAGAAACTAAGAAGATGACACTGGACTTTCTCGTCTCCAGAATTGTGCAATAAATAAACCTTTTTCCTTTAAAAATGTATTAGTCTTACATTTCCTCCTTCCTGCCTTTCCTTTTTTTTTTTTTTTTTTTTTTTTCTTTTTTTAATTCCACATGCCTCATGGTCTGTGGTGCTCAGATCCTCACACTTGGAGATGGGATGAGACAGTCTTGTTATGTAGCCCTAGCTTGCCTGGCATCTGTTAATATAGCCCTGACTAGTCTTGAACTCTATGAAATCCTCTTGCCTCAACTTCTAGACTGCTGATATTACAAATGTGTATCACCATATGAGGCTTGTTTTGATTTTTTGAGACAGTCTTCCACAGCCAAGGCCGCTCTTGAATTCCTGATTCTCTTGCCTCTACTTCTTAAGTGCTGAGAAGATTGCAGGCATTTGCCACAACGCTTAACTTTTTTTTTTTTTTACCTGTTTGTTGTGAGTAGCTAAACTTAGTTTTCAAACTATGCATGGGAAACATCTTGCAGGATGTCAAAGAGCAAACTGTCAGACTCACTAAAAATAGGCTGAAGTTCCAACACGATCACTCTCAGGTGAAACCTTTAAGGGGATTAGCAAAGCAACCTGGAAAAGAGTGGAATGCTGAAGAAGACATTGCTGCAAGACCTCTCTAGCTGCACCTAGATCCACAAGAAAATTCTGAAACATAGCGGCTAGAACAGGAGTTGGTAATAGAAACCCAACTATGGCACTGGGTTGCTTAATCTTGATGTCAACTTGATTGGAGCTGGAATAACTGAGATACATGCCTCTAGATGGGTCTGTGATAGTATTTCCTGTATAGATTAATTGTAGGGGGAAGACCTTCCTTTCAAGGGGATGGCATTTTCCTGCAGCTTTCCTCATATAAAGAGATCAGAGGAAAAAGCTGTTGCTTTTTGCCTGCCTACCTTCACTCCTTTCTGGTGAGTGCATCTGCTCTACTGTTGCTGCTGCCACCACCACTGCTATCCTCTGTTGCTTTCAAAACCCAGATTCTTTAGCTTCCAATGTAGACTGAAGACCAATGACTCTCCAGGAATCCTCAGTGCCTTCAACACTAGAGGGGGTTGCTGGTGCCTCAAGCCTAGTGGACTGAGTAACTACTGGTTCTTAGCCTCTTAAATATGTAGACCACCATTGTTAAACTATCCAGTGCATATCATGTAAGTCAGTATAATAAATCTCCTTTGCAATATTTATTTACTCTATTAATTCTGTTTCTCTACAGAACATCACATACTATAGACTGTTTCATATTTAGCTGTTAATGTTTTTTGTACCCAGGTCTTTTTAGGACCCTAGTATGCCAATGCTAATCCCACAAGAATCAATGTGGTTATATTATTTTTTATATTTTATTATATTATGTACTTGATATAGATATATGGATATATGGATATATAGATATATAGATATATAGATATATGGATATATGGATATATGGATATATGGATATATGGATATATGGATATATAGATAGATATATAGATATATAGATATATAGATATATAGATATATAGATATAT
>JANHMN010000020.1:36969459-36986708 GCA_030674055.1 Rhabdomys pumilio
TATAGATATATAGATATATAGATATATAGATATATAGATATATAGATATATAGATATATAGATATATAGATATATAGATGATATATATATATAGATAGATAGATAGATAGATAGATAAATATATAAATATATAGATATTGGTTTTTTGAGACAGGGTTTCTCTGTGTAGCCCTGGCTGTCTTGGAACTCACTCTGTAGACCAGGCTGGCCTCAAACTCAGAAATCCTCCTGCCTCTGCCTCCCAAGTGCTGGGATTAAAGGCGTGTGCCACCACTGCCCGGCAATATATTTTATTATGTATAAATATGTATTTTGTGTATACAAATACAAAGGACCTACGTATGCCTCTCAGCATCACAGCTGAGAGAGGTTTGCAGCCTTCTTAAGAACAGCTCTAGGGGATCTGATACTCTCTAGCCTCCTTATGGACCAAGCATATATGTGATATACAGACATAAATTTGGCAAAACATCCATATACATAAAGTAAATAAAAATTTTAAATTAGACTCTAAACCTTAAAAGCTGAGAAATACTGGGAACGGTCTTTAACCTTTCTAGGCCTGTTTCTCCACTGAGATGGGAACAATGGAACCTATCTTAAAATATTTTCCTGAAAAGAGAGTGCGGTTCCTTAGTTCTTAAAAAAGTAAATTTCAGCACTTATGGTTTTTGATAAAATAAACTAAGTCACTGTCTTAGTCAAGGTTTTATTGCTGTGAAGAGACACCATGACCAAGGTAACTCTCATAAAGGAAAACATTTAATTGGGTCTGGATTATAGTTTCAGAGGTTTAGTCCATTATCACCATGGTGGGAAGCATGGCAGTGTCATGGTGCTGGAGAAGGAGCTGAGAGTTCTGCATCTTGATCTGTGGGCAGCAAAAGGAGACTGTGCGTACCATTCTGGGCATAGCTAAACCTGCCCCAACGGTGACACACTTCCTCCAACAAGACAACACCTACTCCAACAAAGCCACACCTCCTAATAATGCCGCTCCCTATGAGCCAAGCATTCAAAAGCATGAGTCTTTGGGGGCCGTACTTATTCAGACCACCACAGCCATCAGGGCTGGAGAATTAAGTAATAGTGACTCGGTGGTTAAGAAGAGCGCCTGTTCCTGCAGAAGATCCAGACTGGAGTTTTCAGGAAGTACATGGTAGTTCTCAACCATCCATAACTCCAGTTCCAGGAAGTCTGACGCCCTCTTCTGACCTCAGACACCAGGCTTGCACATTTCTGACCTCAGACACCAGGCTTGCACATTTCTGACCTCAGACACCAGGCTTGCACATGCACTTGTTACACAGACGTAACGTGAGCAAGACACCCGTACACATAACATAAAATAGATCTAAAAACGTATTTAAGTTAAATATTATCTAAAAACATACTGTCAGCTTAAGTTGCATCTATGCTATGACTTTATTTACAGGACCCAGAAATGCGAGGCAAATCCACCACTAAGCTACATTCCTAGTCCTTTTAAATTTTTCTTTTGTTTTGTTTTGAAACATGGTCTCTAAGTTGTCTAGGCTGGCACAGAATTCACTATGTAGCCCATTCAAAACCTTGAACTAAAGCTCTTTCTAGCTTAGTCTTACAGGTAGCTGATGTAAAAGATACGAGCCACCGTATCCAGCTTTCAGGACCATGAACAACATTAACTCGAGTGTGCTTAGATACAACCACAGTGGAGTTATGTGTACTCTTCTCCATCTTGTTCTCAAAGTTAGCTGTGATCAGTAAGTAACCAGCAGAGTAGAGGTAGTACGTCTCATGTCTGCTCTGAGGTCCCTACCTTTGTTGAATTAAAGATGTCTTCAGTCACTGGGTTATGGCTTGCCAGTTGAGACACCCATCCAAACTGCTCTCGCATCTTCTCCATCAGGTATGTGGTGTCTTCCAGATGATACTGGGTCATCTGGACAATCTGATCATATTGCTGGTTGGATACATTGACTAATTTCAAGGCCTCAAGGAATTCTATGCGTAGTTCAGGTACATCAGGGCAGTCTAGCAAAGAGGTAAACAAATAGTGAGGAAAAGGTTCAGAAAACTTGGCCGTGGATGGCACAAGCTTAAGATACAGAGTTCTTAGTTAATGCTTGTTGTTTGTAATAAGCAAAATTGCTGATATCACTTTCAAATGAGACCTGGTTTAATTAATTATATGGTTTTATAGAGCAGAAGTGGGTAGATAAATAAAAGAACTTCTAAATTTGTGCGAGGACAAAGATGAAACAGAGTCTGAGGGAACTGCCAACCAATAACCAGCCCATGATCATGAACCGATCCCTGACACTATTAATGATACTCTGTTATGCTTGCAGACAGGAGCCTAGCATGAACTGTCCCCTAAGAGGCTCCACTCAGCAGATGACCAAAATAGATGCAGAGACCCACAGTCAAATATTCATGGAACTCAGGGAGTCTTGTGGAAAGGTTGGGGGAGAGACTGAGGGACCTAGAGCAAATAGGGACTCCACAAGAAGAGCAACAGAGTCAACTAACCTGGACCCTTGGGGCCTCCCAGAGACTGAACCACCATCCAGAGAGCATTCATGGGCTGGACCTAGGCCCCCTGCACATATGCAACAGATGTACAGCTTGAGGTCTCCCAACAACTGCAGCAGGGGCTGTCCCTGACTCTGTTGCCTGCCTGTGGACCCTGTTCCCCTAAGTGAGGTGCCTTGTCTGGCCTCAGTGGGAGAGGATGTGCCTAGACCGGCAGTAACTTGATGTGCCAGGGTGGGTTGGTACCCATGGGGAGGGGCCTTCCCCTTCTCAGAGAAGAAGAGAAGGGGGAAATGAGGGAGGGACTGTATGAGGTGGGCACTGGGAAGAGATGGGGACTGCGATCGTGATGTAAGGTGAATAAATAAATTAATTAATGGAAAAGAAAACAGGAAAAGCTACAAAAATGTGAACTCTTATGATGTTGAGATTATTAAATCAGAGTGCAGCCAGGCAGTGGTGACGCACACCTTTGATCCCAGCCCTTGGGAGGCAGAGGCAGGTGGATTTCTGAGTTCGAGGCTAGCCTGGTCTACAGGGTGAGTTCCAGGACAGCCAGGGATACACAGAGAAACCCTGTCTCGAAAAACAAAAACAACAACAACAACAACAACAAAGAAATTAGAGTGCAAATTGCCTAATTAAAAATATTTTATAAAGAACTTCTTGTTAAAAGTCTCATATGCCTAACACCTATATTTTAATGGGGATAGCGCATGGGACGTGGCTCAGGACTAGACCAACAGCTGGATAGTGCAAGCCCTGTTGACCCTTAGCCCTTACCCCCCAAAACTTGACTAAAGCAGAAGCCCCTCCTTCCTCCCTTCCAATGCACATTCTCTCTATGCCATCAAATGGGGAAATTTAAATGTATAAGTCCAAGGGAGGTATAAGAAAAGAAAATTTACTCAAAACTGGGACAAAACAATGCATAGTAAGACAGTGAAAATCATGACCAGTGATGTTTGTAAAACTGTCTCCTATTACATGTTTCAAATATGATATAATTATAGCTATGGTATTACTCATAGAATAATTGATTGATAAAACATATGACAGTGGACCTTGTTTTGTTTTTGGGGGGACGGGTTCTCTTTTGGTAGGCCAGCTTGGACCAGAACTTGGCTATGTCAATCAGGTTGGTCTTAAACTTTCTTCTTAGCTCTGTCTCTCAAGTGCTGAGGTTACAGGCCTGTGGGCTGCTGTGCTCCACTCAAATAGTTTCCTCTTTGTGTGTTTTGTAATAGCAAAACTTTGAAAAAAAAAAAAACTTAAGGTAGTGTCTTGGTTAGGTTTTTATTGAGGTGATGAAACACTGTGACCAAAAGCAACTTAGAAGGAGAGGATTTATTTGGTTTATAATTGGACATCGGTGTTCATCACTGAAGTCAAAACAGGGATTCAGTCTGGATAGGAACCCGGAGGCAGGAGCTGATGCAGAGGCCATGGAGGGTGCTGTTTACTGGTTTGCTCTTTATAGCTTGCTCAGCCTGCTTTTTTGTAGAACCTAGGGCCACCAGGCCAAAGGTGATCCCACCCACAGTGGGCTGGGCACTTCCCAATCAATCACTTATTAAGTGATTGATTGATTAATTAATTAAGATGCCTCCAGCCTGTTCATATAGAGGCATTTTTTTAGTTGAGGCCCCCTCCTCATTGATGACTCTACCTTGTGCCATGTTGACATAAAACTAGCCAATATAGGTATTTAGCTAGAGAATGGATTATAATAATCCAACACAGACCAAAATAAATAATGAATTAATGATTGTGAGTAAGATATTTTTCACTTAGATAATTTTTACAAACTAGACTGAATGAAGATAAAAATAAATAACATATGAAGACAAATTTTACAGGGTTGTGGTAATAATCCCATATAATCCCAGCATTTAGTAAGCAAAGGCTCCAGATTTTTGAGTTTGAGGCCCAATTTGGTCTACATCGTAAATTCTAGGCCTGTCAGGATTACAGAGTGAGACCCTGTCACAAAATAAAGAGAGAATATTCAGAATTTGGAAATATGGTAAAACAATTCTATATTTTCTCCCAGTGTAGTAGTCTCTTCTCTCTGTTTATCGTTCTCCCTGGGCTGGTGGCTCCTGGGCTCTATAAACAAACAGGCTGAGCGAGCTCTAAGGAGCAAGCCAGTAAGCAGTAAACAAGCACTCCTCCTTGGCCTCTGTATCAACTCCTGTCTCTAGATTCCTACCCAGTTTGCGTTGCTATCCTGACTTCAATGACAAACAGACCTCTTCCTTACTTCTCTAGACAAATGATCCTTCTTAAGGTTTACAGTATATTATTGGATAATACCAGATTCTATGACACTAGATAGATGAAAATTATGGATTGAAGAGTTTTAAGTTATTGTTTCCAGTAGCGATGTGAGTTATTTTTCTAATAATAATAATTACAAAGATTATACTGTTAATGTCCTCTTGTATACAAACTAATAATATGCCTAATTTTGCATTGTTTGTTTGTTTTTCTTTTTTTTTTTTTTTTTTTTTTTTTTTTTTTTTTTTTTTTTTTTTTTTGGTTTTTCAAGACAGGGTTTCTCTGTATAGCCTTGGCTGTCCTGGAACTCACTCTGTAGACCAGGCTGGCCTCAAACTCAGAAATCCGCCTGTCTCTGCCTCCCAAGGGCTGGGATTAAAGGCGTGTGCCACCACCGCCTGGCTTGTTTGTTTGTTTTTCATGACAGAATTTCTCTATGTATCCCTGGGTCTCCCTGGAACTCAGTCTGTAAACAAGATTGACCTTGAACTCATAGAGATCCACCTGCCTCTGCTTCCCAAATGCTAGGATTAAAGATGTGTATCACCGCCAACACCCTCATAATTTTGTAATCTCATTTCAGCATTTTATCCTTGATAAATATCTAGCTCTTTGATTTGGTGGGGCTTGGGAGGTTGTTGCTTTGTTCATTTGTTTTGAGACAAAGGTTTTACTCTGTAGTCCAGGCTTGCCTGAAACTCATTACATAGCCCTGACTGGCTTAGAAGGAATGGGCTCAGATTATATTTGTTATATAATATGTAATTGTTATATATATATGCTTTGGCTGAGACAGGGTCTTTATATAGCTCAGTCTGGGTTCAAACTTTTGAGCCTTAGCCTTCTAAGTGCTGGGATTATATGTATGTGCCACCACACCTAGTTCATCAGCAATATTTCAAGTTTAAATTTAAAATTTGTGGTTGTAAAAATTTTAAACATAAAACTGTTAAGTATGGTATATACATATGTGTATGTATACATGGATATAGCATGTAAGTAAATATGTAAAAGTAAAAACATAAATACTAAATCTAAATTATCCATTTGCATCTACTTTTCTCTTTTTTTTATTTTTTGAGAGAGTGTTTCACTATGCAGACCAGACTGGCCTTGAACTCGCAGGAATCCATCAGCCTGTGCCTTGAGAGAGCCTGGATTAAAGGCCTGAGTCACCACACGTGGCGGCTATCCTCTTGATGTTCCTGTGTTGGTGGGATTACATCCCCGGATTATGTGATTCCGGGGATGAGTCCTAAGTTTTTGTGCATGCAAGTCAAATGCTCTAGTGGGTTACATCCTCAGCTCCTCTGTTTCCTTTATTTACTTACTCATTGTCTTGGAGCAGGATTGTAGTATATGTTTTCACAGAGCAATCCAGCCTTCACATGCAGCTGCTGGGACTCTGTTGTGCCTATAGGCACTAGCTGAGGCATGGCAGGTGTCTCTGGCTCCCCCCACTTTGAGGGGACAAACGGAATGTGATCTGGAAGAGTGTCGCAGTTGTGTTTAATCTGCTTTAATAGTGTTTAATACTTAATGCAAGTACAAAACATGGGGGTTTGTTACGTCCTTTGTATTTTTAAAATAAATTGCTTCTTAAAAGTAAGTTTTAACAGTAGGGAATTACATTGGGACATCTGTTCCCTTATATTTTACCTTTGTGACAATCAACCGACATTGCACTCACACTGTATAACCTGATATATGCCATATCTATTAATTAATTGCTATAGTTTGGATCTATCATATTTTCTAAAGACCTACGTGTCTTAATCCCTGGTCCAGAGGTAATGAAAACTGTATGAAGTGGGGCCTAGTATTAAAGACTCAATGAGCCTAAAGGGCTCTCTCTTTCTCTTTTCTGTCCTCATACATGAGGTAAGTGGCTTTGCTCTTCCATGATGTTGGGCCACCACATCACGAGGCCAAAACAATGGACCCAACCAAGCACAGATGGGAATACCCAATTATGTAAATCAAAATAATCCTTTTCTCTCTGTAAGCTAATTTATTTAAGTTATTTTTAATGGTAATTAAAGTAATAATTATATTTACTAATATTAATAATTATAATTGTCACATTATATCTGTGACAATCAGGGAGAAATTACTTGTCAGTCCTTTCAATAGGTGGAAATAGATGTAAACATATAAATGGGGTGCTTGAGTGGGATGGCTTTTCAAAGTTATCAATTCATTAGTTCATAGCGTGAGTCTGTGTGCGCGTGCGTGTGTGTGTGTGTGTGTGTGTGTGTGTGTGTGTGTGCGCGTGTGTGCGTGTGCATGTGTTATGGGGTTTCATTCATATTGTGTGCATCATGCGGTCAATGTCAAGTGTCCATCTACTCCCATTTGTTCTTATTTTGTTTTGAGACAGCATCTCCCACTGGAACCCAGGGCTTGTCAACTGTAGTAGCCTGGCTGTCTAGTGAGCCCCAAAGCTCTACCTCTCTACACCTCACAAGTGCCAGGATTAGCACTGTGCCCAGCCTTTTACATGGGATCTGGAGATTAATCTCAAGTTATGCTTACATAGCAAGCACTCTGCTAATGGAGCTATCGTTTCGTCTGTACACAACCCTGCAAATGACTTTTAGAATGCTTGAATAAGGGCTGGAGAGATGGCTCAGTGGTTAAGAGCACTGACTGCTCCACCAGAGGTCCTGTGTTCAATTCCCACATGGTGGCTCACAACCATCTGTAATGTGATTCGATGCACTCTTCTAGTGTGTGTCTGAAGATAACTGCAGTGTGTACTCATATAAATAAAAATAAATAAATAAATAAATAAATCTAAAAAAATGCTTGAATAATAAGAGTCACTGATACTTCAGGCTATTTTTACTTAATGCTCAAAAGATCTGTTAATGAAATGGATCTGTTACCCCCAATTTCAAAAGATAAAACAGCAGCTCATTCATGCAGTCAACAATTCAGGGGGAATAAACTCAGCAGCTGTAGATAACCAAAGCTCCAGGGATGTGGGGTGCAATCATTTATAACCAAAAGCGTGGAAAGTACTATCTTCCAAAGGTTCTCCTATCAAGACAGATTCTAGGTGTCAAAATTTTCTGACACATTCTAAGGTAGGATAGCCATATGGTTGAAGGGGGATATGGAGAAATAGGTAAACCCATTTAGTTAATAGATATGTTTTGTTCTAAAAGAGGGGCTGAGAAAATGCCTATGAGTTGTGTTGAAGAGAAAAGGGAATAAAGCTGAGGAGAGTGGGAGAGAGAGAGAGAGAGACTGACTCAAGACAGCCAGGACTATATAGAGAGCTACTGTCTCCAAAAAAAGGGGAAAGGGAAGGGGGCATAAGGCTGTTAGCAAACCAACAATTGGCATTCCTCCGTAATTTCTACTTCAATGGTGGTGTCTTAGTTACTTTTCTACTGCTGTGATAAGAAGACACCTGACCAAGTCAATTTATAGAAGAGTTTGTTAGAGGTTTTCGCAGTTTCAAAGGGTTAAGAGTGAGCCCGTGACCATCACGGCAGGGAGCGTGGCAGCAGATGGACTATTGCTGGAGCAGTAGCTGAGACCTTATATCTTCCTTTACAACCACGAGGCAGGGAGAAAGCTAACTGAGAATGAGCTTTGGTTTACAAGATCTCCGTGCCATTGAGTAAAACGGTTTGTTTTGGTGAGTCAATAAAAAAGTATTTCTTCAGAGTTGGCCGGAGAGGAGCAGGCTATGTTTTGGGTTGCCTGGGTGGTATTGGTTTTGAAGCTAGGAAGTGGTCACTGAGAGGCGTGGAGGCTTGGTGCCATTTCAAAGGGTCAGAGTCTCTCTAGAGACCAGAAGAAGTCACTGGTGAAGGTTCAGTCTCATTTACAGTGCAAGTCCCCAGGTTATTGGAGATGCCAGGACTATGGGACATTTGCCAAGACCACAGAAATGTGGGGTGGAGCCCACCTAAGGCTACAGTGTGAACAGAGTGTGATGCAGATAGGCCTTCTGGAGCCAGAAGAGTAAATCTCAGATGTTGGATGTTGAGCTCCAGAATTTAGAATCGTGCTGTTGGACTCTCATTTTGCATTGACCTGATTATTCTTATTCCACATTTTTAAAAAAATCTTTTGGAATAAGAAATAATACAACTTTTTAAAAATGAGCCCACAGATAAGAGATTTTGAAATTTTAAAGTGCCTTGGAATTTTTTTAAAGACTGCAGAACTTTTAAAAGCTTGTATTTTATATTATGATATTAACATGACATCTTGGGGGATAAGAAAGAAAAGGTTAGAGTTAGAAAGAGAAGTGTTTGTGTGTCAAGTTGACAAGGGACAGAGTATCCTAGTTAAGCTTTGCTTATCAATTTGACTCAAACTGGAATTATCTAAGAAAAGATTTTTCTAGATCAGACTGACCTGTGAGAATGTTTGTAGGAGGTTATTTTGATTACTAATTGACTAAGGTGGCACCATCTCCTTGGCAGATAGTCCTGGGCTGTATAAAAACCACTAGTATACTTGAGGCTGT
This sequence comes from Rhabdomys pumilio, assembly GCA_030674055.1. Classification (NCBI taxonomy): domain Eukaryota; kingdom Metazoa; phylum Chordata; class Mammalia; order Rodentia; family Muridae; genus Rhabdomys; species Rhabdomys pumilio. The sequence goes on from JANHMN010000020.1 coordinate 36,978,746, forward strand.
GAGCAAGCCAGCAAGCAGTGCTCTTTCATAGGTTTCTGTTTCATGCACCGAAAGTTAAGTCAGCCCTTTAATTAGAGATTATTTCCATTGAGTCCTTATGTTAGTTTCTCTTCTCAGTTTTGACAGTTACTTAGCAAAAGCCTTTTAAGGGAAGGGTGTACCTTGGCTCACAGTTGAGGGTTTAACTCATGATAGGGGAGAAGGCATATTGGCCAGAGCATAATGAGGCAGCTGATTACAGAGTTCTTATCCAGAGGTAAATGGTGCTGTTAGCTTTCTTTCCTCCTTTCAGTCCAAACTCCAAGCCCGTAAGGATGGTGCTGTCCACATTCAGGGCTGGTCTTTCCCGTTCCCTTAAACATTATTAGAAACACTATATCTACACATAGATGTATGTGTCCATAGTGATTCTAAATTCAATCAAGGTGACAGTAAAAATTATAACCATCACAGTCCTAGAAGGTGAAACAGCCTTGCCTTCCGCTAATATTGTGGGATAATTTATGAAGACATCCATTCACATTGTTCTTAGTTATCTTCTATCTTCCTTCTTCAAGTCATTAACCATACTTTTAAGTGTTCCTTCCAAGGGGCATAGGAATAAAAAACTGCTCTTGTTTTTGTTAAGGGACAGCTGACCGCATTTTTCCTTTTAGTTAAACAATTTTAGACTTTGATCGTGTCCTTAGCTAGAGGTCAACTTTATTTATTTTTTTTTTTTGTTCTTCCCCAATAATCTTGTGAACTACACATTATAAATTGTTCCCCTTGTTCTGAGAATTGACTAACCATAAAATGTTTCATGGTATGTTAACTGTCTGACTATAAACCCATAACATTTCTGACCATAACCCCATAGCATATACCTTTCTCGTGATCATAAAAATAACTGCAAAATTCTGTTTTTTAATCACTTTCTTATTTGCCACAAAAAGCCTTTTCTGTTTCTGGTCTGGGCCATTTTCACTCTCCTACTCCTGAGGAGAGTGTAAGTCTCGAACAGCCATAAAAATAAAGCAACATCTCAGTGTTAGCTCCTGGTTTTTGATAGCAGAACAGTTTTCTAAAGCCCCTGGATGGAACACTTGAAAGTGTGGTTAACGGCTTAAAGGAGGAGGCTAGAAATTTACAGTCTGTCTCTGGGGCTTGGGAGGGAGTTTAGGGAAAGACAGAAATGGGGGGAGGGTGAAAGGCTGGAAAGCCATGGGAAGGTCACTGTTAGCCAGGGCTTGGCAAAAAAAAAAAAAAAAAAAAAAAAAAAAAAAAAAAAAAAAAAAAAAAAGCTTTCTGGGACTTCTGAGAGCTGCTTTCCCTATTTAAATATTAATGGAGTAATTAACCTAACTGGAAAAAAGTATATTTTTATCTAAACATTACCTTCCACATCCATGGGAAGTTTCTCTTCATTGGTGGATTTTTCTTTTCTTTGTAGTAAAAGGAAGCTTATTTTACTACAATAATTTGATTGTCATTTTTCTCTTCTCTATATATTTGTGTTTCTTTAGTCGTTAAGCACACATACAAAAAATCCACAATAATGGAATTGAGGAAAATAAATAAAAGGATTAATTATATACATTGGATGAGTAATTATTTGTAAACCTTTATAAAGAATATCCTTAGATAGACTCAAGAATGCAAAAACAGGGCCAGGAGCTAGCTCAATTGCTAAAGTGCTGACTAGGCAAGCATGAAGACCTAAGTCCAATCTCCAGAACTCAATTTTAAAAAGCCAGATTTGATGGTGCTTATAATTCCCACACTGGAGAAGATAAGATTTGCAGCTCACTGGCTGGCTAACTAAGACTACTTGGTGAGTTCCAGATTAGTAAAAAAAACATGTCTGAAACAAAGAAAACAGTAGATCCCACCTGAGAAATAGCACCTAATGTTGTCCCCTAATCTTTGCATGCACAGGCTATGTGTACACGGGTACCCACACACATGAACACAGCAATGCACACACATGAAAGACATGATAAAACAATAACTACTTACCTTCAGATAGGTAATTGTGACATTCTTGGCATCCCTTATGAAATTTTAAACATCCAGATAAATTCTTGGCAAATTCCTCACATATTTCTCCATTTCTCTCAGGTAACATCTCTGAAGTCATACCTCTCTGGTCTAACTCTGTAGGGAATACAACATTCAAACATAAACATTCCTGGAATTTCACCATACAGGGCAGGAGAGATGGTTAATTTAGTACCGTGCTTATTACACAAGCATGAGGATCAAAGTTTGATTTCTAGAACTCATGAAAAAAGCCAAGTGTGGCAGCATGTACTTTTACTGACAGTGCTTGGAGAGTGGAAATGGGTGTGGTGACAAATGTTTTTAACCACAGCAGAGTTGAGCGTCACTCTGAGTTTGAAGCCAGTCGGGTCTTCAAAGTGAGCTCTAGGACAACCAGGGATACAGAAAAATCCTGGCTTGAAAAAACAAACAAGCAAAAATTGGCAAAGGTAGTGGGAGAAAGAAAAGGATCCTGGAGGGATACCTTAGTCAGTAAATGGCTAACAGTCTAGCATAAAGACCTGAGTTCCCAGCACCCACCCTATTAGGAGCTGAGCATGTTGGTATGTGCCTGCTTATAACGCCAGTGCTGGGGAGGCAGAGATAAGGTAATCCCTAAGACTTGTTGGTCAGGCAGTCTAACCAAATCAGTGAGCCCCAGGTCTAAGTAAGAGACCCTATCTCAAAACATGCTAGGCACTTCTACGGAGTAACGCTTAAGGTTGATCTCTGGCTTCTACATGCCTATGTCCACACATATAGGGCCACGTACCACATGTTCACCAGCACATATGTGAACATGTCGGCACCAGCACACACCACAAGAAAAGCAAAATGAAAAAAAGAAAAGAACAGAAAAAAAGAGCAAGAGAGAAAGGGGGAGAAAAAAAAGGAGAAAAGAGGGGTCATTAGTAACTGGCCTTCATGTGGTTCCCAAGAATCTTCAATTGCACTGAGTGTCTTCGTTATTATTTGTTGAACTCTCCCATATATAGAGAGACTGAAATTATGAAACAGCTGGAAGACACTGGGCATGTCCCACCTTTGCCCAAGTTCTTCTTTTTTGATTGTCTCTTTAGACAGAGCTGGGGAGTATGGCTCCATTAAGTCCACATCGGACATGAAGTATAATTGAAAAGCCTGGTCAAATTCTTGCTGCATCTGTTTGAAAATGTGAACGCTCATGTTGAAGAGAGACTTCACGTCCACAGCCAGCTGGCTGAACAGGCTCTCTATATGTGCCACTTGTGAATCTTCCTCAGTCGACTCTTCTACGGCAGGGGGATCCTTTACGTCCTCACCGTGGGTGAACAGAAGCCGGTATATCTTCTTGAGAAATTGCTCCATCTGTGGGGTAGAGTGAGACATGGAATAAAAATAAAGCTGGTTTTTGTCCTATTCCACTTACTACTGAAAAAAAAATTAAAGTTTATGGTAGTCATTCGTAATTAAGTTCTGTATAAACTAGAAAAGGGTTGTTGACTTTAATATGATATATACCAGTCTTATAGCTGGTCTTAACTTTAACTGTGAAAATGGACCTGAAATTCCTCCTGGTTTAGATTTGCTCACAGAAGGCTAAAAAGGCGAAAGTATAGTAGGGAAACTGTAACCAGATATTTTTACAGCAGCTGGCAGGTCATTGATCACAGGATACTGTGAAACTTACCATAGAACTGTAAAGAACGCTACTATCTTCCTAGTTATTACAGTCATTTTTGATTATCACTAAATTAATTCATGAAAAGAAAAAGATGAACACATCTACGCTGAGCCACAGAGGCCAGATATAGCTTAGGGATAGTTATATGTTAGGTCGCTTAGTGAGAAATGTACATTAACAATGATACTGTCCAGTTTGTTATATTCAAAGGAACTCATTCTAGTCACAGGACTTTGAGTACTGTTCAGTGGAAGACGATTATCCAGCACTTATACCATGTGACACTTAAGTCCAGGCAGATCACAGTTGTCTTTGTCTCACAGCGTTAGAATGTGTTGCGTGTTATCAGCTATGGAATATTACTTCCAAAGCATCAGCCTCTGGCTGTTCAATTATCCAGGGATCGGTATAGGATCTATGCCTTTCACAGAAAGAAATCTGGAGGGATTGCCTGCCTTTCCTCTGCCAGTTTGTGTTTACTGAGTCCATCCATAGAAATAAAACGTTGAAGCTGGACCAAGTGGCACATGCCTATAGCTCTAGTTCCTGCAGAGGCTGAAGGGGAGGGAACATGACTCAATCCAAGGAGTCGAGGCAGCCTGGGCAACATAGCAAGACCCAATCTCAGAAAACAACAAAAACAAGTCCCAAGAAATGTCCATAAGGTTACATGTCAGGTCCAAATGAGAATGACCTCCAATTCTGTCTCCTGAACTCATGTCATTATGTTCCTGGCATATCAGAGAATGGCCATAACTGTAAAAGTAGAGCAGATGGAATCAACACTGTCATCAAATTAACTTGGCATATTTCTTATCCTAGTGACTACTCTTTTGTAATTGAATGTGGCACTGCCAGGCCAGAAGTATTCTCTAATTACTGCATACATTAATATGAAGAGTAAAATTCCATTCCATTTCATATACAGCTCACTTCTCGAAGGGAAAATCCAGGCCAATCAGAGATTTTACTGGGCAAAGCTCATCTTATGTGGGTCACCACCCTCTGAGAATCCTTCTGCCTAGAAGATCAACAAAGGACATAAGAAGGAAAACACGCCAGTCTTCCAGAATACATGGATAGGGCAAAAGGAGACCTGAAAGTAGGTACATTTACGCACACATGTGCAAGAGGAAAAACTCACTGAAATGAAGATGACGTGACATTGTACATCTGTAAGACTAACACTTGGGAGACTAAGGTGGGAGGGTCAGAGACTCAAGGTCAACCTAGGATACATCTCCAGAGGAGACCTTGTACCGTAAATCAAAGGAGAGAAGGAGCAATGCACCTAAGTGTTATGGCACACATTTGTAGCTCTGCACTTAGGGAGTGGAGTCAGGAGGATCAGTCATCAGTAACTGCATACCAAATTTGAGGACAACTTGGACTATGTGTAGAATTGAAAAATGGTGGGGGAGGGAGAAAGGCAGGGAGGAGAGAGGGAGGGAGAGATAGGGGGAGGGAGAGAGGGAGAGGGAGAAGGAGAAGGAGATTCACATTCATGGTTTCCAGGATAAAATATTAAAGAAGATTGAAATCAAATCCTATAATACTATGATTGAAAGTACAGTTAGACAGTCATTTGTTAGATACCCGCTCAAAAGAAGACACATAAGATACGACCCTTGCGGTCAAAGGCCTTATAGTCTATTGGGGACCTGCCTACAAACAGTGAATACGATGCAGTCTGGGCACTTCTATAGGGGCATTTCTATAGGGGTTACAGAGTGTAATTAACCAGGGAATAAACATTGATGGTTAGTGTAAACTATAAATTGTGCACACACAGATGGTGATATATGACATTGGTATTAGATTCTAAATCACAAAAGCCCATCATCAATCATCTCTATTTTAAAAATGAATATAATTTAAAAATCAAGATGGCCTAGATGCCTCAAGAGCCCTGAAATGGTAAACTCTCTTTCTCTTACCATGTTTTTCACAGAGGACCAACCAGGCTGGCAAGCTGTATAAAATCGTATGCAGTCACTTTCCAAACATGGCCTGCATCCATCCCAAGAATCTACAGAAGATGCCTGACATAACTTTTCTTCCTCCTCCAGACGCTCTTGCACTTCGTTCATGAGTTTCAGGGCCTCCTGGTTAAAATGTACAAGCACATGGCTCATTTCCGTTTCCTGAGTCTATGTAATTCAAGGTTATCCTTGGCCAACTAGTGAATTCAAGGCCATCTACACAAGACCTGGTTTCAACAGAAAGTAATTTCTTTTTTTTTTTTTTTTTGGTTTTTCGAGACAGGGTTTCTCTGTGTAACCCTGGCTGTCCTGGAACTCACTCTGTAGACCAGGCTGGCCTCGAACTCATAAATCCGCCTGCCTCTGCCTCCCAAGTACTGGGATTAAAGGCGTGCGCCACCACCGCCCGGCAACAGAAAGTAATTTTAAGACCCTCTAAATGGCTCCAGTCTTTTCGTCTTCACCCTCCTTTCTGCTGATAGATCTACCACAACGATCTTTGTTTGATAAAGAATCTTCTGAACGAGCCTTTACTGAAGACCATGAAAATCTCATTGTCCATTGGCTCGCCAGTATTTAGTGACTACTTGCTGTATGATAGACATTGCACTAAATGTGGATGAGCAAAGAACAAAGACATCACCATCCTTATGAAGGGGAACCTCCGTGATTGCCTTCTGACTTCTCTATCTGAATGGTTAGCCTGTGAGAGATACAGAAGGTGGGATCTAAGTCTTAGAAAGCTGATATTTTAATTCGTTCATTTAAACTTCCTTAAACCATTGTATGGATTTAGACACTGCAAGAAAGCCAAAATCTTGTATGTAACCAATGAGTTACGGTGCGTGGGTTCTTTCTTCTTGTCTGTATTCCAAGCGCGCCCCCTTGTGGTGATGGCTATACTTGGCTAGGTCCTGTCGGTAAGGCGCCAGCTGCAATGACACCGGTTCTCCCCCACAGCTCTATAGCAAAAGGGCCTTTTTTTTTTTTTTTCCTTGTATCCCTGATTAGACCCCTGGTCTTCTCACTGCTCAAATGGACTTCTTGCCTAAGATGGAGTTTAGGAAAATGAGGGCTGTACCAGGCCTCAGAGCTAAGGCACCCCTCAAGTGAAAAACACATGGGAGAAAACGTTTTGTTCTTAAAACCAATTTATTTTTGGCTTTTGTTTGCTTATTTTCGGAAACAGTGCCTCACTATATAGTCCATGCTGGCCCTGCTATTCTTGTCTCACCCTCCCAGGTGCTAGCATTACAGATATGATCATACATTCCATGCGTGCGTGTGTGTGTGTGTGTGTGTGTGTGTGTGTGTGTGTGTTGTATGTATATCTGTGTTTGTGTGTGCACGTGCATGTGTGGAGGCTAGAGATTGAAGTTAGGTGTCTTTCTCTCTTGCTCTTTTGATACAGGGTTTGTTTGTTCGCTAAACTCTGAGCCTGGATCTTACCAATTGGTGAGACTGGCTAGCCAGCAAGACCCATGAATCAGCCTGTTTCTGCCCTAGCCCTCTGCTCCAGTGCCTGGGGTTAAGTACTTCTGTTCTAGCTTTTTGTGTGGGGTGCTGGGGATTTGAACTCAGGTTCTCATGCTATACTGCATATACTAAGCCCACAAATATCAGCCCAGCTCTAATAATCTTCTGTCTCCTATGCCTGAATTGACTCTTCCAGAGTTCGTCATTATAGGTTTCTGGTGGTTAGTCAGGTGGTGTTTGCTATAACCGACATAGGACTCCCAACAGGACCCTAGAGCTCTATATACACATCATGACCCAGACAGGATTTGTGGATAAGGGTATTTTTATGCCATCTCAGGCTTTTCAGAATACTGTGGGAATCTTGAATGGTTGTTTCAGGCTGGAGACATGTCTCAGTAATTAAGAGTGCTTGGTTCTCTTGCAGTAGGCAAGATTTTGGTTTCTACCATTCACATCTAGTGGCAGTTCCAGGGCATCTAATTCCTCTGGTCTCCTCCTGAACACACACACACACACACACACACACACACACACACACACACAAGGTTGGTCTGATGCTGCTTGAATTCAAGTGCTAGAAATTCAGTACCTGAAGATCTAATTGCTCCAAGACACGTATACCAACCTTTGTTGTGTAAGCCTTGCTCTCCAATTGAAAACTATTGGTTAAATAAAACTGGTGAGCCGGGCGGTGGTGGCACACGCCTTTGATCCCAGCACTTGGGAGGCAGAGGCAGGCGGATTTCTGAGTTCGAGGCCAGCCTGGTCTACAGAGTGAGTTCCAGGACAGCCAGGGCTACACAGAGAAACCCTGTCT
>JANHMN010000020.1:36990907-37002568 GCA_030674055.1 Rhabdomys pumilio
CTCTCTCTCTCTCTCTCTCTCTCTCTCTCTCTCTCTCTCTCTCTCTCCCTCTCTCTATCTATCTATCTCTCTCTTTTGGTTTTTCGAGACAGGGTTTCTCTGTGTAGCCCTGGCTGTCCTGGAACTCACTCTGTAGACCAGGCTGGCCTCGAACTCAGAAATCCGCCTGCTTCTGCCTCCCAAGTGCTGGGATTAAAGGCGTGCGCCACCACTGCCCGGCTCAATTTCTCTTTATTACTTTAGACACTTAATGCTAAAATGTCTGGCACACAGGGACACATAAACTATCAGTTCAAAGACAAACAAACTCACTTAGTCCTATTTCATTTACATTCTTCCTGACAGTAAAGTGTGTGTGGCATGGTAGTGCATAGACACTGAGGCTATAGTGTTGAGAATTCCAGGCAGCCTGGGCCACATAGCAAGACCCTGCCTCAGTAGCCACGACTGTGAGAATATCATATACATCATGTGCTAGAAAGCCAAGCCAGTGAATAATGGCGATCACAGAACCACAGAGTCTAAATTTCATTGGCTTTTCTTATCAACAGTAAGGGTGTCTAAAGGCAGAACTGAAGTCTGTCAGGGAGACTTTTTATGTGCAAAAAAAGTTCTCAGTTCTGTCTCCATCTCCCACGTGCTTGGATTTCAGTTGTGTTAGTGTATTCTCATGCTTCCTACAGACCTATCACGATATATAATATGCAGTTAAATTTTTTTCTGAGATAATGACCTCTCTTTTAAACATAGTTTACGTTAGTTATAAAGATCTCAAACACAAATACTTTAAACTTTATCAAGACAAAATAAATAGAAACAACTACATACTGTAACAAAATTAAATCTAAAAGATTTAAAAATATATTTATCTTATTATTTATGCATATTTGTTATATTAAATTTTTACTATTATAAATTGTTATAAATTATAAAATTTCACTAATTATAATATCTTTATAATATTAAATATCTTTTAATACATTAATGTAACCGCAGCTATACTAGCAATAACATAGCAATCAAATTTTATATGACATTTGCGCTGTTCTCTTCTGTTCACGCCCCTTAACAGACAAAACTTGAAACACAGCGTGTATGTTTACCGTTGATATTGCAGCTCTCTCCGGAGAAATTGCCACTAACTTCTGGAAGGACGTCCACTTTTCCACGATGTGACATTCATCTGCGTCAGAGATTTAGTCTTATTCTGTTCATTTGATGACACAGTTCTTAATCCTATTAAACAGATATTTTGAGATTAAGACGTTTTAGTAGTACGTAAGATGAAACACTAGAGGGCAGGTTGGACACAGAACAACGACCTTATCTACGTTATACAAATGTGGGTGGGTTTGTGGGTGGGTCTTTTTCATTAATTTATTTATTCACTTTACATCCCAATATCAGCCCCCCCCCTCCTCCCAGTCCCTCTGTCACACAGATCCTCCCCCTCTCATGGGAGGGGTGTGGTTTTGAGACAGTTTCATTAGGTAGGCTATTCTGGAACTCCCTATAAAGACCAGGCTGGCCTCAAGCTCATAAAGATTGGACAACATCTACCTCTGGAGTGCTGGGATTAAATGTATGTACTAATCGTGACAGACAACAAATGAGGTTTTATTGTTTGTGATCTTTTTTGAACCAGAATCTGTTTGAACTCACATGTAGGCAAAGATGACCTAGAACTCTGATCCTCTCCTATTCCCCAGTTTCCATCTCCCGTGTGCAGCGACTGCAGATCTGAGCCACTGTGTGGGCCTGGCTGTTTAGCTTTTTTGTTATTTTGACTTTAAGAAGCGATGTAAATTCTCCAGACTAAAGGAAAAATAATATTTTTAAACTGCTATAGTTAAAGTGGTAGTTAACTTTCAACTGTGTGATAAAAATCTAACATGTAAATCTAAATTCATTTACATGCAGTAGGCACATAAATACTATAGATGTTTTGTTGTTTGAATATATATATATATATATACATATATACATACACACACATATATATATACATACACACACATATATATACATACACACACATACACACACACATATATATATATACATACACACACATATATACACACATACACACACATATATATACATACATACACACACACATATATATACATACACACACATACACACATATGCACATACACACACATACACACACATACATATATATATATATATATATATATACACACACACACACACATATATATATATACATACACACACACACACACACACACACACATATATATATATACATACACACACACACACACACACACACACACACATATATGAATGATATATGTATTTGTGTGTGCATGTGGAGGTTAGAAAGGAAGCCAATGTCTTTCTCAATTACTCTCCACTTTATTTTTGAGTCCAGGTCACTGAACCTGGAGGTTCCTGACTCAGCTAGATGAGCTGACTGGCTAGCTTTAATAATCTTCCTATCTTTCTGCCTTCTCCTAGGTGTAGCTTCTCACAGCTACACCTGGCTTTTTACACGAGTGCTGCATATCCTAAGTGAAAGCAAGCACTTTATCAACCAAGCCATATTCCATATTGTTTTTTGAGACAGATCTCACACTGCAGCCAGGGCTGACCTTGAACTCACAGCTTCAGCCTCCTTATTGCTGGCATGAGAGGAACACACTACCACATCCAGCTTAAATGCAATAGTTGCATATTTCAGACTCATTACATTTGATACTTGACTGAGAACTGTTAAAGCTCTCGCTAATTCACCTGAAAACAACATAGGGAGCTGATGATAGCCACTTCTAGCTAGAATCTACAGCAACGACCTCCCTGGCTATTGACATTGTAGGATCATCGTGGGTCCCTTTGTAAACTAGAATCCAGCCCAACCATGCTTACAATGTGTTTAGTGCTTTTCTACAAGGGCAGGACCTGTCCTTTGTGAACCTGATCCTGTTGACTTCTGAGTGCTTTCAGAAGCTGATTCTTGTAGTGCTGAGACGTAGCTCAGTTAGGAGAGGGTTTGCTAGCATGCACAAAGCTGTGGATTTGATCCCCAGCACTAGGTAAACCTGGGTATAAGGTGCCACAAACCTGTAGTCCCAGCACTAGGAAGTAGAAGCATAAAGATCAGAAGTTCAGAGCCACTTTCATCTACACCATGAGTTCAAGGCCAGCCTAGGATACATGACACTCTGTCTCAAAACAAAAAATTGGGGAAAAAGAATAGACTTGGTCTTGTCTCTGGGCAAACTGTAGACCAGAGTTTTTCATTACTCTGACTGGGCACAGGGAACAATTTACAGAACCAACACTGAGAATCCAGCCCATGCCTCAGCCATCAGGTGTCTTTTCTACCTGATGATTAAATTACATTTTAATTGAAAACCTCTTAGCTCTGATGGTAAAACAGGTCAACTCAGAGCAAAGCTCCAACTATTATGTGACAGATTAATGCCAATTTTAAACAACTACAACCCATATGCATAAACCAGAATGTCCTACATGTCCCTGACAGAAGACTGGCTAGCCACTAAACGATACAGAATACTGGATATTTTTCTCAGGAGAAGAACACAGCTCATGAAGAGTTAGTCATGAGAATCTGGCTGTCTTTATACTGACCTGAATTATACCCTGAATTCACTGCTGTTCAAGGCTAGCGCCATTTGAAGTCACGACAGACACCCACACATTACATTTCAACAATCTTTTTTTTTTTTTTTTTCCCAATGAAACCACGGTGTAGCTGAGGGTGGCCCTGAACTTCTGATTCAATTTATGAGCAAATTAAAGTAAGCTTTATCCGTGTACACATCAGAGACAAATCCAAGACTGTTTCCTCATAACGTGGAGTCGATGAGACCAGCTTCTAGTCAATTTCTCATACCCCGTTTACTGGACAAAGCCACAAGGTGGGGGATTTTACGTGTAAGCATGGTTAAAAGTGAGACTAGGCAATTGAGAAAAGTGGCTCATGGAACAATAGTTATGAAACATTTCCAAGAACAGATGGCTTCAGAAGGTTGGTCTACAGTACATTCTATGGTTACTGGGAGTAGGGCACAACCCAGGTTATAAAAAAAATATAAATGTTTTACAGTAAACAGAAACAAAATAGCTATCGTATCAAAACGGCCCCTGATTACAAATTGGAGCACGCTGTTTTCTCGTGTTCATCCCCAAATAGCCTATTTTCTCCCCTTTAATCCACACTCCCATTTTACATATTGTTTCTGAGAACAATGCTTCATTGCTGAACTTAATTTCTACAAAAAAAAAAAAAAAATAGCTTGAGGTTTCTGTGGAAGTTCTTTCTCTAATTACTTCATCTGTTTTTACTAGCTGCATTTTGTCCTTAGAATTAAGAGCTTCATGAGAATCAAGTTACTTTATGACATCATTATACTTGAGATTTAGTGGATTATAAAATAATAGTAATAGCTTGTCTGGATTATAAAATAATAGTAATAGCTTGTCAGTAATTAAGGAAGTCTTGAAGTGATAATTATCTTAATTAAAAAAAGATAGCAAGAGGTGGCCGGAGAGATGGCTTAGTGGTTCAGAGCACTTCTAGCTCTTCCACAGGCTCTGGGTTCAGTTTCCAGCTCCCACATGACAGCTCTCCAGAGCTCCAAGGGTACACAATTAGGTATGCAAGTGAAACACCCATACAAATGAAATAAACAGTAACACACACACACACACACACACACACACACACAAGCTAACAAGATAATGTCTGTGATTTCAGCTGGGATTTGCAGATAGACTTCAAGAAATGGAAAGAAAAAAAAACCAAAAAACAAGGCAATGAATGTTGAATTCTGACTTTCAGAATTCTAAGCCCCTCAATAGTAGAAAGTGGAGCAGGACACCATGTTAGCAAGGAGGGTTAGAGTAGCAAGTTAAGGTCAAGGTCAGGGTTGGGGTTAGAGGTTAGGGGTGAAGGTCAGAGTCAGAGTTAGAGTCAGGGGTTAGGGTCAGGTCAGGGTCAGGTTAGCTCTTTGTATTGAACGCATGTATTTATCTTCTTCATTGAGAAGATGCCTCTGAGTGTTTGGCATTCCTGGTGTCTCGAGTGCTCTGTGGGAGCAAGGACCTTTGTGCCTCAAATACCCTGTGGAGCTCCCCTGTAAGTGGGAGAATTAGCGTCAGTCAATGATGAGCTCTCTATTGGGCTTTCCAGTGCAATGTGGTCAGTCCTGAAACCACATACACACAGCCAGCAGAAACGGACTCAGTCCTGAAACCACATACACACAGCCAGCAGAAACGGACTCAGCGAGTTTCATTCATATATTTGAGCATACTTATTCACACATAACTAACAAGGAAGAAATTGGCTAGAAAGAATTTGGGGAGGGATGGAGAGGGGACAGGAATGGAGAGAATGATGTAATATATTTTAATTATATGCATAAAAATAAATTTAAATAAAAACAGCTAGAGGGATAACAGTTTAAAGCAATGGGTGTTGTTATAGGAGATGTAAGTTCCGTCTCCGGGAATCACATGGTAGCTAACCATTTGTCATTTGCTGTAACTCCAGTCCCAGGCATCTCCTGCCCTTTTCTGACCTCTGCTGGTACTGCACACAGACACATGCAGGCAAACACACACATATATCAACTAAAAATAAAGCTTAAAAAGTGATGTGAGAGCCTCAAGACAGAGAGCAGTCAGGGCTAGTTACAGTGAACTCCTTCTGGTCCTGCATGGAGGCAGCTGTGGCCTTCCTCTGAGCCAGCCACTCAGAGGCCGAACAGCCTTAGTGTGAGGTTAGAATAGCCCAGCAAAGCTGTCCCTCTAAGAACAGTGTGCCCAGTGCTGACAGGTGACTAACTTTTCCTTGATGTTTGCTGAATTTGTGCTCTCTGTCCTTCGTATATGTGAGGATTGTGGATTGATACATCCATCTGTTAGATCATTGCATTATGATTAACAGGTAGCATTGGCTCCTGAGAAATCTACTTTCACAGTGCCATTTACTTGATTTTCAGCTAAGACCTTGTAGTATATGGTCAGCATTCCAGAGACATTTCTGTCCATCATTTTTATAATTTACATATGTTTCTGCATGACTTTGAGCTAAGAATTCCTGTAAATATCTCTGCTTTTACACTGTGACCACATTTAGGAGAGGCTTTAACTTAGCACGATTAGGAGTAGGCAAAACTATACGTGAATGTATCCAGACTTCCTAAGTAGAATTCCAATGCTTCCTTCGTTGAAGAAAATGACTTCTTTGGAAATGACTTCCATGTTCTCCTTGCCTGTCACAGGAAAAAATAAATATTTCTCAGTTCTTCTGTCTTGGCAGTTGTGATGGTTATTCTTGGTAGTCTAAAATCTGGAATTGGCTAAAATCTAAAGAGTTGGGTACTCTGGGCGATTTTTCTTAGTTATAGCTTTTGAAACCTTGGAGAAAAGGCAGGGCCCAGCAATAGCTCCCTGATCTGATTTTATTAGAAACCAGGAGTTTGTCTTCTCACTGTGCTTAGCTCTGGATAGGTTTTGTTCAGGACTCTATACCAAGAGGACAGCATCCAAGCTTGACAAGGATGGCTTTAGACAAGCTGTTTTCTGTCCTGGACTTTTTAATGCACCTAAGTGAAAAAAACCATCCCCAAAGGCTGGACTGCAGATATCCATCCCTTCCAGGCTCAGTTGGCCAAACCTAGTATAGCTTTTGATAAGGGATTGTCAAGTTTAGTGAGAACCAATTATCATTTACCTGAGTCTCAGAGCACACCTGGGGTTTTGACAACAGGAGAGTGGCCATCTAGACAATAAATATAACTACATCAGGGTAATGGCATTTAGGCTGCCCCAAGAGGTGCTTTATAAAATAACATGTGAGGCAAATGGCCCTGAATGCAACCCCCTGGTGCATTGTTTATTTTGAATAAAAATAACAATGCCTCTTCTTGTTTGTGAATTACTGTGTCAGGGACTTAACCATCCTCCATCTGCATATAGTAGACTGCAGGTTTAGTAATTCATTTTATAGATTCCCACCAACTTTCTGGAATCCATTTCTGGTTTGAAAAATAAAAGACAAAAATAGATTGTAACTGACAAGACCGTGGTCATATTTTCAGTAGTTGTGCTAGAAGCATTTTATAGTAAGTGGATTTTTAATGTGGAAGACTGTATGAACTCCGTGGCTAAGTAGGGGTGAGATGAATTAATGGAGGGTGTTACATACTCACATTTGAATCAACTCAAGGTCTGTCCCATACAAATGTCCAAACTATGCCTGGGTTGCTTGTGTTTGAGTTGGAACCTCCCATTTTTCTGCCTGGGTTAGAGTCGAGTGATAAGAAACTTCATGAAGTTTGGAAAGGCAGGCTTGTCAGAGGCCATTGTCTTGGATGTTGTGGCTCAGACGTGTATACATGTCTTCCTGCATTGCTGGCTGTGTGTACACAGAATGCTACGAAGCTTTCCTAGGATTCTCATTTTGTGGACATGGCAGAAATCTAGTACTGCCTACTCTTAGACCATTTGGCCTCTCAGGCAGCTGTCCTGGCAACCGTGCTCCCTGCTCCTGGCAACTGTGCTCCCTGCTCTTGTAAAGTCACAGAGCTTCGGATTTTATCTTAGACACTTAAAACTCAGAATGTGCAGAATGACGACTGTTCTCATCAAACCCAGGCAGGTCGTACCCATTTGCTTCTATACCTAGATTCACCCTACATCACACACACACACACACTCACACTCATATACACGCACACACACACACACACACAAACTCATATACATACATATATACATATATATAGTCACACACACACACACACACTCACACTCATACACACGCACACACACACAAACATATACATACATATATACATATATATATTCACACACACAAACTCACACACACTCACACGTGTATATACCTTCTTCATTCTGTGAGACTGCTGTCCAGCCAGCTCTAAGATCTGTCTCTCTCCCTCATACTCCACAGTCCTGAGGTTACAAACACATCAGCACCATGCCTCGTTTTCAGGTGGGCTCTGGGCATTTGAACTCAGGTCCTCATGCTTGCACATAAATCATTTCACCACTGAGCTACCTCTTCCGTCCCTCTAATTCATCGGTCGACCTTAGACAAAAGCCTGGCAGCTTAAAACAAAGGATTTGTAAAACGTGTTCTTCCACCAGCAGGCTTTCAAGATTTTTCCAGCCTTTTAAATCTTTAATTGGTAAAGAAACTGAAGCTGATCAAGTCTCCTAAATGGTAATATAAGGGCATCGCCTTGTTCACTGTGGTCTGCTTAGCCTGCTTTCTTGTAGCACAAAGGATCACCAGCCCAGGGATGGCCTCATCCACAATAGTCTGGGCCATCCCCCATCAATGACTGAGGAAGAAATGCCTTACAGGCTTGCCTACAGCCCAGTCTTATGAAACAGTTTTAAACTGTGGTTCTCTCCTCTGAGAGGATGGCAGTTTGTGTCAAATTGACATAAAACTAGCCAGAACATAAATGTTGACAAAAAATTTCTGAAAAATAAACTGATAATGAAAATCTGATTTCTTAACTTCCAATCTTAAGTACTGAATTTTTCATTTCTAATTCAGTATTCTTGGCTCTTGGCCTGGGAGTCTCTCAAGAAGGGATTTATCATATTTTTTTTAATAGTTTAATGTTAGACTGAGCCATATAAAATATAAAATTATTTGAGAGTTAAAGGCAGCTTAATGTGTATAATGTATGGTTTATCCTGTTATGAAAGTACAGGTGACATGGTCTACATTGAACAGTTATCATACACACAAGGCTCTGTGTAAAACTAAACGATGTTGGGATATTATAGAGATAGAATCAAACATGAGGAGTTCATGGTAATGAGAGTGAATGACAGGCTGCTTGGGTCTCCTGATTGAGAGATGAACAGCTCCCTCACAGATCTGCAGTACAGGAGGTGAGGCCAGTGTCAGTCTGTTCATTATTTGAATAGATATAGATAGATACAGATACAGATACAGATACAGATACAGATACAGATACAGATATAAATATATAGAGAGGGAGAGATTTGTCAATTAACTTATAAAAAGTGTGTTTTCAATTTATATTCTAGTAGAATATAGGTGATTTAAAGATTTAAAATACATACATACATACATACATACATACATACATCACAGGAATAGCTATGCATAAAAAGACATTAGGAACTAACCTGGGGTGGCTTGTCACCGCTCCATAGGTGCTGAAAGCACACAGTAAGCTCCTTGGGTTAGAGGAAGATGTTTTAAAATAACACAGTTCACAATAGAACTATAAAGGGAGAGAGGAAAGATTTATTTGAAAAAAAAAAGAGCTCTTTTTCTCCTCTCCTCTCTCAGTGCACATGTCCCCCCTCTCTCTCCCTCCCTTTCTCCCTGCCTCCCTCCCTCCTTTTCCCTCCCCTTTTCCCCATGGCAACTTCCCTGGCTTTGGTCCCTGGAGCCAGTGAACTGGCCCACCAGAAAACATCTGGGGAGACCAGGCTGGACCCCAATGGCTTGGAAGCCTGGGACACATTATCCTCCTGGCCTTAGAAATCCAGAGCCCTTCCTCCAAGGACATAGAGAAAAGGAAGGGATAGGGAAAAATAAAATTCCAGGGCAGGACTTGAGCCTTCAAGTTGACCTGATCAAGCATCACCAACCCTGTAATTTGTCTCAAAGGGGAGCACAGGGACTAACATTCCCAGGATACACCTCTCAGTACAACCTCTTAGAATGAACATACCCAAACATGACACCATCTTCGGGACACAGGAGGCATATGCTGGCTTGCCGGGACTCCCATAACTCTGGCCAGCTCAAGGTAGGGACTTTCTGTCCTTGGCATCCACTGGGGAACAGGAGTGTAGTGGAAGCTTGTTACCACTGGGTGTCGCCCGACAACAATCTCGGTCTTCCAAACAAACCGATACAGATCGCTCACCCTCGACGGGACCCACCACTTCTCCCTAATGGAACAAAGGGTCCCCATTGTCCCGCTTGAACATGGTGAACGCGGGCTGGACTTGGGCAGACCTCCTCAGGCACCCCAAAACAAAAGTCTTACAGGGAGCTGTGAAAACAGGTGAAATCGTTCTCTAAGTATGTAGCAGGGCAAGGAACAGGCACAATTAAGGGAATAAGGCATCAAAACAGGGTGTGTGTGGGGGGGGGGTGGAGATGTCTGTTCCGCATTATTTAGGTCTTCTTTTCAAAACCACTTAACCACCTGAGGTTTGTTGTTACATTCTGGGCTTTACTGCCACCACTGATGCTTGGCCCCCTTTTGGAAGATTAAATGCAGCTAAAGAAAATTAAAAGAGCGATGAAATGGTTAACATTTCCATTTAAATGTTAATGGAAAACTTCAGGAGTAAGATTTTTATAGTGATTTGTTTTAAATACTTTCACTTTGGTAAGAAAATAATTATTTGTCGGGCAGTGGTGGCGCACGCCTTTAATCTCAACACTTGGGAGGCAGAGGCAGGCGGATTTGTGAGTTCGAGGCCAGCCTGGTCTACAGAGTGAGTTCCAGGACAGCCAGGGCTACACAGACAAACCCTATCTCAAACCGCCCCCCGGCCCCGAAAAAAAATGATAATTTTAGTTTCTTAGAGGATAATCTGATCTTTCTCATTTCTGCTGCTGATTGCTGTGATTATAGGCAGGGGCTAGCAAACCCACGTTTATACAGGATTGAAAGGGGGTAGAGCCTTTTGAGACACCCTAGGCCAGTTCTTCCCATGCCTCTCATAAGCCATATCCCATTTACTGTTTTCCCCTATTCTTGGTGTGTGTGTGCGTGTGCGTGTGTGTGTGTGTGTGTGTGTGTGTGTATGTGTGTGTGTGTGTCTGTGTGTGTCTGTGTGTGCACCTTTCTTTCTGTCCCTCCTTGTAAGTTTTTGTGTTTGAAAGTTTCTAACTTCTGCTCTGTCACTTGATTGCACACTGACTTTACAAGATGTGAACGACATTCCCAAGTAGTTTCCCATTTATCATCCTCTAGAAAGACCAGAATACAATTAAACCCAGATGTCATGTGCAAAATTGGGAGGAGGCACCCAGAGCAGCCAGAAGCCTCATAAAATCCTCAGCCACGTTTTTTTTTTTTTTTTTTTCTGCTTTGGTCTATTTTTTAAATGCCAGACAAATTGATCATTTTTATTTTTTATTGTTATTTCAAATAAAAATGCATAAAAAAGATAAATATAATTAATCATTCTCTAACTACTTCTGAATGCCAGGCAGACATGATTAGTTTGTTAGTCAGAAAAAAATAGATAAAAATAAATATGGACATAAATATAATTAATTGTCCTGGAACACCAAGAACCTTTCTAGATAAACAAAGTTTCAAATATCTTTCGCTTCAGACTAAGCCAGTCTACACAGCGGCCTCCAAGACAGCTAGAAATACATGGAGACGCTCTGATTCAGAAAAAATTAAACCAGTAAGTTAGTAAACAGATAGATAAATCAATACATAAATAAACAGATAGAAGCCAATCATCATGGGCCAATTATATAATTGCAGTAGAAGCAGAGAGTTTTCTGTGCATTGGAGCCTAGCCTGGGCTAGGTACTGGTTCCTAGCACACATACACCCTCCACACACACACACACACACACACACACACACACACACACACACACAC
>JANHMN010000020.1:37002578-37015424 GCA_030674055.1 Rhabdomys pumilio
ACACACACACACACACACACACACACACACACACACACACACACACATTGTTTCTGTGCTTTACTATACATATTCCAGTGTTTCTAATGTTCCTTTCCCTGACACATACAACTCACTTGTTTAGTTTCTGTTGTTTTCAGGAAGGGTGGAGTAGCCAGAGCCCACAACCCCAAACAGAAAAAATAAATAAGTAAGGATCTCACGAGCACTAGTTATACCATGGGGACACATACACGTGCGCACACACACACACACACACACACACACATAGACACACACACAGTAGGGGACATGGAGTTGAGGAAAAAAGAGAAACTTATTGGTTAGTATTCCAAAGTTCTGAAATTCAGAGAGAGAGAGAGAGAGAAAGAGAGAGAGCTTCAAGTAAATTAAAATTACAACACAATATTACAAAAACACTGTCACACAGTAAAGTCAGTCCTATGAGGAAATTTGCAGCTCCAAATGCCTACCATTAGAAAGAAAGACAGACCGACAGACAGGCAGGCAGACAGACAGAACACAAATAATTGTCTTCAGTACAGTGGTCTAAAATTAGAAAAACAAAGAAATAAATCAAAAGCAAACCCACTAGATGGCAAGTAACAGCAATCACAGTTGAAATAGAAAAGACACAAAAAATAAAGCCTGTAATAAAATCCAGCATGCCTTCGTCAGCCAGAATACTTTTTTTGCTTTGTTTCATTTTGTTCACAAGTGAGTGTTTCTCACTGTTTTACCCTGGCAGTCTTGCAACTTACAATGTAGACCAGACTGGAGCTCAAACTTACAGAAATCCACTGCCTCTCTCACCACCAGAACTGGACAAAAGCTAGAATATTCTTTTTTTCTTATTTATTTAGTTTTTGTTTGATTATTATTTTTTCAGTGTATATACGAGCTCCATCTGCACATTACTGCATGCATGTGCCAGAACCCCCTCTTGTTCCCCTATTGTCAGGGTAGGAGGACAACCTTACCTTCCTCACCAGACCCCATCACTTAGTTGTATTTTTAGGGGTGTTCCTCTCACCCATTCCTTTTTGATAGTGCCAACATGTCCTGTCCCCTTATTGGGAAAGGATCTAGCTAAGTTGGGAGCCTCTATTTCCTTTGTTCCCCCTCATTCACCCAAACGCAAGCTCACCAGCAGCCCCTTTGCTCCCCTTCTAGCCAGTCCACTAAATCTAATGTTGTTTCCTTTGCCAGCTTCCCAGGTACACCAGTGAATCTGGGATGTCCAGAATCCCTCTGTTGCTAAACATCATTCTCCTTTTTGTCATCCAGTTACTGGACTCTACCAGATGCCCAGTCACAGAACATATTTTCCTTTACCTGGACTGATCTTAACACCCATTTTTTTACTCAACTCACCTGGACTTTTTTACCTCAGGGATTCTGAGACAGCCCACACCTATTTGGCCAGGCCTTGGTTTCTGACTTACTTTGTCTCTCCTTAAGTCTAAGATTGTCCATTATGTAGACGATATTCTTCTCTGTAGTCCCTTTCTAAAAATTAGCCAAGCTGACACCTCTGCTCTAAATTTTCTGTCCAATCGAGGCTACAGGGTCTCACCTTCCAAAGTCCAACTGTCTGCTCCTCAGGTCACTTATTTGTGACTAACAATTACCCTAACCCACAAAGTTAACCTTAGATAGAAAGAATCTACTTCAGTTTCTAACTATTCCTTCTACAAAGGAAGAGATTTTATCATTCCTAGGAATAGCCAGTTTCTATGTTCCTGGGTTCCTTCCTTTTCACTCCTTTCCCGAACCTTACATGAAATGGTTCGAGACCCCTCTCGTGAACCTCTTCTCAAACCTGTTACCAACCCTTTTCAAAGGTTCCAACAGGCTCTCCCAAAGGCTCTGGCCTTACACCTGCCTGACCTGACTTGTCTGTTTTCCTTCTATGTAACTGAAAAAGAAGGATTTGCCCTTGGAGACTTAGGTTACCAGCTGGGACCATTTTTTCCACCTGCAGCATGCCTGTCAGAAAAAACTAGATCTAACCACCCAGGGGTGGGCACCTTGTATTCATACCTGAGCAGCTGCTTATACAAGAGTCAGAAAAACTAACATTTGAGTCACCTATAACTGTCTTCTCTTCCAGTAATCTGTCACAGATCCTAACTTACAAAGGCTACAGATACTACCTCCTTCCAGGGTTCTTTCTCTTCAGATAGGACTAATAGAAGACTCCACACTCACCTTCCAATCATGCCTTCCTCTTAATAGTTCCAATCTTCTTCCTCGACAAAATACTAACCACTCCCTATCTCATCCTTCCACTGAAATCTTAGAGGAACTATTACCTCATCTTTCACACATACAGGAGGGCACATAGCCTCAGGTCATCTATACCTGGTATACAGATGGAAGCTCCTTTCTACATGAGGGGGCCAGAAGGGCTTGCTATGCTATAATGTCAGACACAGAGGTGGTTGAGGCACAGTCCCTCCCTGCTTATACCACCAATCAACAGTCTGAACTAATAGCCCTTACCGCGCCTTTCAACTGGCACAGAAACAATCCATATATTTTTGTCCCATAGTGCTATCTGGAAGGAGCACGGGTTACTTATGACAAAAGGAGGATCGGTAACTAATGCAAACCAAATTATGACCATGCTAAAGGTCTCCCATCTTCCCACAGCTATTACAATTGTCCACTGCAGATAGATCCCATCATATGAATGACTCTATTGTCTCCAAGGGAAGCAACTGAGGCAATGAGGTAGCTAGAGCTGTGGCACTTAGGGGCCTAGACTCGTCTCACCCTGCCCAGGACATTCTTACACTAGAACCTGCATCCTCCTCTGAAAGATCACCCCCTGATTCGACGTACCAGCCTCCCCCTCCAGTCAGACAATGGTCCTGAATTCATCTCCCAAATTTCGTAAACTCTATCTAAAGCCCTAGACACCCCCTGGCATTTTCATATTCCCTACTACCTCACAGTCTTCAGAAAAGATAGAAAGAACTAACCACTCCCTAAAAACTACTCTTGTCAAACTGTCACAGGAACTGCACCTTGATTGGGTAAAACTCCTACCTCTGGCTCTTTTTGGGCTCTGAACCTTCCCCAAGTGACCTCTCCTCATCTCACCTTTCAAACTCTTGTATGGACGTCTAGTCCTAACTCCTAGTCTTTCACCTAAATGCTCTCCCCTCCCTGATACCTACCCCATTACTTTGCCACCTCCACTCTCTCCTGTGAAATGTTGCTGACCACTGTCTACCACGGTCACATGCTGTCCTCTGCCCACTGACTGTCAACATTGGAGACTAAGTAAGTTCTTCTGTCCTCTCTAGATAATTGGCCCTCACCTCTATCTCCTAAATGGCAGGTCCCCTTTAAAGGACCCTGCTCTCTTAAGCTCCAGGAGACAATGAGACCACCCATCTTGTCCCCAGTCCCAGAAAAATGACTCCACTCTGGCATCTGCACTTGACCCTACTGGATTAGACATGGGCTTCTTTCTCATCCTTCCCTTGCTGTTTGTTTCCATCCAGGATAGCCCTTACATCTGGAGATTCGAGGTTCAAGAAACCCCACTGATAACCATCTTTCCAAATAGGGTTAAGAAACTGCCTCATAGCCGGACGCCGGGAGCTGATGCAAATTGCTGTCATCCCTGTATCCATTATTCTATCTAAATATTATGATCTCTTTGTTTGTTTCCTCTTTGACCAGAAGAAAGATGATTGTAAAAAAAAAAAAATAGTCAGACAAATATGAAGGCTGCCCATATTGGTCTTGCCAGATACATGTTAGGATCATGGACCAATCACTTCTTCTATCAGCAACGCAAGACCCTCTTCTATATACAACGCCCATGGAATCTCAGGTGGGAAACAGGAGTTGTTGGTAAGCTCTACTATAAAAACCAAGCAGGGTCTCAGTGAGTACTATTCATATCCAGAGAAAATTTGTCTCAATTGCCCAACCTCTAAATATTGGAAAAATAGGAGAAGTAATCAAACACTCCTTCAAGGTCCTTACCTCTTTGACGCCCACCCCCCCACCCCCCAAATGGCACTAACCTGTCATTTCACCTTTTGTTTCAGACACTGACATCAGAGTACCAACTCCTTGGTACTCTGCCGGTGGATGCCCGAGCGCTGCGCCACGGCACGCTCGCTGAGTACCAGCTCCTTAATGTCACCCAACCAGGTTGCTTTAAAAACTGCTAGCTATGTGTATCCTCTGGAACTAACTCACAATCGCCACTTACAGCCTCTGCAGTGATCCTGCCTAATAACCTTACCTCATCTTTTACCAGCTGCCCTGACTTCCATGTTGCCATGACCCATGCTTTTCCCCTATCCCTCTTTGTGGCATGGCAAACTGTTTTAAGACATCCAGGATACATACTATAGGAAGGCTAAGGTCACTAGACTGCATCAGAACCACAACCCTTGATACCGCATCTCTCACAGCGCCCTGAACTCCAAAACCTGCCAATTCTTTGTGGCACTCAGGTATCGCCACCTACCTGCCAACTGGTCAGGAGTTTGCACGTAGGTACTCCTTTTCCAGAACTAGGAGTAATTCATGGAAAAGAGCCTCTACCAATCCCAGTTTTTGACACAATACTTGCCCAACGTGATAAGAGGGGGCAGTTCAGGTTGTGTCATTCCTGGCCGCGAGTAGTTACAGGGGCTGGTGCTGGCACAGCAGGGCCGATTACTTCCCTAACCCTACACAGTAAGTTTTCTTCCCAGCTCAACAGTGGGTTTTAAGGAGTGTCTGAAACCACGCTCACCGTCCAGAAACATATCGATTCTTTGGCAGCACTGGTGCTTCAGAATTGACGGGACTAGATGTCCTGACAGCTACAGAAGGTGATCTTTGCCTGTTTCTCCAAGAAGAATGCTGTTTCTACGTCAACAAACTTGGGATAGTAAGCACATCCAGAATCACAGAGAACAACATGAGGCCTCCAGTTCTTGGATTTTTGAACCCTATATGGAAACGAATATTGCCCTTCTTACGCCTCTTCTCATTTTCCTGGCTTTACTATTTCCTCCCTGCCTCATGAATCTTGTTTCCACATTCCTTCAACAACAAATTCAAAAAATTTCTAACCAAACAGTTAATCAGTTCCTTTTACAGGATTACCAGCCTCTGTCTACAGAGGAATCTTATGCAAACGACTATCAAGTGGACCCTTAGAAAAAACGGCTGGGACTTTTCCAGCTAGTTCACTCTAAGTTTGTGAACTAATGGCTGGTCAGGAGCACAGGCCGGCGACCCACTAGATGTTGGCATGGCTGCTGCCTCCTACAGTCAGCTCTGTGGAGTCCACGGCTCTAAGCAGGGCTCTTGGGCCAACTCTGCCATCTCTACCTTGTTGTGGTAGATATAACAAGTCCCAGTACCCGGTAGAAATAAGACTCTTAATGCTTTAGATTAACCAAATAGATTTATATATCAGTAAATACTCAATACACAAGATGCCCACACAGAATTGTTATCCCAATATCTAACCTTTTGATTTGAGTAAGTACCCAAGACTGTTAGAGACACAAACACCTGCCACCATCTTTCCTCTCCTCTCTTTTCCTCCTTCTCCCTCTCTCTTCCTCTCCTCCAAACTTTTCCTTTCCACCTCCCCTTCTACTGCCTAGTCACCGGCTCTAGCCTTTATTTTACAAATGAAGGTGGGAAGAAGGTTCACAAGAAGTCACCTGTGTACTGATCCACTCACTGGTCTGCAGCCCCTCCCGGGAAAGTGGAAGTAGCATCAAAATACAAGACCAGGGCTATCCACAACACTTTGAAACTAGTATTTTTTTTTTAAATAAGCAAAGACATATTTATATCCATGAAAAAAAACATTTTTTTTCTGGTAGCGCTATTTAAATTTTCAATCTCCCCTTTCCTCTCTATCCTGTCAATGGCCTTTTTTTCAAATTTTCTCCTATTTCCCCTCATTTCCTTTTCACTCCTTCAGTCAGGTTCTTCCAATGAAATTTAGGTCTTATATGCGGTATTTCTGCTTGGGCTAATCTTCTGTGAATATGTTAAGAGCTATACTCCTTTCTACGGTCCTTCTTATGTTCATTAATGGGCCTGGTCAAATTCAATAAAAACACACAAAGAAATGAAATAAATTGTCTAGTGACTCGTTTTCATATAAATCAAGTATGTAATAAAATATTAATTATTAATTTTAAATTAATAGGCTACAACAAATAAAAGTGTTTTTCAAAAAAAAAAAAACAAAAAACAAAAAACAAAAACAAAAAAAACAAACCAGGGTATGTTGCAGAAGGAAGCAGGTTAGTCCTAAACTGTGAAAGTTGGGGAGCAGATTTGATTCTGAAAACATTTCTGCCTGTATTAGTGGGATCAAGATCATACATGGTTCAAAACCAAGAAGTATATCTTTTGAGAGTGCATGATATTGTAATTTGTAATAAATCAGTGTTACTTCCTGAATACTATTTGATCCAATATAAAGAAGGAAATTATGAAAATGGTATCCACCACATTTTCAAAGTTGGAAAAGTGAGATATTCCAAAAACAGCTAGAAAATATAAGCAAGAATATATTTAGAAGGAATCTAATCCCGATGCCAAAACCGAACAACAAACAGCTAAAAAGAAAGCTATATAGGGACATCTCTGATGAGCACGCATGCAAAATGTATTGATAAAATACTTGCAAACCAAATGCAATAACACAAACATTTCCTATTAGATTCAAGGAAGCTTCATCCCAGAGATGGAAGAAAGGTTCAATACATGCAAATTAACAAACATAATCTACCACATAAATACACTAAAATATAAAAAGATGATCACCCTATTTGGTACATAAAAGATTTTTACAAAATACAGCATCTGTTTGTGATGAAAGTCTTTCAGAGAATAGGGATACAAGATATATATTTCAACATGATAAAGGCAATATACAGTGAAAGTCATCCCAAAAGAGAAGAATTCAAAGTATTTGTGCTAAAATCAGGACCAAGACAAGGATGTTCACTCTGCTCATTTCTCAACATACTTCTTACGGTGTTAGCTTAGCAATAAAACAAACCAAGGAAATAAAGCAAATACAAATGAGAAGGGAAGACATCAATATTTACTTTCAGATGACAAGTTTCTATACATAAAAATCATAAATCAGTAAGAGAAACTGGCTGAGAAACGTACGTTGCTTGCTTAGGCACTGTTAATCTATAACAAGTTACTTACAAATGTGCATAGGTTCTGAGCAACAATTTGTTTTCTTTAACTGTACTACATAATACTATTCTTGTAAAGGTATTGCAAAAACACATTGGTTTTTTGTAACCATTCACATTGTAATTTAATACTGCTTGAAAGATTTTGCTGGGATATATAAGTGATGGAACAGAGAATAAAGTATGAGGGTCAGAGCATCCATTAACTATGTGTATCTGTTAAGGCTTGTGTGTGGTGGGCTGAACACTGTTCCTTCTACCATCAACTGTGTGCATGTATGTATGTAAAGCTTCTCTGGGTATGTGTTGGAAATTTCTCATTGTGTGTAATTATCTATATATGTGTGAACTGCTTGGAGCCTGCTTACTGGAGCTTTGCTCTAACCATTCTGTGTGTGAATGGGTATATCTCTGTCTACAGTTCTGTATGTATTCATGTATGCATGCATGTATGTATGTATGTATGTATGTGTGTATATGCATATGTTTGTGTGTATATAGTTATTGGACTCTGCCTTTTGCTCCATCTATTCAGTGTGTGTGTGTGTGTGTGTGTGTGTGTGTGTGTGAATTTTTTCCTTATCCTGGTGTTTCTCATTGACTCCAAGGAGTTATGAGTTCATATTTTTATTTGCTGTCCATAGAGAGTGCCAGCCCCAGTAATTTAAGCTTTGTTTCCTCAGAAAAAATGTCTGTTGAGTAACATCTCTAATCCTGGCTACTTTTGGCAGAAGCCTCGTGGGTATCTGGATCCAACCCCATCAGTATCTCTAAGCATTGACACACAATGGCTGCCTGCCTCAGTTTACCCACCACATGGATGCCATCATCAGTCATGAACAATGGTAGAAAATAGTTTCTAATAATTTAGAAGGAAATTGAGTGTCAGCTTAATTTTCTGTGTGTTTTCATGAATGTATATCTGTGCATCACATGTGTGCCTTGTGTCCATGAAAAGATGGACCATCCAGAACTGAAGTTATGGACAATTGTGAGGCAAGTTTTTCTTATTTGCAAAAGAAAACTCCCACCAATGCCATTAAAATAAGAAAAGAAAGAAAATGTAGCCTTCAATTTCTTACCGTTTTATATCTGAAAGAAAACATGACAATATCTATTATTATTATTATTATTATTATTATTATTATTATTATTGGTTTTTACTGGAGGCTCTATCATTAGCGACTATTCTGTTAGTTAAAATTATTTACATGGTAGTATAAATGAAGAACTCAGGCTAAAAATATTTTCTTTAATAATATGTATTTAATATGTGGAAATCAGAGAATTGACTTGCAAGACTTAACCTTTCTAAAAATATATAAGAATTGAACTTGAACTTGCTTAGCTTTAAGAACTAGAATTTGCTTAGCTTCTCCACACCTGCCTTCATAACTACCAGAATCAATTTCAGCTTTTGAATCAATTCAATATCTTTGTGTAGAATCTGAATTCTCCCTTACTGATGAATCTGGTGTATCTGAATTAAAATAAGATTTAGTCATTATGTTAAAATTTATTTTCCTTAAATTTTATTAAAGAAATATGGTTTCTATTATTTTCAGGTGCAAATGTTTAAGTTCCAAACACCTGTATGAATTGCAATTATTTCTATATTTAGTACAAAAACTAGTAAAATTGTTTCTTTTTACCCTTTAGCAATAGTTAAAAACATGTCACAATAAACTCAAACTGTCCTGTTTTAATAAATGTAAACCATCCTATTATCTTATAACACACAGTCCCTGGGGTAGGCAAGGATGGAAGTGGTGAGGGAGATGCAGTCCACGCCCCCTGCCTTAGGAGAACTGTGCAGCTCACTGTAATAGGAAAAACGTTAACAGACAAGAAGTTTCTTGAAATGGATTTTTACTTCCTAAAAGAACTTTCCACAGAACTTAAAACTAACATGTTAAAAAAAACTTTCAAGTTTCTGCCAGCCATTTGATTAAACAATAACTTATTAATCATTTTTAGAAACTTTGGTTTCCTATTCTTCATATCCAGAAACTATACCAGGGTAACTAGTTAATCTCATGTACACACTACATCCATCCATACATGCACAGACATAGACATGCATATTATGTAAATATTTTTTATATACTATAACGAACCTCCAGGGTTTTCTTTTATACACATCAGGTAAAAACAGTCCAGCTGCTCAGTCCATTTGCTTTCCCTTTAGTTTCCGTCTCAATCTTCTTAATTATGTGATTTCGAAAGCATGAAAGAATTTAAGTTAATGTATCTGACTTGAAAGCTTAAAATACAAATTCTCTCTGTTATTGTTTCCCTCCTAAGTACTAGAAAGCTAAACCATAAACATGTTTGTTTGAGCAAAGGATAATTCTTGTCCAAACTAAAGGCATGAACATTTTCTTTCTTTTCCTGTTTTTCATCTATTTTCAAAATAGGCTCTAAATTTCCTACTACTTCCATGGCCTTCTACTGACATTTATCAAGTACTGAAATTACAAGCACACAAAGGCATATCCACTGGTGTTCCGTAACTTTCTCTACAAGGTTAACTAGAACCTATCATCTCTGACATAGGAGTTGTCATTTATTTACTACGTGAATAACGTATGTTTTTCATAAAATGAACAATACGTTTTTCCTGAGTCTGCTCCTGGTTTTTCATTTGCTTTTTATAGAAGCCATTTTCTAACACATTAAACCCTATATCACCACATATAGGATTGAAGTGCTGTATTCAGCCACAAACCAGCTGGCTTACTACTATTCCAGATGGTATGATGTAAGAATCATATGCAGTATTAACTCAGTAAAAATTTTTACGGGAAAAATGACAACACTTGAACAATTAACACAAAAATGTGTATTTAGACGCTACAAATATCCAAAGGCAAATATACGGCCACAGGCTTACAAAAGCAGGATCTATGACAAATGCTATACTAAATTCACAACCTGGCTACTCTACCTTTTTATTTTTAAGTAGCATTAATAAGTACAAAATCTGCTTAAGTAACATTAATAAAAAAATTTCATTTCTTCATGAAGATATATGAGTAACAATATCCAAAACTGGACTACATCAGTAATTCATTCTTTCAAATGTCTATCTACAGTTACTCTAATTATATTTCCCACTGCAGACTGAGGGTCAGACTACAGCCTTACCAGATGTTGTCTTAAGGTCCTCACCCCAGTGCCAACTTGACTCTTGGTAATGATGGTCTGACTACACAGAGAAATCATAGAGGATCGATGCAAAAACAATCAGACAAAATCCCCACTCATTTCTACTTGTCTCAGGCTCTGGCTGAATCTTTCATGCACTATGACAGCCAATTCTGAGTACATCCAACTCTCGTAAAAGGCCAGTGAAAGAAGAACACAAACTGGAAATAATTAAAGAAAGCCTATTTAGTCCCAAATCAGAGGAAGCCTGCCTGTTAAGATAAAGGATAGAGCAGGAAGTGAAGATCCACTTAAATATATTTAAAGTGCAAGTTATACTAGCCCTCACCAAACACCCAGAAGATAACAAAATGATGTAAGTATTTAAAAAAAAAAATCAATCCGGGCACAGGACTTAAACCCCAGCACTCAGAGACAGAGGGCAGCAGATCTCTGTGAGTTCGAGGGCACCCTGATCTACAAAGTGAGTTCCAGGACAGCCAAGGCTATACAGAAAACCCTGACTTAAAAACAAAACAAAATTCTGACAATTAGCTTTCCTGTGTAAAGCCATTATGACCCTTTACATAATCCATAGTAGCATATCCAATAAAAAATGCATGTATTACTGGCAAGAAAATACACCATTAACAATACATATTCTATGCTGCTATAGCAGACTAGACAAATGCACATGTGGAAAACAGCTGTGTAAGAACTATAGTAAAACACACATTTAAATAACTAACATTATTTGGATTTGTATTAAAAATCTGACCATCATGTACTTAGGTGATGCCATGTGAACCTTCTCTCTACTTTAATTGGTCAATAAAAGGTTAGAGCCTGTGATTGGACAGTGGAGGGGAAAGGTGGGACTGGAGACTCAAAAGGGGGTGGCAGGTAAAGGGAGAAAAAGAGAGAAGGAAGAAGAGAGGAGGAAGCCACTATGAACCAGAACCACGTGGCAGGGAAAAACCACAAGTAATAAGGAGTCTTAGCTTTGGGAAATAAGTTAGTTTTGTATTAGATTTGCCCAATCTCGACATATGACTTATAATTAAAATATCTGGATTGTTAAATGGACTATTAGAGTTGGAAATTTTAGCAACAAGTTGGCTCACCTTATGTCCAGCTTAGAACCGAATATGCTGAGATGAAAATCCACCCTCTACCCCCCCCCCCCCAATAAAGAACTAGGGCTTCACTCTAAAGCTGCATCAGGGTGGAAATTAAGCATGCATGAGTCTAAGGTGTCTACAGAGAGCTGACTGAGAGGCTCCCTCCCCAAGCCCCAAGCAAACCTAGGCAACCAGAGGTAGCATCCCAACCCTGAGCTGGGACACAAGGTGGCGCGCCAATGTCACAACATAGTTGGGGTTCCCTGAGCCTGAGAAAAAAAACAGGAACCCAAAGTCAAGGCTGCCAGAGAAGCAGACTTCACAACTGGAGATCAGCAACTGAAAAAAACAGCAGCTATCTTTCCAAAGCTTTCTCACAGTCACAACGGACTGATCTAGGCCTCTTGGCCCTAAGCCAACCTTCCGGTGCACGGTGCACGCTTTCTGATTTCCGATATCCACCCTCCCCCGCAACACACACACACTTCTAAAGAGGGCACAGGACAGCCAAACCAGCTCTCCCAAATTTTTACACTGCAGACTGCCTAAGATCATTACACATGCTGAAGGCTACAGCCCAGCACAAAAACACAAAAGCCAAGGGTCTTTGTGCAGTCAGCCCCTCCCTACTAATAAAAGAATCGGAAAGAACCACAACGTCCTAAATCGAACACCAGAGGGAAACAAAGATACCAAATAATAAGACCAAATAATAAGAATTAAAATAATAATTACTGCAACCTTTTTCTTCCTCACTTCCTCCCATGTAAGGTGCTATAGAGATTTAAGAAGTTTCTTAACCAGCGATCCTAAAAAGCAGTGATTTTGTTTTTGTTGTCAACATTCTTAGCTTCTCAGAGTATATGTGACC
The DNA here is from genome assembly GCA_030674055.1 of Rhabdomys pumilio. Lineage (NCBI taxonomy): Eukaryota > Metazoa > Chordata > Mammalia > Rodentia > Muridae > Rhabdomys > Rhabdomys pumilio. Next base: position 37,014,917 of record JANHMN010000020.1, read on the forward strand.
AAAGTCTAAGGAATTAAATTTGCCAAGGTACATTGAAGAAAACTTTGCATTTTCTAGAGACTAACTAAAAGCTGAACCAGGATCCACTCTGAAGTAACACTTCACCAGCAAAACTTGTAAACAGTATGATCTGCCCTCATTAAGCAAAGCAAATATCTTGATTGATTAGTACTTAACTTTTAACTCAACAAACCTGTCCTGAATAGTTAGAGTCAGTCATCACAGAGACAACAGTACAATAATAGTAATGAAAATGTAGCTCTAGCTATATACCAAGGAACTACACTAAGGGCTGAACAGTGCTAATATGCACTTACATTAAGAGTCCTGGCGGTGGTGGCGCATGCCTTTAATCCCAGCACTTGGGAGGCAGAGGCAGGCGGATTTCTGAGTTCGAGGCCATCCTGGTCTACAGAGTGAGTTCCAGGACAGCCAGGGCTACACAGAGAAACCCTGTCTCGAAAAACAAAAAAACAAAAAAACAAAAAAACAAAAAAACAAAAAAACA
>JANHMN010000020.1:37015434-37076344 GCA_030674055.1 Rhabdomys pumilio
AAAAAAACAAAAAAACAAAAAAACAAAAAAACAAAAAAACAAAAAAAACAAAAAAACAAAACAAACAAAAAGAGTCGTGGCCCCAGAGAAACAATGTGAAATCATCTAAACCAGTATGAAGACATCCAGGCAATCGAGCAGTGATGTATGAACCGAGATCTTAAATGCTAAGTGTGTATCAGCCAGCTGCACAGGTTAAAAAAAAAATGTAATACTGACAGACATATGGAGAACAATTTGCTGTGGGGACAAAGATACACAAAAGTGACCATAAGAAGACTCAAAATTGAGAGCAATTTGGGGAGTAATACCTAATAAACAAAGACAAGTGATAAAATGATCAGAAAGGAAAAAAATCTAAGTTGGGTAAGTGAAAACTCAGAAAGAGGTTATTTGGAATAAAAAATAAAATTAAATTAAATAAGTAAATAATTGGGGGTTTGGTGGGAAGAGAAACTGGTGGAACAGTGGGTGAGTGGGTGTCTTAGAGTTTTGTTGCTGCTAAGAGACACTATGACCAACACAACTTTTATAAGGAAAACATTTCATTGGGTTGGCTTACAGTTTCTGAGGTTTAGTCCATTATCATCATGGTGGGAAGCATGGCAGCATCCAGGCAGACATGGTGCTGGAGGAGCTGAGAGTTCTATTATCTTGATCTGTAACCAGCAGCAGGACACTGTGTCCACACTGGGCATAGCTTGAACATCCATTAAAACCTCAAAGTCCACTTTCACAGTGACACACTTCCTCCAACATGGCCACACATACTCCAATAAGGCCACACCTCCTAATAGTGCCATTCCCTATGGGACAAGCATCCAAACATGAGCCTATGGGGGGCATTCCTATTCAAACCATCACAGTAGATAAGTCTTCAGACAGGAAGTTCATAGTTAAAACTATATAGAAATTAAAAACTCCAGATATCTTCACCAACCCATAAGACAAACTACTCAACCATTGCAGAGATTAGACCCAGGAAGGGTAGATAGAGCTGGTATAAGAGACAACAACAACAACAAAAAAAGAGGAATTAAGTGATACCCTTTCCAGATTGAGAATTATGGCCCTCTCCTGACTTCTTTGGCAAAACCAAATGTTTTCTGCTGTGTATGTACCCTTTCTCGATCAAGAAAGAACATCAGATCCTTTCTCGGGGAAATTACAAGCATGCACCACAAAGGACCTCAGGGACAACCCTAATCCTGAGTCCCTGCATAAAGACTCTGAGAGATGAAGTGAAGCCTGGGTCGCTCTACAGACTCCAAGATTTTGGAGGTGCTGAGGCTGTGAGACATCTGCCAGGGAGAGTGCTTTCATGGAGTGGAACCAGTCTGTTAGAGATATAGTCTGCAGGCAGAAAAGATGGAGGGATGGAGCCATCTAAGCCCTCTGATATCAGATATTAAGCTAGAGAACTGGTTCTTAACCTAATGCTGTATCCCTTTAATACAGCTCCCTGTGTTGTGGTGACCTATCAACCATAAAATTATTTTCGTTGCTACTTCATGTCTGTAACTTTGCTACTGTCATGAATCGTAATGTAAATATCTGTTTTCAGATGGACTTAGGCAACCTTCTGTAAATGGGTCATGATTCACAGCTGGGAATTGCTGAGCTGGGGATTCGTGTGTACATGCTGCATAATCAGTCTTGCTTGGTCCAGCATTTTCTGACTATGCCCCCATTCCTCGTTTTAGGAATAGTAATGTATATCTGTGCCATTGTATGCTGAAATTATCTGAACCAACTTGCTGTCTGCCACCTTGCAGTCCCCGATTAAACATTTTATTGCACCAGGATCTTCTTCCAAGTCAGGGTTTCACTGTGTGGCCTTGATTTCCTGGAACTTGCTTTGTAGAGCACGGTGGCCTCGATTCAGAGAGATCCATCTGCCTCTGCTTCTGGAGTGTTTGGATTAAAGATGTGAGCCATATCACCTGGCTACCACAGGATTCTTAATTCTTTTGTTTACTTTACAGCCAAGACATAACTCAGTTGCAAATACTTACCTGATAATGACATACACTTTATCACTAGAATATATTTTATGCAGACAGGTACTGTAAAATGCTGACATAAATCCATGAGCCTGACTTTAATGAGGCTACCCATTTCTTAGGGGACACTCACTGAAGCGCATCAGAGTCTTTTCTTGGAATATGTTAACCATTTCTCAACTAAAGCTCTTAGCTGTAGTATTAAAAAGAATTTGAAAGTTATGAGTCTCCTTTTCCTTTGTCTTAAGTCTGAATAACAATCATCACTAGAACGCCAGTTCAAAAAATGTATTCACTACAACTTTCATGTAAGTAAAAACATCTTTTCTCCTTTTAAACATGGCAGCATGAGATATGCACAAGCAGCATGCTGTTTTCTGAAAATTTTGAAAGCAATTATGTTTTACCCTACAGTTTTAGGATAGATTCATTAAGAAGCATTTTCGAGGGCTGGAGAAATGGCTCAGGGGTTAGGACCACTGACCTCCTTCCAGAGGTCCTGAGTTCAATTCCCAGAAACCACATGGTGGCTCACAGACGTCTGTAATATGATATCCAATGCCCTCTTCTTGTGTGTTTGAAGACAACTACAGTGTACTCATGAGCATACAATAAGTAAATCTATTATAAAAAAACAAGTGGGAAGCCATGGCAAGGCCTTACTCTTGGCAAACACTCACCTTTGGCTTTCCTATCTACTATTCTTCTTTCTGCTTACCTTCCATGATTCACTTGTCAGTTCTCAGAACTTCAAGGCCTCATAGCAACCCACCTTAGTAACCCTTCCTCCTGATCTCTAGATTTAGCCAACATTCTGCTAGATAGATGTTTTTAGAACCCTTGGTAACAGTAAGGCTTTGTAAGAATAACTTAGACCCCACAGCTGCAGTTAGCTTTTTCCACCTGCAAAGCCCTCTTTCCTTTCCTACCCCTCCCCATATCCTGTTTTCAGAGTATATAACCTGTATGAACAATAAAAATTTTGCCAGCTTGATCAAACTTCTTGACTTGCTGTGCCTCCTTATTTTCTCACTCATCTCAGTCCTCTCCACAGGGTCTAAGGGTCCTACTTGATTGTCCAGCTGGCCTGGACAAAAAAAAAAATGATATTTTTAAAAAGAAACACCAAAGCTATTCTCAAAGCTATTTGGTGTCTAATAATGGGCTGAGTGCAGTCCTTTCTGCTTAGAAACACTGAACTCCTGAACCTTAATAAACCTGCACTAAAACTTTGCCATTGGTAAGCAACTGAGCTGATGTACAGCAGGGCAGGGTTGAATATGATAGGGGTGAATGGAATTTCCCCTCTGCCCTTTGAAGGTTTGCTGGAATAAAATGTCTAAGATAAATAAATGGGAGAAAATATATACATTATTATGGTGAGATATATTTCTTATATTCTGAGTTTCATTGTTGTTTGACATTGATGTTGGTTTTGTCAAAATCCTTCCCTGTCTATTAAGATGTCATGATTTCTATTCTATCAAGAAAAAGAGATCATTTTTGAAATGTATTTATTGCCATATTGAACCAGCACTACATCTCTGGGGTAAACCAGCTTCATTATGGTGATTCTTTGATCAGTTATTACATTGAGTTTGTACATATTTTAAAAGAAATTTTGCATATATATTTGTATTGTAGATTGTTAGTAATTTTTTTTTAACTTTTTATCTGGTTTTATTATCAGGCTAATACTAGCTTCATAAAGATTTTGGTAATGTTCCCTTCCTTTGCTATTTAGGGGAACAGTTTGAGAAGCAACTGTGTTAGTATTTCATTGAAGGTCTGGTAATTTTTTAATGGTAGATATTTGATTACTGCTTCACTTTCTTTGCTTTCTATAAAACTGCTCATTTTTTTTTCTATATCTTCATGATTTACTTTTGGTAGGTCATATACATCTAGAAATCTATGTGTTTTGTTTTAGAGTATTCCAGTTCATTAGAATATCATGATTTTTAAGGTAAGACCTAACAATTTTTTTTTGAATTTCACTCATGTGTGGTAATAGCTCTCCTTACGCTCCAGTTTGAGACTTTCACCTTTTTTGTATTTGTTTGGAGAATTTTACATGTGAATATTTTTATCATTTTCATCACTCCCTTTCCCCAATCAACCTCTTCCCATTTCCTACCTCAAATTCATGCACTTTTTTTCTTTCCCTGATCCCTAACCCTAACCCCCCTAACCATAACACTAATCATAACCTTAACCACTAACCTAACCCTAACCCCCAAGTCCAACCCCTAACCCTGCATATGAAGAAACATCATAGCCCTAAATCTAACCCTGTACTGGCTGGTTTTGTATCAACTTGGCACAAGCTGGAGTTATCACAGAGAAAGTAGCTTCAATTGAGGAAATGCCTTCATGAGATCCAGCTGTAAGACATTTTCTCAGTTAGTGATCAAGCAGGGAGGGCCCAGCCCATTGTGGGTGGTGTCATCCCTAGGCTGGTAGTCTTGGGTTCTATAAGATAGCAAGCTGAGCAAGGCAGGGGAAGCAAGCCTGTAAGAAGCATTCCTCCATAGCTTGTGCATCTACTCCTGCCTCCAAATTCCTGCCCTGTCTGAGTTCCTGTTCTGACTTCCTTTGGTGATGAACAGCAACGTAAAAGTATAGGCTGAATAAAACCTTTCCTCCCCAACTTGCTTCTTGGTTATGATGTTTTGTGCAGAAACAGAAACCCTAAGAAAACCATAACCTAAGCCCTAACTCTATCCCCGTAACCCTTCCTGTTCTAACCTTATCTCCCTAACCATAACTGTCTAACCTTATTCCTGTAATCCTTCCCATTCTAACCCTATCTTCCTAACCCTACTCTGTGTAACCTATCCCCCTAACCCTAACTATTAACTTTCTAATAGTAACCATAACTTCCAGCACCCTAACCCATAACCTTCTAACTCAAACAGCTTGACTACAACAAACTCTTGGCATTTACTTTGACCAGGTGTTTGAATTGTTATGGATCTATGCAGATTTCAAAACAGAGACATTACCACACTGAGTACATTCATCAGGCTTTTCTCCAGTATATGTTCTTTAGTGCACTCAGAAATAACTGTGAAGGACAAAGATTATACACTGTTTCCATTCATGGGGGTGAGGTGGGGTTCAGTGAATGGAAATATGAATACTTTTGTTATAATGAGTACTATAGAAATGCTTCACCATATTCAATAAATTCATAGTTTCTCTCCAGTGTGATATTTTATGCTGTTTGTCTTAATCTGTGTTTTATTGCTGTGAAAAGATACTATGACCAAGACAACTCTTATAAAGAACAACATTTAATTAGGGGTGGTGTACAAATTCAGAGGTTCAGCCTATTATCACCAAGGTAGGATGAATGGCAGTGTCCAAGCAGACATGGTGCTGGAAGAGATGAGCGTTCTACATCTTGATCAGAAGGCAGTCAGAAGACTCTTCTGCCCTGGGTGGAGTTTAAGCATAGGATCTCAAAGTCCACTCCTACAGTGACATACTTTATCATCGACTCCAAAAAGGCCATAATTCCTAATACTGCCACTTGCCATGGGCCAAGTATATTTAAACCACCACACTTTTCAAGATCACTGTAAAGGCTTTACCACATTGGTTACATTCACAGGTTTACTCTTTAATATGTGTTCTTTTATGTAGTTGGAGGTGACTTGATTGTGAATAGGCTTTACCACATTGATTACATTTTTAAAGGTTTCTCTCTAGTATGAATTCTTTCATGTTTTTGAAGTTGAACATGTGAGGCAAAGAATTTACTACAGTACTTACATTCATAAGGTTTCAGTCCAGTATGCGTTGCTTTATGTATGAGGAGACTAGTGTTATATACAAAGGCTTTATCACATTCATTACATTTGTAAGGTTTCTCTCCAGTGTGAACTCTTTCATGTTTTTGAAGTTGACCATGAGTGGCAAAGGATTTACCACATTGCTTACATTCATAAGGTTTCACTCCAGTATGGGTAGCTTCATGTATTCGGAGACTAGCGTTACATACAAAGGCTCTACCACATTCATTACATTTGTAAGGTTTCTCTCCAGTATGAATTCTTTCATGTCTTTTAAGATCATTCTGACCTACAAAGGCTTTACCACATTGATCACATTTGTAAGGCTTCTCTCCAGTATGTATTCTTTTATGTACTTGGAGATGACAACGATGTGCAAAGGCTTTACCACACTGATCACATTCAAAGGGTTTCTCTCCAGTATGTGTTCTTTTATGTACTTGGAGACTATTATGATATGCAAAGGCTTTACCACATTGATCACATTCATAGGGTTTCTCTCCAGTATGTGTTATCATATGCACTTGGAGATGACCCTGTTGTGAAAAGGCTTTACCACATTGATTACATTCATAGGGTTTCTCTCCAGTATGTTTTCTTTTATGTATTTGGAGATAATTATGATATGCAAAGGCTTCACCACACTGATTACATTCATAAGGTTTCTCTCCATTATGTATTCTATAATGTATGTAGAGAGTACTGTGTCGTGAAAAGGCTTTATTACATTGATTGCATTTGTAGGGTTTCTCTCCAATATGTATTATTTTATGCATTCGAAGATTACATTGAAGTGTAAAGGCTTTACCACACTGATTACATTCATAGGATTTCTCTCCAGTATGAATTCTTTTATGACTCTGAAGTTCATAATGGTATGTAAAGGCTTTATCACATTGCTTGCATTCATAGAGTTTCTCTCTAGTATGTGTGCTTTTATGAATCTGGAGATTACTGTGTCGTGAATAGGCTTTATCACATTGATTGCATTTGTAAGGTTTCTCTCCAGTATGTGTTCTTTTATGCATTCGAAGATGACACTGTTGTGCAAAGACTTTATCACATTGATTACATTTGTAGGGTTTTTCTCCATTATGAATTCTTTCATGACTTTGAAGTTGACCATGAGAGGCAAAGGATTTACTACATTGCTTACATTCATAGGGTTTCTCTCCGGTATGTATTCTTTTATGTATTTGGAAATAACTTTGATATGCAAAGGCTTTGCCACATTGATTACATTTATAGGGCTTCTCTCCAGTATGTGTTCTTTTATGTACTTGAAGATAACTATGATAAGCAAAGGCTTTACCACATTGATCACATTTGTAAGGTTTCTCTCCAGTATGTGTAATCTGATGCATTTTGAGATGACTGTGTCGTGTAAAGGCTTTACCACATTGATTGCATATGTAGGGTTTCTTTCCAGTATGTATAATTTTATGCATTCCAAGATTACGTTGATGAGCAAAAGCTTTACCACATTGATTGCATTTGTAGGGTTTCTCTCCAGTATGTGTTATTTCATGCATTTGGAGACTGTGATGTACAAAGCCTTCACCGTACTGAATAACTTCATAGGGTTTCTCTCCAGTATGAATTATTCCATGCCTTTGAGGATAACTGTGACATGCAAAGGCTTTACCACACTGAGTATATTCAGAGGGTTTCTCTCTAGTATGACGTCTTTCATGCCTGCAAAGATAATTGGCACATGTGAAAGATTTACCACATTCACTACATCAATGAATCTTTTTATCTGTAGGAATTAATTTTATAATTTGGTCTAAATGTAAAAAGGAATCACATCTTAAGGTTTCATCACTTTGTTTACAGTCATGTTTCCCCCTCCATTATGGGTTGTTTTCCATCTTTGAGGATACTTGTAATGGTAAGAGTGTTGTTACTTGGCTCACATTTATAGCATCCTTTTTCTCTATGAGATTTTTCACATATTTGAAGAAAAATGAAAGAGCTCAGAGCTTTACCACACTGAGTACATGTATAGGTTTTCCTATATTGTGAAATACACTACATTTGCATTCTACAATGGCAAAGTGAACCAGGACAAACAGAAAAGAACTTCCACATTTCTAGTACTCACAGTGAGTTTCTGCAGTGTTAATTTATGGATATATATTCCCAATGAAGTTGGCAAGCCAACTAATTATGAACGTCTATCACACTGAGAAAATCTGCTCAAATGGGAATTACTATGTATATTTTAATTGTTCTAGGAGAGAGAGAGGTACACTGCTTCTTTCAATATCCCTATGTTCACATGGCTTGTATCCATTGTGACACAGGATTTACCTATTAAAAGAAGAATAACAAATTAAAGATTTCCACATAACATTCACACACTTTGACTTTTTGTTCATCATAGACATGTGGTATAGTACTTAAGGTTTCTCCTCAACAACATTCTTGACTCTCATAAACTGCCCCTCTCACTTATAGTTACCAATGTTACTTATGAGTAATCAGCTTTACTATAGGACATTTGCTCATTAGAAATATATACTTATCACTATCTATATAGTGATATTGAGATATATATGTGAGTGGTATAAATAGATTTATACAGAGTAACTGCAATGGGGCTATGATTCAAAAGGTAATATCTATTAAGGCATTGCAAACACAAATCAGACACCCAACATTGAGGTACATGGATTTCTGAGAATTTAATAATCAATACACTTAAAGAAGTGCTTTTTTTACATTGTTGCTTTTCTTTAAAACTTCCAGGACACAGTAACATTTCTTCAGAGGCATATCCTTACCAACTTGCATATGAAAATTACCTTCCATGTCTTCTGGAACTTTGATAATGTTCTTCAATAGTGTGGTCTTCCCAGTTGTAGCCTAAAATATAGTACCAGAAAATGTATGATATATTATTGGAAATTAGGCAAGATTTAAGTTACTATCTTCAGTGAACCCGATTTATTCACCTCATTCTTCCTTATTCCCAATTAAATTACAGAAAAGTATCAATAACAAAGAAGCAATTGTTCCCTTATTTTAAAAGGTGCAAGAAAATTCCCTGTCTTACCTATAGCATTGAGGTTCCTGTAGGTCTCCAACATCACATCTTTGTAGAGATTCTTCTGTGAAGGATCCAGCAAAATCCATTCTTCTCGAGTGAAGTTCACATGCACATCATCATAGGTCAGTGCATCCTAAAATATTCCATACATGTATATAAGAGAAACTTAATACTGACATCACTGTAAATGTATGCTTCATTGACATTATAGTGTATGATATATGGTCTGGTGCTTCCCCGACTTATTTCATGACCAAGAAGTTCTAATGTAATTACTAAGTTATCTTAGAAGGAAACTGAGTAATAAGGTTTACCTCTGTCATTTTTTTGCTCTTTGAATAGGATATAGCCTTGAAAGAGAAATGCTAATTAACACATACACACACACACAGAGAGAGAGAGAGAGAGAGAGAGAGAGAGAGAGAGAGAGAGACAGAGAGACAGAGAGAAGCAAGCAGTACTGAGCACACATCAGAGAAACTGTATGAATAATTACTAACTACAAAAAAATGATGGGCAAGCGAGTGTATTAGCTCATGCCTTTAATCCTAGCACTCAGGAAGGAGAGGCAGGTATATCTCTGTCTATCCAGGACAGCCAGAGGTACATATTAAGAGCCTGTTTCCTCTGTAAAAATCAATCAAACAAAGAAGAAAGATATAAAGAACTCAGAGGTTTTTACAGGAATTCCTACAAAGAATTACACATTCACTCCAGTTCTATATTCATTTTCCAGAATCCTGAAGTGCCCCAGTTAAAACTGTAACAGAAATGAGATCTTACTAAAAGGGAGATGCATATTTAAACAAATACAAACGGACAGATGAAAATAATGGCAATGTAAATGTTGGTCCTAAGTAAGCAACACAGAACAGGAGAGATGACTCAGCAGTGAAGAGCTTTGGCTGGTCTTGCAAATAATCGGGCTCAATCACCAGTACTTCCAAGGGGACTTCAGAACTCTCCATTACTCCAAGTGCAAGAATTGGGAAGCCATCTTCTGACTGCCATGGGAACCAGGCATACATGATGTGGATATTCACACACACGGGCAAAAGACTCATATTCACTCAAAACGAATCAAAACAAACACTACAGGTAGGAAGAATGTTATCACCTACAATTCAATGACTCAGAAACCTCAGGCAGTAAAGCTCAGGCAGTATTAAAGTCATGAATGTATGACATCCTGGGGAACAGAATATTCTCTCTGCCAAATTTCCAAATTCACAATGTGGACGAAGATCAATACAACAGCATATGGGGGACATGTACAAAAACCTACTTTACAGGCCCATCAGCAAATAATATAAAAACAAACAAACAAACAGCAAGGCATGTTGGGCCACATTTTTAATCCCAGCACTCTGGAGCCAGAGTCAGGTGGACCTTTAAGTTTGACGCTTACACGTTCTACATACCTACTTTCAGGATAGCCAGGGCTAGAAAGAGAAACTTTGTCTTCAAAGACAAAACCAACAAAGTTAAAATGATAAAAACACCAGGCTTGCAAAATAGCTTAGCACTGAATAACAATTGCTTCAACTGCATCTTATGTGATTTAGGGACAGAGTCTATAATGGTGAAGGCAAGGTAACATAAGAAAGAAGCCGACTGATCATGTCCAGCCACAATACAGTACACACACACACACACACACACACACACACACACACACACACACACACGAAAAGGGTTGAGTCTATAGACACTCAAATCTCATCCCCAATAGGCAATCTAGACAGGTTCCTCCTATAAAGGCTTCTATTGAGAGGACTGAGTTGGTCAGAGCCAGGATGACTCCATGGCAGGCTGCAAACTGACAGTTTGGGAGACTAGGCCTAAGTTTCTGTTTTCCAGAAATGGAAAAGTCCAAACAAGTCAATTCCAGGAAAACCATCCCTCACAGGCAGCCAATCAGGAGCTTCCAGGAGCTACCTCTGCCACCAGGCCTGAGTCAAACCTAAATCTAGAATAGTTAATCAGCACTCATTCCAGAAAGTCCTCCAAATTCCCCAGAACCTTGACCAATCCCAAGAACACTGGAAATAGAGCCAACCAACCAGAATAAAGTTCATGTACTCCTCCCTGGAATTCCCCTAACTGGCTTTAAATTGAGCTTGCAAAGCCCACATGTCTGTTTCCATCATAGTGAATGGTAGACACTTGTACAATAGAATTCTGCAGAATAAAACGCTTTTGCATACTATTTGAGTTAAGGGTCTTCCTTCAGTGACTCTGGGACCCTAACATTATAAGCTCTCCCAAAGAAAGTCACAAAGGAGAAACAAGTATTCAAAGACATCACCCTATCTGGGAGCTTTTTGACTCAATCAACTTCACTCTGATCACGGTCACCCATGATGCAAATGTGCTTAGTTTAACTTCAATGACCTTAATTGTCTGCAGCAACCCGCACACTCTTCAAATGTGCAAAATCTCTTCTGACACTCTTGATTGCCACACATTGTAAAATCAGAAAGCAGGTTATATCTTTTCAAGATACAAAGGCTCAGAATACCCCTTCCCATTCCAATAGAGAGGAATGTGTACATAATGAGAGAAGATTGGAGCAAAGCAAGAAACCCAGCAGGCCACACACCAAATCCTGTAGCTCTGTGTCATACACATGGGGCCTTAGTTTCTAAAGACTTCCATGGCCCTCTCCCTGCAACTTCTCATATGTCTCTTGGTTTAGTTACTTCCACTCCCTACATGCAGCTCTCCATGGCAGGTGTCTCATAGCTTAGGTATCTCAACATCTTGTGGTCTCAAAGTGCAACTCAGGCTTCATGCTCACAGGTTCATGCAATGCTCTCTCACAGTGTCCTCCCTCACTGGGGCTCTGACTCCACCAGACATAGAATAACTACTGGAACAGTGCTGAACTGAAACCACAGGGGCAGAGTCCATAACCTTAAATTGTACATCTTTCTTATTTCCAGAACTTGAGTGCTCCTGCCAAGCTTGGATTCTAAACTGGGATGGACTCTGCCATTCGTGAACTACAGCTGTAGCAGGTTTTACATGAAGTTCCTTCCTGGGTCTAGGAATCACTTTGTCTACTCCTTCCCATTAACTGAAGGCTTAGCAGGAGGGTGTGTTTCCCTTAAGACACCATCTCAAGCTTTCAGTCCTGAGCAAGGACCTTCTCTTTAATGGTGACAATTTCTTTGAAAACGCATGCCTCTGTTTCAGCGTCTGGCTGCCACCTCAAACTTCCCGGTGCTGTTTTTCTCTATAAACCACAGACTTTGCATTTATTTCTGCCCAACGTGTTGCTTTTCTTCACTGTAGTCCTGAGTGAGTTACTAGCAATAATCACCCCACAGATTCGATATTCTATCTAAGAATACAGCCAATTAGTTTTTAATTCAACCTTACTCAGTTACTCAGAGCATGGGCAGAATAAGAGATTTGGGGTCAAGTCACACAAATAACTTCTAGCTAAATTTTTCATGGAGTCTATTTTCAACTGAAATCCCATGACCTCAACTTCTGTCTGCATTACTTGCAAGACTCTGGTCTTCCAATTGCTATGACAACAGCTGATTAAGCTCTGAATACAGCTTGCCATCTCAAGTCCTGATATTTCCCACATTCCTCCAAAGGAGATCATTTCCAGTTTCTGTTCAGCATTTTTGTATCCCTTTTTCTTTTCTGTTCTAACTTGCTACTCTGCTTCTTTGATTAAATCTTCTAACCAAAAGCATCTCGGGTAATGAACAGGCTCACTTATTTGGTCCTGTCAGATCATAGTCCATTATTTTAGGATAGAAACTCAAGCTTCAAGAAAATAAGGCAAAATCCATGGGACAAATGTTGTTTCCTGCCTTGCCCTCTTGCTTGGTCACTGTCTCATGCTCAGCTAGCTCTCTCATCCAGTCCAGGCCCACTTGCTTAGAGATCCTGCCACCCTCAGCCTTCCCACACCAATCATCACTCCACACAACCTCTCACTGACAGAGCATCCAGCCATTCTGATGAGAGTATGACCTTGAGGCTCCCTCAGATGACTGTAGGCTCTAAAATGTTGACAACTGAAGCTAATTAGGACTCAGAGACAATAATATATCAGAAAGTTTTAAAAACCCAAATCAAATGTGTTAGCCACATCAGTCACTTAAGTAGCAAAACCCAAAAATTGATCATTGCAACCACCAGAAGACACAGAGTTGCCAAGAAATGAGAGAAAAGACTTCAGGATCAAGAGGAGGAGCTAAAACTGTTTCCCAAACTATCAAAAACTCAAGAAACTCAGAACATAAAACATTTTCAGAAGACAAAAATAGGTGAAGGTCTATCATTTTTCCAGGGAAACAACAATATAATTAGATTATAATGAATAAAAATCACACAACAGTGTGATTTGTGTTAGATGGCAACACAAATAAAAGGAGACAGAAAAGCCGAGCAGTGGTGCACACCTTTAATCCCAGCACTTGGGAGGCAGAGGCAGGCTGATTTCTGAGTTCGAGGCCAGCCTGGTCTACAGAGTGAATTCCAGGACAGCCAAGGCTATACAGAGAAACCCTGTCTCAAAAAACCAAAAAAAAAAAAAAAAAAAACTCGACTTTCCAAAGCAAAAAATTTAATTAAAAAATGGGGTATGGATCTCAACAAAGAATTCTCAACAAAGGAATCTCAAAAAGCTGAGAAAGACTTACAGAAATGGTCACCATCTTAGCCATCAGGGAAACGTAAATCAAAACAACTTTGAGAATCTATCTTGCACACATCAGAATGGCTAAGATCAATAATTCAAGCGACAGCTCATGCTGGTGAGGATGTGGAGAAAGGGGAACAACTCTATACTGCCCGTGGGGTGCAAACTAATACAGCCATTATGGGAATCAGTATCTCCTCAGAATCACGGTTCCTCAGAACACTCAGAATCCATCTCTCTCAAAACCTGCTCATGGGCATCTATCCAAAAGGTGCTCCATCCGACTACAGGGGCAGTTGCTCAACCATGTTCATAGCATATGTATTCACACTAGCCAGAGACTGGAAACAACCTAGAGGTACTTCAACTGAAGAATGGATAAACAGAAAACGTGGTACATTTATACAGTGGAGTATCACTCGGTGTTTAAAACAAATGACATCATGAATTTATAGGCAAGTGAATGCCAACTAAAAAAATAAATAAATCACCCTAAGTGAGGGAACCCACACCCAGAATGACAAACACACGGCATGCAATTACTTAGAAGTAGATATTACTGATTAGGTAAATAATAATCAAGCTGTACTCCACAAACCCAGAGAGGCTAGGTAGAGAGGTGGGCTGGGGGGGGGGGGGGCACAGATCTCCTTCTAAAGGGGAAATAGAATAGCTGAAGTTTGATGGGAACAGGAGTGGGAAGGAGCAGTTGGAGGGATGCAGGGGGAAATACAATGCAAGAAAAGACAGCTGGAATTTGGGGGTTATTGTAGAAAGTCAGTACAAGAGAACTTCCTGGTGCTATAGGCTGACTCTGATGAGGACCCCTAGTAATGGAGGCTACTGAGTCTGAACTGACCATTCCTTTGTACCAGCCAGGGCTTCAAAGTTGGGAATGGATTACATATGGTTGAGCTGTTGGCCAAGGAGGTCCTTTGGAGCTCCTTAAACAATCCATGCTGATGCTAGCACAAAACTCTGCTCTCAGATAACTGACAGCAGGGTCCCATCACTGAGGACAAATTCCACACAGCTCACTGAATGCAGGGGTCAAGCGAGTGCAGACTTGGAGCCTTCACTCCTATGTTCCAGTCTCTTTGAGGAGAAAAGGTGCTCTATAGGCTACAGGAAGACAAATCTGGACCACCCCCCATCACACATACACACCTACAATTGGTCCTTCTTGTAAGATGTGCTGGGACATGATGGTAACAAACTTGTTTGAGTGGCCAACCAATGTTTGGGTTGACTCAAGGCCCTTGACATGTGAGGGAACCCATGACTAACACTGACTGGATTTCTAGGAACCTTACAGAGACATAAATGGCAAGCATAGAGAACATGGTTCTCATGGGTCTATTGCCAGGTTCTCTGATGATACATTATAGTTGTTAGCTTGGTGTTTTCGTGGGACTCTTAACTATGGGAGTGGGTGTAACTCTGATTCTTTTTTTTTTTTTTTTTTTTTTTGGTTTTTTGAGACAGGGTTTCTCTGTATAGCCCTGGCTGTCCTGGAATTCACTCTGTAGACCAGGCTGGCCTTGAACTCAGAAATCCACCTGCCTCTGCCTCCCAAGTGCTGGGATTAAAGGCGTGTGCCACCACCACCCGGCTTAACTCTGATTCTTTTGCTTAATCCTGAGACACTTTTCCTGTCAGGTTTCCTTGTCCATTATGAAGACTTTCACCTTGGCTTTTTCTATCTTATTTTGTCTTGTCACGCTATCCTCTCTTGGAGGGCTGCTCCTTTTTGAAGAGGAAGTGTGTGTGTGTGTGTGTGTGTGTGTGTGTGTGTGTGTGTGTTTTGGATCTTGGGGAGAGAAGAATAAGAAAAGTGGGGAAGTGGGGAGTAGCTGGGAAGAGTATGGGGAGGGGCAACAGTGGTCAAAATATATTGTATGAGAGAGAATCTATCTTCAATTAAAAATTAATTCAATATTGCTTAAATGAAAATGCAAAAAAGGGAAGCAAAAATGAACAAAGAAAAAAACAGAGAAGACAGGGACAGCATGACTGCGATACAGTTCTCCTTCTGTTTTTGTAGAGGGTGATCATCACACAGGAGTGTAAAAATTCCACCTTGGAGGATTACTTCCTCCTTCTGATAACCTAGACCTACTTCTGGAAGCTTCTATATTCCTGACTATCTTATCTAGGTCTAGAATGTCTAGGCACCTGAGACTTAACTGCTGAATAAACTCACCCTTTCTTGTTCTTTCTGAACTCTGGCCTGCTGCTCAACTCAGCTGTTCTGGCTCAAACTCCTCTTCACGCCAACTGATTCCAACTGGCTTCTTTCACTTCTGACTGAAGTGCTGCGATTGGCCTCAGATGAACTCCAGCAACCTGTTCTCATCTTGTGGCACATTCTCATTCTCTGGCTCGTTCCATCTTCACCTGTGTCTAGCTTGTTCTCTCTTTAGCCTGTCTCCATAAAACTCTCTAGGTAAAACTGCTTCCCCTCTCACCCTCAGAGTGAGATGCTTCCTCTCATGCTGCCTCTCCTCCCTCTCGCTTCTCTTGAGAGTTGGGCAGATCCTATTCTGTCAGATCTTTCTCTGATTCATCATTTTGTCAATTAGTCATCACTCTCATACCTGAGTGCTTCCTTCTAAAACTAACTTTACCTTCATCGTTTGGGAGCAAAGGTGTGTACTAAGGGCTGAGCCACACCACAATTAGAAACAGCCTGTTTTTTCCCTTTTTCTTTTTAAAGTAAATTAGACAGTGGTAGGGTTCACAATGTCACCAAATAACCTGTCACATAGGAGTTCATGACAAGTTCATCTTGGGTCCAGTCTATATCTGTGAAATCAGAAGTTTTGCTCTCAGCAATGTGAAATATAGATCACGCAGGAAACAAAAACAAGGAGATTCGTCAGTTATCTAAGACTATTACATGTCTGTTCAACTGTAATTTATCATCAGTATTTAAATTCAAACACAATGGTCAGTCTGTTTCTTAACCTCATTTTTACTTTTTCATGCAGTGTGACTAATTGGCAGAAAGCTCTCCAAATGCAGCCACTTTCTGCTTTTCATCTGTAACAACTCTTGTTACAGAAAGCTTGATATTTCACTCCTCTTTTCCATATAATGTTCTAAATAAACATTAGAGAAAAACCCTTCAAAGGAAATTGCTTCAGCTAGATTCTGTGCTTTCTGCCCTTCTGTAGGAATTTGGCAGGAATTTGACATTGAGCTAGGACAGGGAAGTAGGCTCAGGCAGTCATTTGACTTTGGGCTAGGATTTAGAAAGTAGGCTCAGATAAGAATATTTACATTTGGGCTAATACAAAGCTCAAGATCAACTCAGCCAAAGAATGCATCCTTCTACCTTGGTCTTTATTGACCTGTTTGTTCCTTGACCTAGAACTGACCTTATTATTTGCATGAACTTTCAATGGTATCAAAGCAGTCTGGAGAAAAATAAACCTGCCTCAGCCTCAGCACAGGCTGGAGTCATGTTATAGTGTCGTCTAATTGTCTTCTTTTCAATCCTCGCTCCCTCCTTTGAGACCCTGTTGACTGACTGAGTTGGCTTGGTCACCCTTCATTTTCTATTGCTACCTGAAAGGTAGACAAGATGGTTCAAATTCTCATATCCATCTGACAATAAGAGTGCACTAAAGATTAAAATTATATGGGAGAAAGAAATGGGTTGACAATGCTTAAGCTGTAATTACATGCCGTTTTATGACCAATAAAACTGTGAGAGTCTTTACAAGTGCATAATCCTTTAACCATTGCTATTGTCTGCATTCCTTTAGCACAAGGTCCCCTTGAGGCACCCATCTTGTCCTCAACAAAATGAGCACTGAGGTTATTCTCATATTTAGGCTACCATGAATACAATTGCAATGAACATGAGAACTCTGGTACCTCTTAAAACTAATTTTAAGTACATGAAAACTATACTGTGAAGACTGCTGAGATTCATGGCAATTCTGTCATTTTTATGAGAACTCAGTAGAATGGGGTTGGTTGGGTGTAAGTATTAAGTCCAAATGTATCTGAATACATATATTAAATTTGTGTAATTTTGTATCAACTATAACATGGTCTTAAACTAACTTTAGTTGATATCTATGAAAAATTCCAACCTACTGCTATCAGAGTTTATTGCTAATACACAATCCTGTGTCACATACAGATTCATTGTTCAATTCTGGACAATGTTTTATTTTCACACTTTCTGTTTTCTCAATTAAGTCATACATAGTGAGATACCATTTATGTGACCTTAACAATGTATTCTGTGCCACTGAAGTCTATATTAAAGTCCTTTTTCTATGGCTCTGTATGTTATTTCATATCAGTTTCATTTTCACACACTTACTACAGTTTCCTAAATGAATAATTATGTAGAATATCTTTTACCCATTTACATAACTGTAAACAACACCATATAGTGATATTTAAAAAAAAAAAGGATGTTGGGTTTCAATTTGCAGCATAAATTCAAAACAATTTAAAGAAAACTTCTAACAATATATAATAGGAAAGCTGATTTTTTGCCATGTTAAAAAAAAAAAAATCTCAGAATTGTCATTAGGATTATGAAGAAATAGTTCACATTTTGGCACAATGTGAATTCAATCCGTACTTATCACAGAGCTACCACAATCAAAAGTTTTACAACATTTTTGAAGAAATAATGAGATGTAGAGAAAAAAAACGCCAAGAACATAAGCCCCAAATGATAGTCAAGTTTTAACTAAAAGACCTATGGAAACTCAGCCAGGAAAAATGTGAACATGACCAATATTACCTATGATTGCATGTGCATACAAATGGAAGAAACACAGACTTCACAACTCCCACAAAAAAAAAAATCAAAGTGACCCCTAACTGTTAGACTTCTGACCTTCCGGCCACTACTGAGCTCACTTCCAAACAGAGGCCCCAGGCTCGCTCTGTATGGAGGCGAGCAGAAAGGTGGGCTATGCCTCTGCGGCACCTAGTGCCCCCTTGTGATCTCACACAAACCTAGCCCCACTGAGCCCACACACAAACCAAGGTCAATTTAATGTCTGCTTCCTGCCACGCAGATTTGGATTATAGTACATGATGTAGGATCTGCCCCACCCACCTGCACACCACCACGCACACTTAAACCTCTGTGTCTCAGACACTCCTTTTGGCTGGGCGGTGGTGGCGCACGCCTTTAATCCCAGCACTTGGGAGGCAGAGGCAGGCGGATTTCTGAGTTCAAGGCCAGCCTGGTCTACAGAGTGAGTTCCAGGACAGCCAGGGCTAGACAGAGAAACCTTGTCTCGAAAAACCAAAAAAAAAAAAAAAAAAAAAAAAATCTTAAAAGAAAAAGAAACTCTTTTTGGACCCTGGAACTGAATTTCCCTGAATCACTCCATTCATTGTGACTGGTGACAGTGGAAAGGTAAAAGGATTTTAATTAAATGTTGCTGAAGGACGATCCCCATAACCTCATCTCTACCAATTCCCAAACTATTTGTAAAACCTATCACACAAAACTGAGTTTGCAATGCAATGTTCAGAACTTCTAGAAACCAGATTTTCAGTTTTGAAATCTGTCTTCTGCACACCAAAAGCACAGTTTCCTATAGCCAGAGCTGCAGAGCTCCCCCACCCCACCCCACCCCCAGGGAATCTACACTCAGGCAGGCTCAGAAGCCAAGGCCCTCTGCCCTGGTCACCAAATGTATCAAAAGAGCCAGTCTGGTTCAGAGTCCATCACAGTCCAATCAGATTGAACTCTAATAGCTTAGCCAACCTGCTCTTCCTGGTGGCTGCCACAATCACAATGGCAAGGCTTGTTGTGGTCTCCCTCACAGCTCTCTGATGATCTGCATCAGAGAGTACAGAGAGAACCTGCAAGCTACCTCCCACTGGTGCTACTCCAGATTACTAGACTGCCCAGAGGACAGTAGCAGTCCCTCTGCTGGAGGACTGGAATTTAAATGACTCAGACAGCACAGGCCTTCCTAGCTCTGCCCTTCAACTCCACCCTAGAGGCAGACAGAGCCCTAGTATGGTGAATTTGTATTTTATTAGAATCTTCTACTCTCCTAGGTGTGGAGAGCTCTTGGTATCGCTTCCAGGAAACTGGCAAGAATATCTGACACTGGTCTAGGAAAAGGAAATAAGCTCAAGAAAACTACAGCTGAGGAATGTGATGATCCCTGAATCCTGTGACCAAGGGAACTTCGTTAACTCCCCTCTTCCTTCCTTGACTACTTTATGCCTTAGAACTGATCCTCTTCTCTGTATGTACCTAAGCAGTCAAGGTGGGTCAGGGTCTGTTGGCAGATTTCCCAGCCTGTAGAGGCATGGAACAATAAGAGGTGGTAACACTTGCGGCTCAAGGGAGGTGCCTCTGGATTAGAACAGATATTCTGTGTATATTTCAGAAAATTGTCTCTGTTAGCTTATGGCTTTGCTTTCTACGGTACTGTGGGGGTATAAAAAGACTATGAAAATTAAACTTGAGGCTGCTGGTTACCACTGGCTGCTGCTGCAGCAGTATTAACCAGCAGTCCTCCCAAATCTAAATCTTGGCTTTGCATCTTCTTTCTGACTTTCTCATCTTTAATCCTTGCTCCCCCATGACCCCCATCAGAGACTGACTCATGCTGGTGGGTCCACTACAAGAAAAGATAGGATCTATTTCCCCTCCATCCCTGTTTCTCTACTATCTGGTGTTAGAAGGTGAAATTGGGGGCCAGGGGTGGCTCCCGAGGAGGGGGATTAAGGGTGGGGAAAAAGAAGAAACCACAAAGTAGCAAAGAGTAGCTACACTGGCTAATGTTAAGAGAGGAGCCAGACTAGGATGCATTTTGAATTCCATGTATGCTGCCCCCCTTAAGACTCGTAGGTTCAGGTTCCAGGTTAAGTTTATCACCTAAGTGCATACTTTCTTCACTATTCCAAGTTTCCATACATGATGCCATGATCCATGATCCATGGCATCTTGTCTCCTTAGATTCCTCAACAATGACAACCCTCAAATTTTCCTTTAGAATGATCTTGTAAGTCTTGAGGAGCAACTGTCAGTTATTTTGTAAAGCTATAAACTGGTATTTGTTCAGGTTTTTCCTCACTAGATTGAGGTAACTTATTTGGGGAAGAAGACCACTAACAGTAATGTAATATAATGACTGATATTTTACTAAACTATGTTAGAGGCATATACTATCAACACAGCATCCCTTTTAAAAAAATTATTATTCTCTTATATATCATATCCAACCACAGTTTACACTCCCTCCTCCACTCCAAGTCTCTCTTCCCTTCTCCATTCTCTCCTCCCCCCCTCATCCAGTACTCCTTCATTTCTTTTCAGAAAAGGGGAAGCTTCCCATGGAATCCCAAACTTGACATATCAAGTTGCAGTAAGACTACGCACTCCCCTCCATATTAATGCTGGATGACAATTTAAATATAGGCCGGAGACTGCAAGTCTAGCCACTTAGACAGATGGGAAATTTACACAGCAAGCATATTCCCAGGATCATTTCTTAAGTACACCAGTGCTCTAACACAGTAGGTTAGTGACAGTGTCCTAAATGGAAGGTCCAAGATGATGAAAAACATAGGAAAAGGTAGAAAGTATAAAAGCTGCTGTGGAGAGGTCTTCCACAAGCTATTTCTTATGCTAAGCAAGCTCCTTAAGAAGAATACCATCATGTATGCAATTTACATGGGGAAGATGGAAGGGCATGGGAGACATCTATGAAGTCAGCAGAAAGATGAAGAAACTGTGAAGTCAGCAGAAGCAGCATACAATAGGCCACACTCAGGAGGAGTCTAATCAAACAGTGCTGCACCAGGCGGAACTCAGTATCTCAAAAACATTCCTGACCAAGCCTCTAGTGGCCTTGGGACTGAATACAAAAACCCCACATCGTGGAAGAGTCCTGTTCTCAGAATCTGAAGCAGCCTCTCCCAAAGGCCCTGGCCCCAGGCCATGATCGGCTCTCCCAGGCATATTTCTGGTTTTAGAGAAGGGGCTCTGTTTTATATCTATACCCAGGGCCTCAGGGAAAGCTTCCAAGGACTAGGCCCCAGACTGTTACTGACTCTGCCAAGCATATCCCTGGGCTTCAGAAGGAGCTATGACATTCCCCATACATGGGGGAGACGTCAGGGAAACCATTGCTTGATCAGGCCAGCCCTCAAAACAACAGTGGTCTTTTTTTTTTCTTTTAAACCTTTTCAAATGGTTGTCACCAGGTGTCATCTTGCCCATGTGGCAGAACTATGCTTTTCTCAAGAAGGAAACCAAACCTTTATGGCACAGCAAGCCTTACTGTTGACTGTGATCCTGTAAGGGCCCATAGAACAGCTTGTTAGAGGCCTGTTCTTTGATATGGAGATGGGCCTAGTGGCTGGCTGTAAATCAGGGTGTTTCCCTTGTTATGGTTTGGTGGCATATATTTGGACAATCCTGGTGAACAAACCTGTATATCCTAGCATCCTAATCTCTAACAGGCCTGGTTGGCACGCTACTTATCTGTGGGATGTTTTACCTGCAGTCCTCTCTCAGCTAAATTCTACTTGGTGTGCCTTACTATCCCCTAAGCTTTAGTAAATCCTTTATGTCATCAATCCTACTTTTACACCACAGCTTGATATTGGATTGCTACCCAGCACATGACACGCCCTCCACAGCCTCCACAAAAATAACTCTAAATGGATCGTACATCTTAATGTTAAATGTTAAGAACAGAACTTGTAGAAACTAGGACTCTCTGAGTTTGGGATCACGCCAAGAATCTTTCTACATACAAGCTAAATGCTCTGCACAGATGCAGCCTCCACAGTGAAGTTGTTCAGAGGCTACTGCTGGGTCCAGCGAGTGGCTAGGACCTCCCGGGACCTCACAGGTGACCGCCGGATTCCCACTCCGCCCCAGGTGACCGCCGGGTCCGACTCCGCCCAGGGAAAAGAACCCACCACATCAGCTCCGGCTGCTCAGACCCCTGCTCCTCCCCATTGTTGGCAGTGACCCTGTGCTCACCATGTCGCAACTTCCGAGCTTCCTGAGCACGCTCCACAGCATCCAGCCGCAGGACAGAGAGAACAGCACACAGAACCGTTCGAGCCTGCTCAGCTACTAAGCGAAACCTGCATCATGGCACCCGGAAAAACCCGCCTCCTTCTTTGACTGGCAGGTCTGCTTGACGGCTCTGATTGGCCAGAGAGTCTTGAGCGACTCGAGCACCTCCCTGATGGTTAGAGTGTGCCGAGGAGACGCAGTGTAGAGGTTCTCAGACCAGTAACAGACCTTTTCCAGATCTGAAGAGATTTGCGTTTCAGTAGCACTAGTCCTTGTCCTCCAATAGCTTACTCATCTGTCTCCCCGGCCAGCCCCAGGGAGGACTCCACCCACCACTGCTGTGCTGCTCGCTCCTCCCCTTTGTGGGCAGGGACCCTGAGCTCACCAGGTCCTGACTTCAGCCAGAGATCCCCTCACAGCACTCAATAGGCTGTTTCCCTTCCTACTCCTGAATCAAGGTGGAGAGCTTGCATAGTCCATTACTCAACTTGCAGTGGAATTATCAGTCTGTCCCACATGTAGAAGGGTGCCCAGGATAGTAACAATTAAAGAGACATTTTGGGAAACAAAAGTTTTGTTTTGTGACTGTTGGGATTCAGACCTGGAACAAGCAGCTGACATGCATACATTTAACACACCAAAGCTGATGGGACTTGCAGGTTCTCCCAGCTCTACTCAGTCCCCACCTGTTACAGGGCATGGCTGGCACACTCCACCTTGTCCCTTGAACTTTCCAGTCTAGGGACTGGGCTTTCCCTCCCCCAGAGGCTCTTCCTATATAATCCAGACATTTTGTACTATTCGTGTCTCTGTTTCTCTGTCTCTCCCTCCTTGTCCCTCTCCTGTCCTTCCCCCTCCACTTTCTCTCTCACTCCCTCCCCCTTCCCTGCATTTTTGTCTCCTAGTTTGCCTTGCCCCATATTTCTCTTTCTCCCCACCACTCTCCTCATTCTACCCACTGACAGGAAATTCTCTGACCTCCATGGGAACTAGTGAACCCTCTGGTACCTTGGGATCCATGAACCCACTAGAGAGCTGCCCCCCAAAAATCCACAAATACTCTAATTTGACTTGGATAGAGTCCTTCATGCTGGACTTAGGTAAACCGCAGCTAGTAGTCACCTGGTAGGTATGAGATCCCTGGGAATAAAAAAGGAAACAGATGACAAACCCTGTGGAGGACTGCATTGTTAGCCAGCATGTCTTCCTCAGTGGGACGGTGAACACACATCCACACACAGAGCTGTAGCAGTAAAGGTTCTCTAGATGAACAGACCTGATAGGATAGATCTATGTATATAGAAAGTGGATTTATTAGAATATTTCACAGGCTGTGGTCCAACTAGTCCAACAATAGCTAACTTAGCATGTGTAGGAGTAGGAAAACCGATATGTGAACGTATCCAGATTCCCTCAGTAAAATCTCAGTGCTTCCAGTCTTGAAGGAAATCATTGCTTTGGAAATGATTCCTATGCTCTCCTTGCCTGCCACAGGGGGGACAAAAATCTTTCTCAGTTCTTCCATCTTGTCTTACGTGATGGCTATTCCTGGTAGTCAAACTGACTTCATGTGGAATTAACTAAAACTGAAAGAGTCTGGGTACTGTGGGGGATTTTTCTTCATTATAGCTTTTGAAATGTGAACACCGTCCTATAATCTGGATTTTTTGAGGTGTTAAGATCCACAGTCTTAGTCTAGGTGTTTAGTCTAGGCCACAGCTGCTGGTGGCAGCCTACATATATAAAGGACACTGAAGATGGTAGGTTGTTCTTTATGTCTATATACCTTACCGCTGGCTAGCAAGTTCTTTCTTTGTTTTCTTTATTTTATTTCCTGGCTTTAAAGAGCCTACTTCTTTGAAACTCTCGTATATACTGAAGACCAACTGAGACATCCAGCCACATAGACTGAACCACACTGGATTCTTCAACTTTCCATTGTCAAACAGCTATCGTTAGACTGAGAGCCATTCTAATAAATCCACTTTCAACATGTACATAGAGATTCATTCTATCGGTTCTGTTCATCAAGAGAATCTTTAATAATATAGCTGTGTGTGCGCATGTGCGCAGGGTTTTTGTTTCTATTTTTCCACCGTCCCACTGAGGAAGAGGTGCCAGCTAACAATAGAGCGCCACAGGGTTTGTCATCTGTTTCCTGCCTTTCTCCCAGGCTTGTCTCATAACTACCAGGTGAGAAGTAACTGCAGTTTACCTGAACCCAGCATGGAGGCACAAAACAAAACTCTTGTTTTCTAAAATCCCTCTCTAATTGTTAATATTCAGAGTACCTACACTTCTGCTTGTGGGACAGACAGATTGATAACTGAACTGCAAGCTGAGTAATGGGCTATGCGATCAATCCACCTTGATTCCAGGAGGAAGAAAGGAAAGTGCCCGTTGAGTGCAGTGAGGGGAGCTCAGGCAACCTCTGAAGTCCCCACCTGGTAAGCACAAGGCCACTACCCACAAAGAGGAGGAGTGGTGGGAGGTGGAGTGGGTGGAGTCCTCACCAGGGCTAGGTGGGAAGACAGATGGGTAGACTACTGGAGGACCAGTCACAAGTGCTACTGAAATTTAAATCTCTGTAAATATAGAAAAGATCTGGCTCTGGACTGGAAGCCTGGGCCAGGAAACACTATGCTGTGTCTCTTCAGCACACTCTAACCCTAAGGGAGGTACGTGCGTCACTGAAGACTCACTGGCCAATCAGAGTCTCCAGACTGACCTGCTAGTCAGAGGAGGAGGCGGGATCTTCCGGGTGCAATGCTGCAGGTTCAGCTTAGTTAACTGAGCAGGCTTCAATGGTTCAATGTTAGGTGTGCTGCTGGGTGTTGTGAAGGGAGCTGCACACAGATGGGAGGTGCAGGCTGCTGAGCAGAGGAAGCTTGAGTAGTGGCTTCTCCCCGGGACTGGGTGGGAAGACAGGTGACAAGGTTATTTGGAGGACAGGCATGAGTAATACTGAAATGCAAATCCCTGCAGATTTGGAAAAGCTCTGGGCCTGGCCTGGAAGCCTGGGCCAGGAACCACTATGCTGTGTTTTTTCTATTCTTAAGGGAGGTGTTCTTGTCACTCAAGACTCATTGGCTAGTCAGGGCCTCCAGGCAGACCTGCCAGTCAGACTAGGCAGGGTGTTCTGGGTCCCATGTTGCAGGTTAAGTCCTGTAGCTGAAGTAGGCTTGAATGGTACAGTGAGAGGTGCCCTGAACGCTGGTGGTGGGTGATGTGAGGGGGAGTTCAGGCAAGCTCCGAAATCTGGAAGTGGTTAGCACAGTCACTGTTCACATTCGGGAAGAACAGCCGGCTGAGCCTGGGGAGCTGGTGTGTTGGGTCTTCTCCCAGGCTGGGTGGGAAACTGGTGAGTTGTGGCCACCTGTGAGGTCCCTTGTGATTCTAAGCACTCTCTGGAACCAGCGGTGGCCTCTGAATAACTTCACTTATGGGAGCTGCGTCTGGGCAAAGCATTTCGATCAGGGGCTTGTGTGTAGAAACATCCGTGGCAGGATACCAAACTTGGAGAGGCCTAGTTTCTCTAGTGTCTTCTACAAGTTCTTCCCTTAGCGTTTGACATTTGGGTGCAAGATCCATCTGGAGTTAATTTGTGAAGGTGGTTTTAAAAGGCCTCTCCTGTGTTGGGTAGCAATCCAACATTAAGGTGTGACGTAGAAAGGGTTTACCAATGCTTAGGAGGTAGTAAGGCGCACCAAGTAGAAATTAGCTGAGGGAGAACTGCCTGTAAAACACCCCACAGATAAGGAGTACGCTAACCAGGCCTGTTAGAGATTAGGATTCTAGGATGCACGTTTGTTCACAAGGACTGTCCAGAAAGTTGACTCTAAACCGTGACAGAGGAGACCCCTCTCATTTACAACCAGCCACCAGGCAAATCCTCATATTAAAGACCAGGCCTCTACCAAGCTGCTCGAGGGGTTCCTTACAGGATCGCAACCAACAGTAAGGCCTGGTGTGCCGTACAGGTCTAATTTATTTGAGAAAAGCATCGTTCTGCTACATGGGCAAGATGACACCTGGTGACAAGTCTTTGAAAAAGGAAAAAAAAAATCTGTTGTATTGAGAACTGGCCTAACCAAGCAAGGCTTTCTCTAAGGCCCTCACGTATGATGATGAATGGCAGCTATTTCTTAAACCCAGGAACATGCTTGGCAGAACCAATAACAGTCTGTGGCCTAGGCCTTGGGAGCTTTCCCTAAGACCCAAATATACTGAGGATAAAACAGAGCCCCTTTCCCTAAAACCAGGAAGATGCTTATGACAGCTGGGGCCAGGTTCTCTGGGGAGGAGTTGATTCAGATTTTGAGAATACAACCCTTTCCACCACATGGGATTGTGGTTTTCAGTCCTAAAGCCATTGTAGGCTTAGTTAGGCTTACCATTTAAAGGTGCCCTGAGTATCTCCTCCTGAGTTTGTCCCATTGTGATACTTTTTGATGACTTCATAGAACTTTCCCATTTCTTTCTATTTTTCACTGTAAGTAGTATACAAAATGCTATTCACAAGAGGCTTACTTAGTATAAAACAGCTTCTGCAAGGCCCCCCCCACTCCAGCTTTTATACTTTCTACCTTCTACTTTTTCTTTTACATCCTTTGGGACTTTCTCTTAGGAACCTGTCACTGATTTTGTTTTAAGGCACCGTTGTACTTAAGAAATAATTCTGGGAATATCTTTGCTGTGCAAATATCTGTCTAAGTGGCTAGACTGGCAATCTCTAGGCCATATTTAAATGGTTCAAAACTTAACCTGGGGCCTAAATCTAAAAGAGACTCAAGGGTGACAGCCTAGGAGGAAAATAAAATCTATTCTCATCTGGCTCTTCTTTGAGCATTAGCCAGAGCTGAATGCATGCTGTCATTAAAGAGATTTCTCTTAATTAATCTTTTAATTGTGTATGCAGTGATTTAAAAAAGTTCTTTCAGGACTTCAAAGACTACTGAGATATGCAAAGGCTTTAGCAGACTGATTACACACTAAAGGATTTACTCTTGTATGAAGATCCCAGGAAGTGCAAAACTTTACCACACTGACTGTGTTTATGGAGTCTCTCTGAAGTTTGACTTTTTCTCATGACTTGTAAGACTACTGCTACATGCAAAGGCTTTACTACATGGTTTACATTTATATGTTTTCTCTCCGGTATATATTATTTTATATATTTGTAGATAATTGTGCTCTGAAAAGTGCTGGAGTCCATCTCTGGTGTGGTTCCGGAACCTGAGGACAGACATGAGCTCTCGGCAAAAGTGAAGACTCTGACTACCTGCTGACTTTCAACCAAGTGGCACTGGATAGCTCAAGTCACCTTCCTTTATACAATCACAAGCCTGCTCCCACGTGCAGTGATATCGTTGGTTATTCTACTTAATGCAATCATAACATGAGCATTGTAAAAGCCCCATCACTTTAAAAGCCCCCAATAGTTTTCCTTCCTCCTTATCATCTCCTGCTAGGTCAATTACTCCCTATAGCCTTATTTTGCACTACAAAGCACAATTTCAGCAAGTCAAAGATAAATGGATGGCAGGAATATCCTATGGACACAAGCCCGTACCCAGCAGGTTATGCAAGGTGAGACATTAAATACGTGTGGGTATAAGTACATTCATCAAATCAAACCCCTCTGTCATAATACTTTTGTAATTGCACATAGAGACAGGATCACTGTACCAAGCAACCTTTCCTGATAAGCACCCATCCATGTGATACCATCTTTCTAAGAACCATTTTTTAAGAATCTATTGATCAGCCGGGCAGTGGTGGCGCATGCCTTTAATCCCAGCACTTGGGAGGCAGAGGCAGGTGGATTTCTGAGTTCAAGGCCAGCCTGGTCTACGGAGTGAGTTCCAGGACAGCCAGGGCTACACAGAAAAACCCTGTCTCAAAAAACCAAAAAAAAAAAAAAGAAAAAAAAAAAAGAAAAAAAAGAGAGAATCTATTATCAGATGTAGCTTCCCCATTTTAAGTCTCTGTTTATCAGACACAGCTTCCTCAGAACAGTTATGCAAGCAGGACCCACTGCTCTCTACAACCGTCACTGGCTTACTCAGTATGACTGTAGCTGTTTCTCTAGGGACATGATTACATGTCCGGAAATACTCAGGATTAATGGTCGCTCCTGGAAGATCAACAGAGGCAAAGAGAGGAGAGGAGGGTTTTACTCCTTGAAAGAGTATTGAGAAAAACACATAACCACTCACTGAACTTTTGGCCTACGTGACCCCAGCCTTGCCCATGATCAACAAGGTGAAAGTAAACATTGCTGTGAGTATTAACAGCATAGCACAAGCAAGGAGAGCTTGCAGCACGTGTGATCTGGATAGTAAGCATAGAAGCCACTGAATTCACCCCAGGTCTTTGCCAAGTGGGAAGAGATTTCCATGGGCTTTGCCACACCAGAGTCCTATCAGTAAAGCACATATACACTGTTCCCTGTATGGACATGGTCAGAAAAGGCTTTGTCACACTGCTTATATTCATAGGGTTTCTTCTTAGCATATGTTCTTTTACGTATTTGTAGAAAACTGTGAAATACAAATTTTGGGAACAAGCAAAATAAACATGTTCTAAGTACTGCTTTTTTGTTATTGGACTCAGTTTAATCATAGAATGAAACTATGTCCAAGTTCCTAGGCTCTAGGAGAGCTGGAGACTTCCCAATAGCTGAACAACTTCTGCTCATCTTTTCTTCCGCAAAACATAATGACTATCCCTGACCACACAGAACAAATGGATATGGTTTGTTAGATCATAGAATCTACACTCTGTACCCCTTGACATCGTTCAATCACATAAAGAAAGCCTCTATCCCTAAATGCTGACCGGTGGGAAAAAAACGAATCTGCAACTTGGCACAGACGTTTGTGGTTTTCAAGATTAAAAGCTTTGTAACATGGGTGGCATTTCAGCTATCGAGTATATTCTACAATCCCTACTGGTTAGTAGAGGCTTGATGACAATAAATTCTTGTCATCTGCATTGACGTGGTGTTGGAGTTGTATTGGATCTAAGCAGACCCATAACACAAAGGCTTTACCACATTGCTTACATGCATAGAATCTCTCTAGTATGAATACTTTCCTAAGGATGAAGACTATAAAAATGTGCAAAGGCTTCACCATATTAAATACATTCATGAGATTTCTCTCCAGTGTGAATTTTTTCATGCCTTTGAAGATGACTGTGACGTGCAAAGGCTCTACCACATTGGTTACACTCATAGGGTTTCTCTCCAGTGTGTGTTCTTTTATGTACTTGGAAACTACTGTGACGTGCAAAGGCTTTGCCACAATGGTTACACTCATAGGGTTTCTCTCCCGTATGTGTTCTTTTATGTATTTGGAGATTACTGTGACGTGCAAAGGCTTTACCACATTGATTACATTCATGCGGTTTCTCTCCAGTGTGTGTTCTTTTATGGATTTGGAGACTATTATGATATGAGAAGGCTTTATCACATTGATTACATTTATAAGGTTTCTCTCCAGTATGTGTTCTTTTATGTATTTGGAGATGACTGTAACATACAAAGGCTTTAGCACACTGGTTACATTCATAAGGTTTCTCTCCAGTATGTGTTCTGTTATGTACTTGGAGACTATTGTAATATGAAAAGGCTTTACCACATTGGTTACATTCATAAGGTTTCTCTCCAGTATGTGTTCTTTTATGTATTCGAAGATGATTGTGACATACAAAGGCTTTACCACATTGGTTACATTCATAGGGTTTCTCTCCAGTATGTGTTCTTTTATGTATTTGGAGATGACTGTGACATACAAATGCTTTACCACATTGACTGCATTCATAGGGTTTCTCTCCCGTATGTGTTCTTTTATGTATTCGGAGATGACTGTAACGTGCAAAGACTTCACCACATTGATTACATTTATAAGGTTTCTCTCCAGTATGAATTCTTTCATTCCTTTGAGGGTGACTTTGATATGCAAAGGATTTACAACATGGAGTATATTCAGAGATTTTCTCTCCAGTATGACTTCTTTCATGCCTGCAAAGATAATTGGCACATGTGAAAGGTTTACCACATTCATTACACTGATGAATTTTTTTATCTGTAGGAATGAATTTTATAATTTGGTTTAATGGTAAAGAGGAATCAGATCTTAATGTTTTATTTGTTTACATTCATGGTTTGCCCTACATTTTAGGTTGTTTTGTGTCATTGGAGATACTTGTGATGGTAAGAGCATTTATTACATGGCTCACATTTGTAGCATCCTTTTTCTGTAAAGTCTTTCACATATTTGAAGAAAACAGGAAAAACTCAGAGCTTTATTATACTGATTCCATTTATAAATTTTCCTTTAGCATGAGTCATATTACATTTGAAAGTGGACCAGGACAAACAGAAGAATTTCCACATTCTTAGTACTCACCAGGATTTTCTCAGTGTGAATTTATGGATGTATTTATTCCCAAGGAAGTTGGAATACCAACGAATTGTAAACTTGTACTATATTCAGAAAGTCAACTAAAAGTGGGGGCTACTATGTGTCTTCTAACTCTTCTGGGAGAGAGAGAGGTACTTTGCTTCTTTCAATATACCTATGCTCATATGACTTCAATCCATTATGACACATGATAAATCTATTTAAAAAAGAGTAACAAAATAACAAATGGGTAAACACACAGAATTCAGACTGTGCTCCTCACAGACATGTGGTATAATGATTAAGGTTTCTCCAGAACAACATTCTTGAGTCTAATAAACTGCCCATCTCACCAAATTCAGCAATATTACTACCAGTATAAGAGTAACCCTAGCTTCAATATGGTCAGATATTATAAGATTTTAACACATATTTATCACCTAGTCAGTGTGATTAACCTTTTGCAAACTGAGTGGTATGACACTAAACAGATGGGCAGTTCTTCAGCATAGCTCTAATGGGACTATCATACAAATGGTGATATCTGTTAAGGCATTGTTTCTTTCTTAAAAGAATGCCTTGCAAACACAAATCAGATACCTGACATTGAGGTACATAGTTTTGTGAGAACTTAATAATTGCTCATTTGTTTAAAACAGGACTTTTTTACACTGTTGCTTTTCTTTTAAAATTCCAGGACACAGTAACATTTCTTTAGAGGCATATCCTTACCAACTTGCACGTGAAAATTACCTTCCATGTCTTCTGGAACTTTGGCAATGTTCTTCTATATTATGGTCTTCCCAGTTGTAGCCTGAAATACAGTACCAGAAAATGTATGATATATTATTGAAAATTAGGCAAAATTTAAGTTACTATCTTCAGTGAACCTTAGAACAATGTCTAACTTATTCACTTCGTTCTTCATTCTCAATTGAAATTACAGAAAAGCATCAAAAGCAAAAAACAGTTGTACTCTTAAAGAGTGAAACAAAATCCACTATCTTACCTATAACAGTGAGGTTCCTGTAGGTCTCCAGCATCACATCTTTGTACAGACTCTTCTGGAAAGGATCCAGCAAAGCCCATTCTTCTCGAGTGAAGTTCACATGCACATCATCATAGGTCATTGCATCCTAAAATATCCCACACAGGTGTACAAGAGAAAGCATGATAATGACAACACAATAAATGTATACTTCATTGACAATGTGCTCATTTAATTCTGCTGTATCCTCCACTGATTTCGTAAGCAGAAGTTTTATGTAAGCTCCAAGTCATTTAAGAAGAAAACTAAATAAGGTTCACCTCTGCCATTTCTTTACTCTTTGAATAGGATATAGACTTGCAAAAGAAATGCTAATTAACAGACACAAAGAGAGAGAGAGAGAGAGAGAGAGAGAGAGAGAGAGAGAGAGAGAAGCAAACAGATCAACAATACTAAGCACGTATTTGGAAAGTTGTATGAACAATTATTAATTACAAAAAATGATGAGTAACCTGGGTGTATTGACTCATGCCTTTAATTCCAGCACTCAGGAGGCAGAGGCAGGTGTATCCCATTGACCTGGATGCCAGCATGGTTTGTGCAATAAATTCCAGAACAATTAGTATATACATTAAAAACCTGAGTCTTGGGTTGGTGCACTGCACCCCACTCCACAATACTACTTGCCTCCTAAGAGGTTTGCTCTGACCTGACACACACACATGGGACATCCCCGACCCACACCTGCTGGAACCCTAGCAAGCCACATGGGCTCTGCCCTGCCCTATGGGAGCTCCATCATCCTTCTGGTCTGCACCTACACCTGTAGTGAGGATTGGTGCACTGCACTACACCCTACCCTCTGGCCAACACCAGTGAAAACCAGATGGCTAAAGGCAAGCACAAGAACATAATCAACAGAAGCTAATGTAATGTGGCACCATCAGAACCCAGCTCTCCTACCACAGCCAGCCCTGTAAATCCTAACACACCTGAAGAACAAGACTGTGACCTTAAACCCCATCTCATGAAGATGGTAGAGGCCTTTAAAGAAAATAAATAATTCCCTTAAAGTAATACAGGAAAACATAATCAAACAGGTAGAAGCACTTAAAGAGGAAACAAATAAATCCATTAAAGAAATACAAGAAAATACAATCAAACAGGCAAAGGATATGAATAAAATGGTCCAAGTTCTAAAAATGAAAATAGAAGCAATAAACAAAATGCAAACAAAGGCAACCTTAGAGATGGAAAGCCTAGTAAAGAGTACTGAAATGACAGATGCAAGCATCATCAACAGAATACAAGAAATGGAAGAGAGAATCTCATGCATAGAAGATACCATAGAAGAAATTGATGCATCACTTAAAGAAAATGCCAAATGTAAAATGTTCCCAATTCAAAACATCTAGGAAATCTGGGACACTATGAAAAGAACAAACCTAAAAATAATAGGAATAGAAAAGGGTGAAGATTCCCAGTACAAAAGGCCAGAAAACAACTTCAACAAAATCATAAAAGAAAACTTCCCTAACCTAAAGAAATGCCTAACCTAAAGAGAAGCCTAAAGAACACCAAACAGATTAGACTAAAAAAAAATTCTTCAACCACATAGTAATCGAAATATGTAATGTATAGAGCAAAGAAAGAATATTAAACGCTTCAATGGGAAAAGGCCAAGTAATATATAAAGGCAGACCTATCAGAATTATACCTGACTTCTCAACAAAGACTCTAAAAGCCAGGAGATCCTAGACAGATGTCTTGCAGACCCTAACAGACCAAAGATGCCAGCCTAAGCTATTATAACTGGCAAAAATTTCAATCTCCATAGATGGAGAAGCTAAGATATTCCCTGACAAAACCAAATTCAAACAATATCTTTCTACTAATCCAGCTCTACAGAGGATACAAGAAGGAGAAGACAAACAAAAGGAGGGTAAGTACACCCAAGAAATTAATAATCTCACAGCGAAACCAAAACAAGAGAATCACACACAAACACACATACCACCTCCAATATCAAAATAACAGGAACTAACAAGCATTGGTTATAAATATCTCAACATAAATCAATGTACTCAATTTCTCAATAAAAAGATACAGGCTAACAGACTGGATACATAAACAGGACCCATCATTTTGCTGCATGAAAGAAATATACCTCAGCAACAAAGTTAGACACTACCTCAGTGTAAAGAACTGGAAAAAGGTTTTCTCAAGCTAACACACCCAAGAAACAAGCTGGAGTACCTATTCTAATATCTAATAAAATAGACTTTCAACCAAAGTTATCAAAAGAAATGGGGAAGGACACTTCATACTCATGAAAGTAAAATTCCACCAAGATGATATCTCAATTCTGAACACCTATGCTAAAAATGAAACATTACTAAAGCTCAAATCACATATTGAACCCCACACAATAATAGTGGAGGACTTTAACACCCCACTTTCACCAATGGACAGGTCATCAAAACAGAAACTAAACAGAGAATTTTGTTATGAACCACATGGTAACAGATATTTACAGAATCACTCATCCAAAAACAAAACAAAACAAAACAAAACAAAAAATGCCTTCTTCTTAGCAACTCACAGAACCCCCTCTAAAACTGACTGTATAATGAAGTCTCAACAGATACAAGAAGATTGAAATAACCCCATGCATTTTATCAGATCACCATGGATTAAGGCTGGATTGCAACAACAACAGAAACAACAGAAAGCCCACATAGTCATAGAAAATGAATAACTCTCTACTCAATGATTACTTGGTCAGGGAAGAAATAAAGAAAGAAATTAAAGACTTTTTAGAATTAAAAGAAAATGAAGGCACAACATACCAAAACTTATTGGACATGCTGAAAACAGTGCTCAGAGGAAGAATTCATATCACTAAGTCCCTTCATAAAGAAACTGGAGTGATCTCATACTAGCAACTTACAAGCACAACTGAACAAAAAGAAGCAAACAAACTAAAAGGAACAGACAGCAGGAAAGAATCAAACACAGGCTGAAAACAGTCAATTAGAAACAAAGAAAACAAGACAAAGAATTGGCAAAATCAAGAGGTGATTTTTTGAGAAACATCAACAAGATAGACAAACCCTAAGCTAAACTAACTAAAAGCCACAGAGACAGTATCCAAATTAAGGAAAACAGAAATGAAAAAGGAGGTATCACAACAGAAACTGAAGAAATTAAAAAAAAAAAAAAACATTAGGTCATACTTCAAAAGCCTGTACTCCACAAAACTGAAAAATGGTAATGAGATGTATAATTTTCTAGACAGATACCATGTACCAAAGTTAAATTAAGATCAGGTAAATTATATAAACAGTCCCATAACCCCTAAAGAAATGGAAGCAGTCATTAAAATTCTCCCAACCAAAATTGAGCTAATACCAATACTCCTCAAACCATTCCACAAAATAGAAACAGAAGAAACATTGTGAAATTCATTCTGTGAAGCCACAATGACTCTAATGCCTAAACTACACAAAGACTCAAGAGAAAAAGAGAATTTCAGCTTAATTTTGCTTGGAGAGATCAGGGATGCAAGGCACATACCTAAACATAATAAAAGCAATATACAGAAAGCCAATAGCCAACATCAAATTAAATGGAAAAAAACTTGGAGCAATCCCAACAAAATCAAGGATAAGACAAGGTTGCCCATTTGCTCCCTGTCTATTCAATATAGTACTTGAAGTTCTAGCTAGAGCAAGAAGACAACAAAAGGAGATTGAGGGGATACACATTGAAAAGGAGTGAGTCAGGGTATCACTACTCATGGATAATATGATAGTATACATAAGTGACCCCCAAAATTCTTCCAGGGAACCCCTATAGCAGATAAACACTTCAGGGGGAATCACCATCCCTTACCTCAAGCTGTACTACAGAGCAATAGTGATAAAAACTGCATGATATTGATACAGAGACAGGCAGGAAGATCAATGGAATAGAATTGAAAACCCAGAAATAAACCCATACACCTACGGACACTTGATTTTTGACAAAAAAGCCAAACCATATAATGGAAAAGAGAGAGCATCCTCAACAAATGGTGCTGGCCTAATTCGACATGTGCATGTAGAAGAATGCAAATAGATCCATATTTATGACCCTGCAGAAAACTCAAGTCCAAGTGGATCAAGAACCTCAACATAAAACTGGATACACTAAATCTCATAGAAGAGAAAGTGGGAAATCGCCTTGAATGCCTTGGTACAGGAAACAAATTCTTATAGAAAACACCAGTGGCTCAGGCTATAAGATCATGGGACATCTCGAAACTGAAAGTTTCTGTAAGGGAAAGGTCACTGTCAATAGGACAAAATGGCAGCCTACAGATTGGGAAAAGATCTTCACTAACGGCACATTTGACAGTGGATCAAAAATACAGAAAATATATCCAAAAGATAGAAAGAATTTAAAAAGTTAAACACCAGCAAACCAAATAACTCAATTAAAAAAACAGAGCTAAACAGAGAATTCTCAACAAAGGAATCTCAAAGGGCCAAGAAGCACTTAAAGAAATATTCACCGTTCATAGACATCAGGGAAAGGCAAATCAAAACAACCCTGAGATTCCACCTCACACCCGTCAGAGTGGCTAAGGTAAAAAATTCAGGGGACAACACATGCTGGCAAGAATGTGGAACAAGGGGAACACGCCTCCACTGCTGGTGAGAATGCAAACGCACAATCTGGAAATCAATCTGGTAGTTTCTCAGAAAACTGGCAATAGTTCTACCTGAAGACCCAGCCATACCACTCATGGATATATACCCAAAAGATGCTCCACCATACCACAGGGACACTTGCTCAACTATGCTCATAGTAGTTTTATTCAAAATAGCCAGAAACTGGAAACAACCCAGATGTCCCTTGACCAAAAAATGAATACAGAAAATGTGGAATACCACTCAGCTATTCAAAATGAGGAAATCACGGAATTTTGCACACAAATGGATGAAACTAGAAAATATCATTCTGAGTTAGGTAACCTAGATCCAGAAGGACACGCATGGTTTGTACTCACTGATAAGTGGATACTAGCCATAGTACAGGATACTCAGGATACACCCCATAGACCCAAAGAAATTAAACAAGGAGGGCCGAAGTGAGGATGCTTGAATCTCACTTAGAAGGAGGAAACAAAATAGTCATAGGAGGCAGAAGAAGGGAGGGGAGTGGGTGGGATAGAGGAGGGGGAGGGGAATGGGGGCCAGGATCAGCTGTGCTTATAGACAGGAGAGAGACCCAGAGGGCTAGGAAAATGAAGGGAAATCTGCAGCTGCAGGGAGTAGGAGGGTTGGGAGAATCTTAAGGAAGTCCCAGAGACCTGAGATTGGGGAGGATCCCAGGAACCAGTGGAGGTGACCTTAGCTGAAATGCCTAACAATGGGGATAAGAAATATGAAGAGGCCATCTCCTATAGCCAGGCAGGACCCCAGAGGGATAAGGACACCAAGCCACCTACAAATATGTCCTGTCTAAAAGAAATGCAGGGACAAAAATGGAGCAGAGACTGAAGAAATGACCAACCAATAACCGATCTAACTTGAAACCCATCCATGGGCAAACACCAATCCCTGACCGTATTAATGATAGTCTGTTATGCTTGTAGACAGGAGCCTAGGATAACTGCTCTACCGTACAGCAGCTGACTGAGAAAGACACAGACGGCCACAGCCAAACATTGGATGGAAGTAGGAGAGCCTTATGGAAGAGTTAAGGGAAGGATTGAAGCCCTGAATGGGGATGAGAACTCCACAGGAGGACCAACAGAGTCACCTAATCTGGACTTCTGGGAACTCACAGAGACTGAGCCACCAACCAAACCCACACGGGCTGGAACAAGGCCCCCGGCACATCTATAGCACATGTGCAGCTCAGTCTCCATGTGGCACCCCAACAACTGAAGCAGGGGCTCCCTGTTCTCCAACAGGGGTGATTTGTGGGAGAGGATGTGCCTAGTCTAGTGGAGACTTGATGAGTCAGGGTAGGGAGATACCCAAGTGGGACCCTACCCTCTCAGAGGAGAAGGGGAGAGGAAGTGGGGGGAAGGTCTGAGGGAGGTGACTGGGGGAAAGGCAGCATTTGTGATGTGAATAAATAAATAAATAAATAAATAAATAAATAAATAAATATTCTTTTAAAAAGACCCCAACTCTTCTGCAAAAATCAGACAAACAAGATAGAAAGAACTCAGATGTCTTTACAAAGTTCCTACAAACAATTCATATTCAGCCCAGCTCTGTATTCATCTTGCAGAAACCTGAAGTACCCCGGTTTAAACTGTAATATTAGTAAGATCTTACTGAAAGGGAATACATGTCTAGACACTTACAAGTGGACAGATGAAAATGTTAGCAACGTAAATGTTGGTAACGAATAGGCAACACAGGGCAGGAGAGATGGCTCAGCAGTTACGAGCACTTGCTGGTCTTGCAATTACTTACATGGGGCTAACAGCTATCCACCATTCCACATTCAGGAGTTCTGAGACTATCTTCCATCAAGGCCCATGAGAGAGGAATAGCAAAAAGCTTTAGAACTCATGGAGAATGGTCCACTGGTTAGCACAACCATGATGGGTGTGTCTTGGGAGAGACACATGATGCATAGGAGTGTGTCTTGAGGACTTCATGCTGTTATGGAGTTTCATTCTGCTCGTTGTCCTTGTGGTCATCATGTCCCTCCTAATCTATGTGTTCTATGACAACTCTAAGGGGGTTTCCAGCTCCTCACTGGGCAGTGTCATCGGCACTCACAATAATAGTGATTGACCTTTTTCAAGCATTGCTATTAGAATAAATTAATGATTCAACTACCACCCTCAGAAAGAACTTAGAGGTGCAGATTGTTATTAATAATCACCACTCTTACCAAGAGTTTGGAGATGCAGATTGTTAGTATAGTTATCTTAAGATTTTTTGCTAGTGACTTTGATGTAGAAAATATTGAGGAACATTTTAACAGAAAAGCACACTCTTGATAGTTGAGCCAGGGATTTTCTGAAGTCAGGGAACAAGAACAATGGCAGCCCTGCCAGTACTAGCAGGTGGGACTTTCTTGTTTAAGATGGGCTGGTGATCAATGTGATGATTGATTTCTTGTACCCATTTTTGCCCTCAGCTTCCTGATATGATTGGGTGTGCGCCCTAAGGACTTAAGATAGAAATGGTTGTTTTTTTATATTAAAGTTTAGATTTGTGATTCTTTTAAAATTTTTTTATAAGATTACTTTTTAAAACAAATAATAAAATGATTCATCCTTTCTTTATAACTGCAAATTGTAGCCTGCCAGTAAGAATAACTGGTTGAGAAAAATATCTTGCTGGCTTATACTTTGTTAATCTATAAAAAGTTGCTTAGACAGGAATTTATGTGGGTTCTTGGGAATAATTTGTTTTTTACCTAAAATGTTTAATCATTTAAGGGTATTGGGGAACATGCTGGCTTTTTATTTTATTTATTATTATTTTTTTTTACTTATACTCATTGTAATCATTCGCTTAAAGGAAAATAGAATGTAATCACATTGTAATTTTTATACTGCTTGAAAGATTTTGCTGGGGGATATAACTGTGGAAGAGAAATAAAGTTGATGAAGCTTTGCTTTGTCTACCAAGTGTGTGTGAGTGTGTGTCTGTTTTATATCGTCACCGACCCCACATCCTCTCCTTGAATCACACTGCTGGAGCAGGCCTCCAACAATCTCCTGACTAATGATTTAAAATGTATTTATATATATGCACATATTAATAAAGTTCTGATCAGCCAATTAGCTGGGTAGAAGAGAAGAGGGCAGCACTTCCAATTCCAGTCAGGGGATCCCAAGAACAGAGTCAATAGAGTGATGGAGGTGGGAAGAGAAAGAGTGAGGGAGAAGGAGATGGACCAGGAGACCACAAGGAAGAAGAGAAGGACCAGATAGATTCACCACCAGCTCCCTATGAGAGAGCAGCCATGAGGACATACATGAACCAGAGTGAGCCAGGGTAAGACTTAGATGGCAGGTAAAGAACCACGTGGCTGGGAAGCAGCCAAGATGTACAATGGAGTTAGAATAGATGAGTATCTGCCTGGTTACAGGGCTTGCAGCTTGTTAATAAATGCATTAGGTCTTTGTGTCATTCACTTGGGAGCTAAAATGGGCTAGACTGGGCGTAGAAACATCCTGTCATTATTTGGGAGCAAAGAGGGTGAAGCAACGCCCCCAGAATTACATTTACATTTGGCACCCATCATATTAGACACAGAATCTAAACTTAGACAGAAATACAGACTTAGAAAGAACCAGGCTTAAAGCCTAAAACGTTCTGGATGGAAGGAGCAATCAAGCACTTCCCAGGAATACGTGGGATCTGCGATGGCAGGCAGGCTGCTCTGTGTGCAGAGCAGAAGTTCGGCTGGACACGTGCAGAGAAACAGCCAATACCCGAGAACTTGAGACTAGGCAACAGAGATCAGAAGCAACTGGAAAGTTGGGAATAGACGCAGCTTACTGCCAGTGCAGTCCCTAAAGCAAGCACAGAGAGCAAAGAACCACTGTTGCACACTAAGGCTGATAAAATGGCAGAAGCCACCCATCAAGAAAGCCACTACGCCTCCCCTCTTCTACTCCCCACCCCCACACACAGCTCTGCAGCTGAGGGTTAACAGCGAAGAGCAGGAACCCCATACCAAGGCTGGGAGAGGAGCGAGCGCACAAGCCTCCCATGAGGGCTCACAACCCTACCAGAGTGAATCGAGGTTGCAAAAGCAGGCTGGCCCAAGGGCCCAAGACAGGCGTCTTGAACGCATATTAGCTGAAAGAGGTCCCAAAATACAGAAGCTACGGTTTTGGGGAAACGCCTTTCTGTGAGCTGAGATGGACAGAGGGAAACAGAGACACAAGAAGAAATCTGATCACGGATGAAGGAAAAAAATGAATATAAAACAGATGAGTATCTGCCTAGTTCTAGTAGTGTCTGTCATTTATTCAGGAAGTAAAATGGGGTAGAGTTGGGGTGGGGGGGTATGTAGAAATGCCCTGTTGTTATTGGGAAGTATAGGGGATGTAACGAAACACCCAGAATTACATTTATGACAAGCTGTCCAGCGACTCCTCATCAACTGGACAGAGTCCAGTGCTAAAAGCACAAGTAGACACAGTTCAGCTGGTACCAGGATTTTCGAGAGAAGTCAAGGGAGTGAGAAATCACGTTGGAAAAATGAAGCCTCATCCAGGGAAATGGCCAGACTCAAAGAACCATTTAAGCCGAGTTAGAGAGAGAACTCACCAATTGTTAGTGGCGGATGGAGTGACTAATGGACCAGAAAGCAGATTTTCTGAAGGCATAGTAGGCAGCTGGGAGCCCAATGTGGTTAGACACCAAGAGCTCTCAGCACCAATGCTATGGAATATAATACAGCAAGGAGTATTTTTGGTGGGACCATGCCAAGTTGTAACTCTGAGAAATTACACCAAGTAACAGATCTGGTGCAAAAGAGGCTTCTTGTGGAAGGGGCGAGAATTGAGGACCTAGGGAAGGGATAGAGGCAGACACACAGAGAGCAGAGAGCCATGAAGGCAGAGAGGTAGCATCTGTAGAGAACAGAATGAATGCAGAGAGGGGGGCGGGGGGAGGGAGAGACTGAATGCAAAGAGAGCAAGCAAGCTGGGGTGGCTAGTGGTCCTTTTATACGCAGCATGCACATGGCATGCCTGGCAGCAGTGGCAGATGATGACATAAGCGGTTGCTAGGTCCCTGAGAGTAGGCCAATGGAATGGTCTGTACTAACAACTATAGAATAGAGACAGAAGAGAGAACCTAGGGCATAGGAAAAATGGATACATGGGTTAAAAAAAAAAATTAAACGTAAAAGTCTCCTGGCTTAAAACATTCAGAAAGCCAGGCAGTGGTGGCGCACGCCTTTAATCCCAGCACTTGGGAGGCAGAGGCAGGCGGATTTCTGAGTTCGAGGCCAGCCTGGTCTACAGAGTAAGTGCCAGGACAGCCAAGGCTATACAGAGAAACCCTGTCTCGAAAAACCAAAAAAAAAAAAAAAAAAAAAACCAGAAACTCTGGGACATTATGAGAAGACAAAAACTGTATAAACAAAACAGAGGAAGAATACTAGCTGAAGGGTTCCAGAAAATATTTTCAACAAAATCACAAAAGAAAATTTTGAATAGAAATAAAAAGATGCTGGGCGGTGGTGGCGCACGCCTTTAATCCCAGCACTTAGGAGGCAGAGACAGGTGGATTTCTGAGTTCGAGGCCAGTCTGGTCTACTGAGTGAGTTCCAGGACAGCCAGGGCTACACAGAGAAACCCTGTCTCGAAAAAAAAAAAAAACAACAAAAACAAAAACAAAAACAAAACAAAAAAAAACAACAACAACAACAAAAAAAGAAATAAAAATATATCTATCAAAGTATAAGAAGCATACAAAATACTAAATAGATTGGACTGGGAAAAAAAGTTCCTTTGCCACATAGTAATCAAAACACTAAACATATAGAACAAAAAAAGAATATGAAAAGCTGCAATGGAAAAATAAAACAATAACAACAAAACCAAGTAACGTATAAAAGGAGGCCTATTAGAAATATACCTGTCTTCTCAATGTAGATTCTAGAAGCCAGGAGGGCTAGGACATGTGCTGCATACTTGAAGAAACTACAGATGCCAGCCAGATTACTCTACTGTCTTAGTTAGGGTTCTACTGCTGTGAACAGACACCATGACCAAGACAACTCTTATAGACAACATTTAATTGGGACTGGCTTACGGGTTCAGAGGTTCAGTCCATTATTATAAAGGTGGAAGCATGGCAGACATAGTACAGGAGGAGCTGAGAGTTCTACATCTTCATCTGAAGACTGCTAGGAGAAGACTGACTTCCAGGCAGCTAGGATGAGGGTCCTAAAACCCACACCCACAGTAACACACGTACTCCAACAAGGCTACACCAACTAATAGTGCCACTCCTTGGGCCAAACATGTACAAACCATCCCATTCCACTCCTTGGCCCCCATAGGCTTGTTCAAATATGTGATTCTATGGGGGCCATACCTAGCATAATAAAAAAAAGTACATTTAGTCCAACTTCCAAAGTCCTCATAGTCTATAGCTGTCTCAACCATAGTAAAAATCCAAAGTTCAAAATCTCTTCTGAGATTCAACCAATCACTCAACTGTAATTAATCCCCAAAGCAAGACAGGAAACCTGCTGGGAAAACTCCAAACTCTTTCTCCTGGGCTGGTCCCACTCCCTGTTAGCAGCTTTCCTCAGCAGATAGCTCACAGCTCTGGCAGCTCATACATCTTTGTGTCTCCAAGGCAATGTCAACAGCTACAGCTTCTTGTTCCACTGTCTGGGATCCACACAGGATCTCCTGGGCTCCTCCAAAGGCCTTGAATCAAACCTCCAGCTCTATCCTCTGTAGCACTCAAGGCTCTGGTTTGCTCCACTCCACTGCTGCTATTACTCTTTGTGATCATCCCATGATGCAGGCATCTCCAGGACACTGGGGTCTTCTGCTGCAGCTAGGTAGGCTTCACCAATAGCCTCTCATAGGCTCTCTTCTTGATGTCAAGCCTCAACTTCTTTGCATGACCCCTTCAGTCCTGGGCCATCAACTGCAACTGAGGCTGCACCTACACCAATGGCCTTCCATGGCCTCTCACAGTGCCAAGCCTCAGCTGCTCTTCACGACCCTTTCATGCCTTCAAAACAAGCACCACCTGGGTGATTCTTACACATTACCAAGTCCAGCTGTAACACAAGGCACAACATTGGCTATCTCTGGAACACGGCTCCTTTGTACTCTCAGAAAACACTTCTCAGATTTCACTTCAGTGATGCTGGTCTCTTCTTAATCACCAATAATTTCTTAGCTCCAGCTAACCTGCATCACTTGTCCCAGTGGTTACACGAGTAGTCAGAGCTACATGGCCGAAGCTGTCGAGTTCTGGTGCTTACTGGAGCTGGAACATGGCCCACTTGTTGTATTACATTATTACCAACTCTCTACTTTTTAACTCC
The DNA here is from genome assembly GCA_030674055.1 of Rhabdomys pumilio. Lineage (NCBI taxonomy): Eukaryota > Metazoa > Chordata > Mammalia > Rodentia > Muridae > Rhabdomys > Rhabdomys pumilio. Next base: position 37,059,440 of record JANHMN010000020.1, read on the forward strand.
TTCACTCCCTAAGCTTGGCTGTCCTGGACCTTGCTCTGTAGATTGATCTTGAGCTCTGCACACCCGTCTCCCAGCTTCTAGGTAAAGCTTTCCTTCACCTAGAACTTGGTCTGTCCCAGGCTGGCCCTGGATTTTTCTTGGCTTTGTCTCATGAGATTAAGGGTGTGTATCACCATGCCTGGATCTAAACTGGGTAGGAACTTGCCCCCAAGTCCCACTCCCTTAATCTGTTATCTCCTAGAACACAGAATTCAGGTCTGGTGCCCCTTTAATACTTGAAACATGTATTTTGTATTTTTCCTTTCTCAGCTTGCTCCTTTTCATTAAAACACTTTTCATAAGACTAAACCAGAGAACAAAGTCTCTGTTGGGCTTTTTTGAGACTTCCTTTGTCAATGCAATTAGTATAAATCTCTTTACCTTAGTCTCAGGTGGACTCTTCAGACAAAGGCAAAAAGCAGTCACATTCTTCACCAAAATACCACAAAAACAGTCTATGGGCCATATACTGAAATTCCCCACTGAAACCTCTTGAACCAGGCTTCCACAGTTCAAATCACTCTCAGCAACAAAGTCTTCTATATTCCTACTAGGATGGCCAACTAAGCTCCACTTAAAGCATTTCACTGCTTTCCAAATCTAAAGTCCTCCCAATCCACATTGTTCCAAACAGAAGCATGGTTAGGCCTATCACAGCAATACTCCAGTCCCTGGTACCAACTTCTGTCTTAGTGCTTTACTGCTGTGAACAGACATCATGACCAAGACAACTCTTACAAGGACAACATTTAATTGGGGCTGGCTTACAGGTTCAGAAGTTCAGTTCATTATCATCAAGGTGGGAGCATGGCAGCATCTAGGTAGGCATGGTACAGGAGGAGCTGAGAGTTCTACATCTTCATTTGAAGGATACTAGGAGAAGACTGACTTCCGGGCAGCTAGGATGAGGGTCTTAAAGCCCCCCCCCCACACACACACACAGTGACACACCTACTCTAACAAGGCTACACTTCCTAACAGTCCACTTCCTGGGAGAAGCATATACAAACCACCACATATACCCAGAAAAAATGTAACCATCAGAAATAGAGAAAATAATATACTCCATGATTCTTGTGACTTCAGGTAAACCCATCCCCACTGAAGCATACACACAAAACAACGCTGAAGAATAATTTAATGTCTGCTTCCAGACACATGGATTATGGCACAAGATGGGGAAGCCGCCCTATCCATACCATGAATACCTTGGAAAACTTTGCATCTCAGAAACTCCTTTTTTACTCTCAAACTGAATTTCCCCGAATCATGCCAGCGTGGATGGTGGTAGTAGAAAGGTAAAAATATTCTAACCGGACTGGTGAGATGGCTCAGTGGTTAAGAGCACTAACTGCTCTTCCAAAGGTCCTGAGTTCAATTCCCAGCAACCACATGGTGGCTCACAACCATCTGTAATGGGATCTGATGCCCTCTTCTGGTGTCTCTGAAGACAGCAACAGTGTATTCACATACATAAAATAAATAAATCTTAAAAAAATATATTTTATCAAGTATTCCTGAAAGAAGATCCCATCACCTCCTCTCTCCTACTTCCAAAACAGTTTATAAACTATTCCAGTTCCAAAACTATTTATAAAATGTATCACAAAAGCAAAACAAAGAAACAAACAAAACTGAATGCAAGGTTGAGAATTTCCAGAAACCAGACCTGTAGTTTTCTAACCTGTCTTCCTTCTGTACACCAAACCAATGCCTATGTGTGCACACTGGATAGTGATGTTATAAGCACCACAGCTTTCCACTGCCAGGGCTACGGCTCCTCCTTCCCCTACCCTGACCTCGCCCCCCCCACCAAGGAATCCACACTAATTGATTACCTGATTTCTCATTGCTAATGCCAACTACTATAAAAGCAGGAAGGCTATCACCTTCCTTTCTCCTTGTCCCTTTCTGTGCTGTGACTAGACCAGCTTCAAAGTCGGTCACTGAAGTCAATTCTTACATAAGTCTGTCTTTATGTGTAATTCCTGCAAAAAAGCCAGGGAGGTTGGAGGACACTCATTCACTGGTGTCTTCTCCTTCGCCCTGACCAGCCAGGGCCCGGCCTGAAAGGAGTTGCAGGATTTTCTTCCAAGCACAGGGCAGCAGAGGTAAGATTAGGTGTTCAAAGCAAGTCTTAACTACACAGCATAAGAAAAGGCTGAACTACAGGAGATGTTGCTTTAATCAGAATCAAATATGAAAGCACTTGAGCAAAAGGAATGAAATTTTTAATGATTGGGAAACACTGGAGAGTAGAAACAAGAGATTAGCGCAGTAATACGTAAAGAAAATGAAATTTAAAAACTAATACCAACAATTGACTGTTTAAAAAAGATAAATAAAATTGAAAAACACATATGTATACTGACTTTGAAAAAGAGCACACCAATCCCTGGTAGAGAGAATGGCATTAATAAGATAGTGTTGGACCTCATCCCTATCCCTGTGTGCAATGTTAGCTTCTGAGATCTGTAATCTGACAAACATAGCACAGCCAATGTGTTTCTGAGCTGACTTAACTGTGTCAACAAAGACTGTATACATCTTCATAGGACAGTGTCCTCGTTGGGAATTCATTATTCACTGGCTCAAGCTAACCTACCCACATTATACACCCCCCAACTCTGCTCTGTCTTCCTTCACATACATGAATTAATACATGCTGGGAAATTACAACATTACTCACCCTGATTGAATCAGGCCTTTCTTGATAGTGGTGGCCCCTGCAGATGACTCCCTTAAATTTAGCCTGTGATCTAGCAATTGCCTATCCTGTTTCACTATGCGGTGTCCACAGTAACCTGTTCCTCCGACTCTGGTCTAAAGGCAGAAGCCATGCTCCGCATGCAAATCCTTCTCCTGTTACTGCAACGAACAGTTCGTACTCAGATAAGTAATTTTAAAACTCTGTTGTGGTACAGCCTCTTAACTAAATGATCTAGGATATTTAATAAGGAGGAAAGCAAGGTCACTGCCCTGGGGAGCAACAGACTGGGATGAAGGTGACCCAAGTAAATAGAGCTTTTCTCAGAAACATCTTTCTAAAAGGCTAAAGATGCAGTTCTCCTAGAATTAACGTGCCTTCCCAGGGAGAAATTATCACACACACAATTAAAAGATTACTTGAGAAAATCTCTTTAATGACAGCATGCATTCAACTCTGGCTAATGCTCAAAGAAGAGACAGCTGAGAACAGATTTTATTTTCCACCTATGCTGTCACCCATATGGACTGGAGACTGCAAGTCTAGCCACTTAGACATTTACCCAGCAAAGACATTCCCAGAATGCTTTCTTTTTTTTTTAAAGATTTATTTATTTTATGTATATGAGTACATTGTTGCTGTCTTCAGACACACCAGAAGAGGGCGTTGGATTCTATTACAGATGGTTGTGAACCACCATGTGGTTGCTGGAAATTGAACTCAGATCCTCTGGAAGAGGAGTCAGTGCTCTTAACCACTGAGCCATCTTTCCAGCCCCCCTAGAATTATTTAAGTACACCAGTGCCTTGAAACAACATCAGTGTCAGGTTCCTAAGTAGAAAGTCCCAGAGGATGAAAAAGACAGAAAAAGTAGAAGGTAGAAAGTATAAAAGCTGGGGTGGGGAGGCCTTGCAAATAAGCCTCATAAGAATATATATATATATATATAAATTTTTTATATATATTATATATAAATATATTTATAAATATTTATATATATATTATAAAAATATTTTATAATATATATAAATTTTTTTTTCTTTTTTTTTTTTTTTTTTTGGTTTTTCGAGACAGGGTTTCTCTGTGTAGCCCTGGCTGTCCTGGAACTCACTCTGTAGACCAGGCTGGCCTCGAACTCAGAAATCTGCCTGCCTCTGCCTCCCCTCCCAAGTGCTGGGATTAAAGGCGTGCGCCACCACCGCCCAGTGCCTCTTAAGAATATTAGTTACAGGGAGAAAATGGAAAGAAATGGGCGACTTCTATGAAGTCATTAGGAACTATCAAACAATGGGGCAAACTCAGGAAGAGTGCTGCACAAAGAGAATTCACAATATCTCAAGAACATTACTGACCAAGCCTACCCTGGCTTTAGAACTGAGAACCACAGCCCCATTCGGTGGAAAGAGCTGGGTTCTGAGGCTCTGAAGCAGCCCCTCCCAAAGGCCCTGGCCCCAGACCATCACCAGCTCTCCCAAGCAGACTCCTGGATTTAGAGAAGGCCTCTGTTTTATTCTCAGTACACTGGGGCCTTAGGGAAAGCTCCCAAGGCCTAGGCACAGGCTGTTACTGGCTCTGCCAAGCGTGTTCCTGGGTTCTTCATACATGAGGGCCTCATAAAAAGACTTTCCTGATCAGGCCAGCCCTCAACACAATAGTGTTTTTCCTTCTCAAATGGTAGTCCTTCCCATGTGGTAGAACTATGCTTTTCTCAAGAAGAAAACTGGGCCTTTAGGCACACCAGACCTTAATCATGGTTGGGACCCCCTAATACTCCCTTGAGCAGCTTGTTAGAGGCCCATTCTTTGATGTGAGGATTTGACTAGTGGCTGGTTGTAATTAACAGGTGTCTCCTTTGTCATGGTTTGGAGTCAAATTTCTGGACAATTCTGGTGAACAAATGCATATTATAGCATCCTAATCTATAACAGACTGGTTAGTATACTATTTATCTGAGGGGTGTTTGGGAGGTAGTCCTCCCTCTGCTAAATTCTACTTGATGTCACTATTTCCTAAGTATTGGTAAATCCTTCACATCATCAATTCTACTCAGGTTAATACTGGAGTGTTATCCAACATATGAGATACCTTTTATAATCTCTAAAAAATTAACTTCAAATGGATCTTACACCTAAATGTTAGATGCTAAGGGTTGAACTTGTAGAAGACACTACAGCAACTAGGGTTTTCTGAGTTTGGCCTCCTGTCATTGATGTTTCTACTCACAAGCCCCTGCTCCAATGCTTCGCACAGATATACCACTGTATCACCTGACCCCCACCCCAGCCCCAATACACACACCATAGCAAAGTTCTTCAGAGGCCACTGCCTGGTCCAGGAGGTGCAGGTGACTGCTGCATCTTGCCCCAAGGAGGACCCACAATACCAGCTCCCAGGGCTCAGCAGCCTGCTCCTTCCAGACCTGAGCAGTGGACCTGCGCTCACCAAGTTGCAACTTCATTGCTGCTCTGAACTCTGCTCATGGCACCCAGCAGCAGCACTCAAAACACAACACAAGTATTCAAGCCTGCCCCATACAGATGGACCAGGGTCTGTTGGCAGATTTCCCACCCTGCTGAGGCATGGAAGGCATGAAATGATAAGAAGATGTATACCTGAGGCTCAAGGTCTTGCCCAAGCCATTTCTTATGCTAAGTAAGCTTCTTAAGAAGAATACCATCTTGTATACTACTCACAGGGGGGATATGGAAGGAAACATATGAAGAAACTGTGAAGTCAGCAGAAGCAGCATACAATAGGCCACACTCAGGAGGAGTCTAAATGCTGCACAAGGGGAACTCAGTATCTCAAAAACATTCCTGACCAAGCCTGTAGCAGCCTTGGGACTGAATACAAAAACCCCACATGGTGGGAGAGTCCTGTTCTCAGAATCTGAAGCAGCCTCTCCCAAAGGCCCTGGCCCCAGGCCATGATCGGCTCTCCCAGGCATATTCCTGGTTTTAGAGAAGGGGCTCTGTTTTATATCTATACCCAGAGCCTCAGGGAAAGCTCCCAAGGACTAGGCCCCAGACTAGCACTCAACACAACCATGTTTTTTTTTTTTAACCTTTTCAAATGGTTGTCACCAGGTGTCATCTTGCCCATGTGGCAGAATTATGCTTTTCTCAAGAAGGAAACCAAACCTTTATGGCACACCAGGCCTTACTGTTGACTGTGATTCTGTAAGGGCCCATAGAACAGCTTGTTAGAGGCCTGTTCTTTGATATGGAGATGGGCCTAGTGGCTGGTTGTAAATCAGGGTGTGTCCCTTGTTATGGTTTAGAGCCATTTTTTCTGGACAATCCTGGTAAACAAACATGTATATTTTAGGATTCTAGTCTCTAACAAGCCTGGTTAGCATACACTTATCTATGGAGTGTTTTACAGGCTAATTTCTACTTGGTGTGACTTACCATCTCCTAAGCATTAGTAAATCCTTTCCGTCATCAATTCTACTCTTTTACATACCAGCTTGATACTAAATTGCTACCCAGCATATGAGATGCCTTTTACAGCCTCCACAAAATCAACTCCAAAAGGATCCTACACCTTAATGTTAAATGCTAAGAACAGAACTTGTAGAAACCAGAGCTCTCTGGATTTGGCATTATGCCAAGGATGTTTCTAAACACAAACCATTTTTTTAAATGTTCTGCGCAGATGCAGCCCCCACAGTGGAGTCATTCAGTGGCTACTGCTGGGTCCAGCGAGCAGCTAGGACCACAAGGTCCTCCCAGGCGGCCGCATCTGGACGCCGGTTCCCACCTTGTCCCGGAGGAAAAAAACACATCAGCTCCCGCTGCTCAGTTCCCCGCTCCTCCCGGTTGTTGGCAGTGACCCTGTGCTCACCATGTCACAACTTTGGAGCTTGACTGAGCACCCTTCATAGCATCCCGTGGTAAAACAGAAAGCACAGCACCCCAAAACAGTAAGGCCTGCTCAGGGCACCCGGAAGAATCCGCCTTTTCTTCTGACTGTCTGGTCCGCCTGAAGGCTCTGATTGGCCAGTGAGTTTTGAGTGACATGAGCACCTCCCTTAGCGTTAGAGAGTGCTTAAGGGACACAGTGTAGAAATGTTCCTGGCCCGGGCTTCCTCCAGTCCAGGGCTACACGTTTTCAGATCTGCAGGGATTTTTGTTTCGGTAGCACTAGTGCTTGTCCTCCAATAGCTTACTCATCTGTCTCCCTGGCAAGCCCCAGGGAGGACTCCACCCACCACTGCTGTGCTGCTTGCTCCTCCCCTTTGTGGGCAGTGACCCTGTGCTCACCAGGTCCTGACTTCAGAGATCCCCTCACAGCACTCAATAGGCTGTTTCCCTTCCTACTCCTGAATCAAGGTGGAGAGCTTGCATAGTCCATTACTCAACTTGCAGTGGAGTTATCAGTCTGTCCCACATGTAGAAGGGTGCCCAGGATAGTAACAATTAAAGAGACATTTTGGGAAACAAGAGTTTTGTTTTGTGACTGTTGGGATTCAGACCTAAGACAAGCTTCTGACATGCGTACATTTAACACACCAAAGCTGATGGGACTTGCAGGTTCTCCCAGCTCTACTCAGTCCCCACCTGTTACAGAGCATGGCTGGCACTCTCCACCTTGTCCCTTGAACTTTCCAGTCTCGGGACTGGGCTTTCCCTCCCCCAGAGGCTCTTCCTATAGAATCCAGACATTTTGTACTCTGTGTCTCTGTTTCTCTGTCTTTATGACTCTCCCTCACTCCCTCCCTCTTTTCCCCCTCCTTCCCTCTACTTCCCCCTCCACTTTTTCTCTCACTCCCTCTCCCCAGCCCCCTACATTTTTGTCTTCTAGTTTGCCTTGCATCATATTTCTCTTTGTCCCCACCACCCTCCTCATTCTACCCACCTATAGCAACATCTCTGACCTCCTTGGGAACTAGTAAACCCTCTGTTAACTTGGATGAGTGAACCCACTAGAGAGCTGCTCCCAACAAACCGGCAAATACTCTAATTTGACTTGGATAGAGTCCTTCATGCTGGACTTAGGTAAACCGCAGCTAGTAGTCACCTGGTAGGTATGAGATCCCTGGGAATAAAAAAGGAAACAGATGACAAACCCTGTGGAGGACTGCATTGTTAGCAGGCATGTCTTCCTCAGTGGGACGGTGAACACACATCCACACACAGAGCTGTAGCAATAAAGGTTCTCTAGATGAACAGACCTGATAGGATAGATCTATGTATATAGAAAGTGGATTTATTAGAATATTTCACAGGCTGTGGTCCAACTAGTCCAACAATGGCTATCTAAGAGTGGTTCAGTTCATGTCGTTGTATGTCTCAGCTGGTCTTCAGTATATACCAGAATCTGAAGTAGGTTCTAATGCCAATAAACAATAAACTAGTTAGCCAGAGGTAGGGCAAGCAGACAATGAGAATGAGCTACCATCTACATATATGTCCTTTATGTATGTAGGCTGCTGTGGGAAGATGTGGCCCAGAGCTTATCACTTCAAGAGAGACAGCTAAAGGTTTTTTTTTTTTTTTCCATTTCAAAAGCTATAACTAAGAAAACTCTCCCATAGTACCCAATTTCTTTGGATTTTAATTAATTTCAGATGTAGCTAAGACAGAAGAGCTGAGAAAGATTTTTCCTCTTGAGGCAGGCAAGGAGAGCATGGGAGTTATTTTTCAAAGCAATAATTTTCTTCAACAAAGGAAGCACTGAGATTTTTACTTTTGGAGTCTAGATATAAGTTTGCCTACTCCTAAGCATAAGTTAAATCCTTTTCTGAACATGGTCACAAGGACAACGCAGAGTTCTTTACAGGCATTCTTAGCTCAGAGTCATGCAGAAACATATGTATATTATAAAAATGATGGACAGGGATGCCTCTGGAATGTTCAACTTATACTACAAGGTCTTAGCTCAAAATCAAGCAAATAACACTATGAAAGTAGATGGCCCAGAAGTGATGCTACCTGTCAATTGTTAGTATTCTGTCTAAACTCCACCTCCACAGTTACCTGGCAATAGCCAGGTAGGCCTGGCCCACTACAAAAGGGGCTGCTTGCCCCCTCTTCTCTCTCTTACTCTCTTACCCTCTTACCCTCTTACTCTCTTATTCTCTTGCCTCTAGCTTCTCTGTCCCCTTGCCCCTCTCCCTTTTTCTTCCCCCTCTCTCCACATGGTCATGGCCTGCCTCTACTTCTCACTCTCTGCCTCTACTACCCTCTCAGCTCCCCTCCCCATGCCCTGAATAAACTCTATTCTATACCATACTGGTGTGACTGGTTCTTCATGGGAAGAGATGCCTCTACAAGGAAGGGCCCGCTGAGACATCCCCTTCCCCATATCTCTCCACACACCCACAGAACATATCTCTTTATCTTTTTATAAATACTTTATTGGTGCCGAGACTCGGATATAGAAATCTGCAGGTTTGCATCAGACCAGCTACCAAAGGATATCCATGCTCACTAGCCTAGCCTAGAACTGGTAAGCTCCCTTATTCTCCACTGATCAGAGTAACCATCCACATGGTCCCAGGAAAGATTTCTTGAGCCCAGAGCTAACCCTGCCCTTTCCTGGCCCTCTTTCTTTAACTCCTCCCCTTGGGTGAGACAAATCCCCTCTCAAGGCAGTTTCTCGCAGCTGAGTACCCCAGTCCAGGCCTGGACAGACTGTTCCCTCTCAGGAGCACTGACTCCAAGCTCTAGTCCCTAGCATGTCTCCCCCAGGGGTCAGTCCGCTGCCTGCTAATGTAGGACTCTACCCCTGCTCCTTCGTCATTTACGCAGGCTGCGACCATTTAGTTCAGCCGGTTTGCCTGAAAAGCAGCAGGTCTGAGACCCTGCTTGCTCCCTTCCCCAGTTTTGCCTCCTCTGTCATTTGCAGCCAGCTGCAGCCATTTAGTTCAGCAGTTTTGCCTGAAGCAGCAGTCCGGGACCCTGCTTGCTCCCTTCCCCTCTGTGGTTCTTAGCTCTGCTCTGGGTCTACTCCTTACATTCTGCCAGGGACCCTTTCTGAGACTTGTTTTCCCACATGCACAGCCACCCACGAAAAGAACTTAGCTGCCCACGCACTCGAGGGAGTCTCTCTCTCTCTCTCTCTCTCTCCCTCTCTGCCTGGGACCCGTAAAGTGAGTGCTAGCGGTGCCTTCCATCACAAGAACAGCTAACATGAACATTGCTATGATACAGGATGCACTTGCTTTTCCTTGCCCACTACAGACTCTTTAGCCACCAGAGGCACTGAGCTGCCCCGGCCCGCGGGGATTCGACGAGACCTTAGGGAAGGGGGCGAAAGAATGAAAGGACAAGAGACACAAAGAATGAGAGCAAGTCTGAAGTTCTGATCAAGCTCTGAAACTTTAATTTTGGGGGCAGGTTATAAAGACACAGCAAACCGGGAAGTTTGGGCGAGGGTCACTGCTTAGGGCTATCCCACTATGGAATCCTTATTGTCTAAGACCAGTCTGTTGTCATATCCTTATTGCCCTAGACCATCCCACTGTCATAACCAGCTACAAGGAAATGTCAGACATTCTTTAAGTTCCTGGGACCTGAGACCTGTGAACGTCCTTTCTTAACCTTGTACTGACTAGTCTTTCTAGAACAGTAGGTAATTTCCTGAGAAATTGCTGTTTTCTCAGAACAGCAGGTAATTTCCTGGGCTTGGCTCCCGGCACTGAGTAATGACTTCCAGCCTCTAGTAGGAAGTTCTGCCCTGCCACCACCATGTGGACCTGACCGCAGCTACGCCCTCAGCTACGAACCTATAGCACAACCTCCGGTCATGACCCACCAGCCATAGGATTGTATGCCACTGCTGCCAGCTTTCTTATTCTGGTCCTAGCCAAATGTTTCTTTGCTAATACAAAAGTGTGCTTTTCTCTACCTACGTAACCTGCCAAAGTTACTCAAGACTCTTTTCTATCCTGTCTTAATAGATTTTTACTACTGTTATTAAATTCTATTCAGTTACAATTAATCCTTATGGCTCTCAATCTTGTCAGAAGTCTGCTAATAGTATATTTAAGTTTATGGCTGACAGAATTTCCAAAGCCTCTAACAGTTGACCCAAGATGGTTTCAGAAGACTTAGACACCTAGAAGATACAGACTGGATTGTATGCAATGATATTGTCACTAACGCAATGGACTAAACTGGATGCTCTGAGTCAAATGACTTGGCTAAACCAAGGTAAGTCATTTCTCATGTCACATGTATTCATTTCACAGCGAAAAAGCCCTGCGTCTTCTGAGCTTGGAAGCCAAACTGACTTCACCCAAGAGACTATGGAGACTATGGGAACTGTTGGCTAGTGGACTCTGTCATTTTTAAAAATAATATATAACTGGTAGATTATTGTTTACTCTTTCAGACTTCTGACTACATGGACAGCTAAGCTTTCACAGATGTAATCTGTTACCTCATTACCTAAACTCAGTTGCCATCAATTAAATGATTCATATTTCCTCTTCTTGCTATGTCACTGTCCTAATATTATCTGAGTTCCTATAAACTTGCCTAACTCTAATAAAACATTCCACTATACGATCCAACAAAGGTTCATCTTAAAGACTGCTCATGTTGTTAACTCATGCTGTTATCTCTTTTGTAAACTTATAAGCTACAGGAAACCCACTCAGATCTACCTCTCACAGACCAAATAGGCTCCATCCAGATAAGTACATCTGCCTAAAGTTCCCTCTTACTACTTATTCCAGAGGGTGGGATCCCTATGGGTTTCAAATGTACATCTTAGAAAAAAATTTCTTTCTCCCAAATGTACTTAATCTTATTCCCTACATCTTGTCAAGTCCAGGCACATCCAAAATACCTCCAGAGAAGCTGCCTCCAGATACTCCATCTCCTGTCACACACACACAGATGCTTCTACTAGACCTGTTCCTTCTGACCTATCCTCAGATGGCTCCATAGACCCTGGACAGCAGGAAACAGCCAATTCTCCTAAGACTGGACAAACATCCCCATACCCATTCTTCTAGGATCCCCCTAGAGACATGTCACCTCCAATGCCAGCAGGAAGTAGCCAGATATCACGACAACCCTATTCCTGCTTCACCGTCACCTCTTTCTAATTTTTCTTTTTTAATTAAACCAAAATGGGGGAATGTTAGTATTCTGTCTTAACTCCACCTCCACAGTTACCTGGCAACAGCCAGGTATGCTCCTCCCCCCCCCACACACAGTTACCTGGCAACAGCCAGGTAGACCTGGCCCACTATAAGAGGGGCTGCTTGCCCCTTCTTCTCTCTCTTACTCTTGCTCTCTTACTCTTACCCTCTTACCCTCTTACCCTCTTACCCTCTTACTCTCTTACTTTCTTGCCTCTAGCTTCTCTGTCCCCTCGTCCCTCCCCCTTTCCCTTCCCCTTCTCTCCATGTGGTCATGGCCTGCCTCTACTTCTCATTCTCTGCCTCTACTACCCTCCTGGCTCCCCTATCCATGCCCTGAATAAACTCTATTCTATACTATACCAGTGTGTGACTGGTCCCTCACAGGAAGAGATGCCTCTACATGGGCCCACTGAGACATCCCCTTCCCCATACCTCTCCACACATCCACAGAACATACCTTCTTTATCTCTTTATCTTTTTATAGACATTTCATCAATCATAATGCATGATCTAACAGCCACAATTCTCATATATACAAAAGACAGAGAGCACAAATCTTAAAACCTCAAGGAAAATTCACCTATCAGCACTGTGGGCATTGTTCTCAGAGGAACAGCTTTGCTGAGCCATTCTAACCTCAGAATAAGGCTCCCTTTGCCTCTAAGCAGGCTGGCTCAGAAGGAAACCACAACTGTCTCCATGTAGGGCCAGAGGAGTCCATTTTTAACTAGTCCTGACTGTTATCTGACTCAGGGTTGTGCCCTACCCCCAGCCTTTAGCAGGCCTGAAAAACCTTGTTTACCACAATAGACCAAATAATAGGACCTAGGTGAATTTACCCACCTTGTGTGCACACACAATCTCCCATAAGAACATAGAAGAATAGACTGCCCACTGAGCTTGCCTTGAGACATATCCAGCTGTGACAAAGGATGGGTTCCCTCTCCCATCTCAGGCTGAAACAAGAATGGGTTCCATGGGACTTTCCCTTTAAAGACAGAATACTAACATTCCCCCATTTTGGTTTAATTAAAAAAGAAAAATTAGAAAGAGGTGATGGTGAAGCAGGAATAGGATCGTCGTGATATCTGGCTACTTCCTGCTGGCATTGGAGGTGACATGTCTCTAGGGGGATCCTAGAAGAATGGGTATGGGGATGTTTGTCCAGTCTTAGGAGAGTTGGCTGTTTCCTGCATTCCAGGGTCTATGGAGCCATCTGAGGATAGGTCAGAAGGAACAGGTCTAGTAGAAGCAGCTGTGTGTGTGACAGGAGATGGAGCATCTGGAGGCAGCTTTTCTGGAGGTGTTTTGGATTTCCTGGACTTGACAAGATGTAGGGAATAAGATCTTTTAACTTCCTTTTAAAGGCAGTCTTGATGTGCACAGCAGAAGCTGATAAGTTACCCTGCACCGTAACAGGGATCAGGCTGAGCTGAAGAAGCCTTTCCAGGAACTGCATAAGCTGCTCTAAAAAGGGACCAACAGCTTTTTGGCTTCTATGATAAGGAAGATGAGAACTGTTTTTCCTAGAAAAAAATCTCAGTGACAAGATGCCTTTCTCTGAAAATTACAGCTAAGAAAAGCAAGAAAAATTTGCTTAATCTAAATATATAAGATGTGTAGCCACTTCATTTTTGCTTCTGACTGGTTTTCAAAGTATAAATATGTTCTGCATGTCTTGCTTATATATTATTGGCCTATAAGTTATTGGGTATGATTAAAAATTTGCAACGTTGGTAACAGAAAGTTGTCTTAAAACTGGTAACTAAGGGTTGGAGTTATTCAGAAACCAGATGCATAATGATAAGATTTAAAACAGTGTCTCTTTAATGACATATTAAAAGCTGCACTATCATGCATTCATATATAAGAACTGGCAGCCAGACTTGGTAACATGAAAGTAATGCACTTGGTGTTGATTTTTAGGGAAAATGGATTGTTTACATTGTTAAAAAATTCGTTTTGTTTCCCAAAAGTAAGGTTATACTCTAATATTGCAAAAGAATCTTTAAAATATAGTTAAACTGCCAGTATTCCTTTGGCTGCAGTTGGCAGTTCAATCGTGAGCTTGGGATTTTTTGACTCACCCATGTTTATGGTTGAGAAGAGGATAGAGCAGGCACAGTTGAATAAAAGTGTTAAAAACATCCATGGCACAGTACAGGCCTACAGGATTATCTTTTGGCCAGGCCTCAGGAAATAGGCCCAGAATAAGAACATTTACATTTGAACTGAGACAATGCACAGAGTGAGCTCAGTAGAAGCTTGTTCTGGTCATCCTGACCAGCTCATAAAAAGGTATTTTCTGGAATTTCTTCATTGCCTTGCTTGTTCCTTATGGGGTGGGGAGGGGTCAGTCTCAGACCCAAAGACATTCACAACAAACAGCTTATGGGCCAGGAGTTATAATGATTGTGCTGGAGAAATTAAAATTATGTCTGTTTCCCTCCATGGCATTATAGCTACCCTAACCTAATCCAAGTCTCAACCCTTATTGTCTCACCCTATCTCATCCCCATAACCCAATCTTGCTAACCCTCTAACCCTAACTCCAGCTCTAACCCTGTCTATCCCTATTCCTCAAACCCTACTGTCTAACCCTGTCCCCCTAATCCTCTAACCATAACCATTAACTTTCTAATAGTAACTGGAACTGCAAGCACCCTAACATTCACCCTACCACCCCACAACCTTCTAACCCAAACAGCTTGACTGCATCAGACTTTTGACCTTTACTTTGACCAGGCGTTTGAATTGTTATGGATCCATGCAGAGTTTAAAACACGGAGACTTTACCACACTTAATACATTCATAAGGTTTTTCTCCAGTATGGGGACTTTAGTGCATTCAGAGATAACTGTGAAGGGCAAATGTTATACATGGCTTCCATTCACAGGGTTTCAGTGGATGAAAGCATGAATACTTTTGTTATAATGAGGACTATAGAAATGTGCAAAAGCTTTACCATATTCCATATATGTATAGGGTTTCTCTCCAGTGTGATATTTTTTATGCATTTTGTCTTGAGTTTTATTGGTGTGAAAAGATACCATGACCAAGGCAGGTCTTATAAAGACAATATTTAATTGGGGGTAGAGTACAGATTCAGAGGTTCAGTCTATTATAATCATGGCAGAAAGAATGGCATAGTCCAAGCAGATATGGTACCAGAGGAGCAAAGAGTTCTACATCTTGATCAGAAAACAGCCAGGAGACTTCTGCTTTGGGTGGGGTTTAAGCATAGGTTCTCAAAGCCCACACCAACACATTTCTTCAAAGGTCTTACCTACTCCAGCAAGGCCACGCCTCCTAACAGGGCAACTGGTCAGGGGCCAAGGATATTCAAACCACAACACCTTTGAAGATCACTGTAACCTGTAAGGCTTTACTACATTGATTACATCCATGATGTTACTCTCTACTATGTGTTCTTTCATCTACTTGGAGGTGACTTGATTGTGAATTGGCTTTACATTGACTATAGTTGTATGATTTCTCTCCAGTATGTGTTATTTTATGCAGTTGGAGATGACTGTGTCGTGCAAAGGCTTTATTGCACTAATTGGATTCATAGAGTTTTTCTCCTGTATGAATTCTTTCATGCTTTTGAAGTTGACCATGAGAGACAAAGGATTTACCACATTGCTTACATTCATAAGGTTTCTCTCCAGTATGGGTAGCTTTATGTAGTCGGAGACCAGTGTTACGGGCAAAGGCTTTACTACATTGATTACATTTGTAAGGTTTCTCTCCAGTATGAATTCTTTCATGTCTTTTAAGATCATGTTGACCTGCAAAGGCTTTACCACATTCATTACATCCATAGGGCTTCTCTCCAGTATGTGTTCTTTCATGTATTTGAAGATGGCCATAATATGCAAAGGCTTTGCCACATAGATTACATTCATAGGGTTTCTTTCCAGTATGTTTTCTTTTATGTACTTGGAGATAACTATGAGATGCAAAGGCTTTACCGCACTGTTTACATTTGTAAGGTTTCTCTCCAGTATGTGTTAGTATATGCACTTGGAGGTCACTGTGTTGTGCAAAGGCTTTATTGCACTGATTACACTTATAAGATTTCTCTCCTGTATGTGTTATTTTATGTCTTTGAAGACAACTATGATATCCAAAGGCTTTACCACATAGATTACATTCATAGGGTTTCTCTCCAGTATGTTTTCTTTTATGTACTTGAAGATTACCATGAGATGCAAAACCTTTATCACATCGATCACATTTATAGGGTTTCTCTCCTGTATGTGTTCTTTTATGTACTTGGAGACAACTGTGTTGTGCAAAGGCTTTACCACATTGATCACATACATAGGGTTTCTCTCCAGTGTGTGTTCTTTTATGTATTTGAAGACAACTAAAATATGCAAAAGCTTTACCACATTGATCACATTCATAGAGTTTCTCTCCAGTATGTGTGCTTTTATGTATTTGGAGAGTATTGTGTTGTGAAAAGGCTTTATCACTGCATTTGTTGGTTTTCTCTTCAGTATGTATTATTTCATGAACTTGAAGATTACAATGGTGTGCAAAGGCATTATCACACTGATTACATTTGTAGGGTTTCTCTCCAGTATGAACTCTTTCATGACGTTGAAGTTCAGAACGGTATATATAGGCTTTACCACATTGTTTACATGCATAGGGTTTCTCTCCAGTATGTGTGCTTTTATGTCTTTGGAGATTACAGTGTTGTGAAAAGGCTTTACCACATTGATTACATTTGTAAGGCTTCTCTCCAGTATGTGTTCTTTTATGTATTTGGAGATGACTGTGACATCTATAGGCTTTACAACATTGATCACATTCGTAGGGCTTTTCTCCAGTATGTGTTCTTTTATGGATTTGTAGAGAACATTGTTGTGAAAAGGCTTTATCACATTGCTTACATTTGTAGGGCTTCTCTCCAGTATGTGTTCTTTTATGTGTTTGGAGATGACTGTGACATGCATAGATTTTATCACACAGATTACATTTATACGGTTTCTCTCCAGTATGTATTCTTATATGTTTTTGAAGATTATTGTGATTCGTAAAGGCTTT
>JANHMN010000020.1:37081344-37111889 GCA_030674055.1 Rhabdomys pumilio
AAAAAAATTGTTCAGTTTGTTTTAATTCCTTTTACATCCACTTCTTCCAAAGTTGTTAAAAATGAAATGCTTTTGGTTCCTCCAATATATATAACAATATTTAGAGGACAAGATTGGCTTTTATCTGATACTCTCACTCAACTAAAAAAGATTGGTTATTAAATTAATCCAAAAGAAAGTTCAACTTAAGATTTATGAAATTAATGGGGCATTACAGCCTAACTTGCTTACTCCAGCTGCCATTCCAGTAAATACATATAGAATTATTATAGATATTAAAGATGTTTTTATACCATTCCTTTACTTTTCTGGTAAAGGTGAGAGGTTTACATTTGGTAAATTTATTCATAATTTTTAAGAGCCCATAAAGTGATATCATTAGAAATATTTGCCCTGAAGAATGGTTAATTGCTTTACATATAAATATTGTTGTTACTTTGATACTAAAAATTAAGAGTTTAAATCTTTTAGTATATATTCATTGTGTGATACTTTACTAGCGGATTCCTCTAAAGGAGTTTTTTCTACAAGCCTTTGCTCCAATATAACGAGCTTTAAAAGACTTTGGAGTAATTGCTACTCCAAAAAGAATTCAAAGGCAGTATCTTCTAATATTTGATACCTCAGTTATATCCTAAACAGATTGTGACATAGATAATTCTAATAAAAATACATGATTGGGGCTAGAGAGATGGCTCAGCTGTTAAAGGCTAAACTTATAAAAATATAAAGATTGAATTCCCAGCAACCACGTGGTGGCTCACAACCATTTATGGTGGTATCTAGCGCCATCTTCTGACTTACAAGTGTACATACAAAAAGAAAATGGTTTGCTTTTAATTTTAATTCGCGGATAATGATTTTTAAAGGCGGTTAAGAGATATTAATTGGCTAAAACCTCATCTTAAGCTTACCATAGGAGGATTTAAACCTCTGTTTGATATTTTCAAAGAGATACAAGTCCTAATTCCCCTTGACAACTAACTATACAATGGAAAGGCCCAGATCCTATTTTAATAAGATCCCGGAGAGCTGTTTGTGTTTTTCCACAGGAGGAAGATAATCCATTCTGGCTGCCAGAACGCCTAACACGAAAAATCTTGGAGTCTCAACTTGATCCTGCCCAGAGAGATGGGAACCCTCCTGCTGTCGGCGATGTTCTGGCTGACACTGCTGATGGTGGGACATGCGGAGCTGAGATGGAGATCACCCCTTTCTAGGTTTTACTGCAGAATTGGACCCTAGAGTTCGAGGAAATGCTGAGAGATCTTCAGCCTTCTCCTTCTTTTAAGAAGGGGTGGGAATAGGCCTGCTATTAATAAAGATAAAAGGGAGCCTTTTAATAAAGCAAAAAGGAGGGGTATGGAGAGGAACAGACCTGCTTGGTATAACCCTATGCTGTGGACACATTATTGGTTGGTCTGCAAACTCAAAAACCCAACAGAAGTGTGATTAGGTGGTAATTGCCCAAGCACCTGCTGCTTTAGAACAAGGTCCCTCCCCTAAAGTCTGGCTGTCTGTGCTACAAAGTAGCTAGCGCTTGAGTCCTCAGCCGATGCACCCCACGGGTTCTATCCCATTGCACTGGGTCGGTGAGACAAAAGCCCGCTCTCTGCACATCTCTGGGTAGAGTGTATACTGTGATATACAGGGGATGTTCCTCAGGGATAGATTCCTCGAAGGCATGTCTGGTTGCATAGAGGTTGAGTTGCCAAAATCCTCTCCCTGTCAAAGGCAACGGGATGGGTAGATAAAAGTACACTCATGGACTCAACGACCAGGGTGGAAATTCTTTACAATATCCCAATATTCTGCACAAGGGACTAGACCTCTACCTTCCTCTACAAGAGAGATAATTCAGAGATGTGCCAGACGGCTGTACGGTCTTATTTTATAAACTAAAGGGGACAGGTGTGGGAAGCTGTTCGTGCTGACACCTGACGCACGTGAGATAACAAAACCGTGCATGCACAGCGACATGGGAACACCTAGCACCACCCAGCTTGAATGTCACATCCGCCACTGGACTAGTAAAAACTGCGCATGTACAGTGGCAGGGGAACCTGGGAATTTGAGCAAGCAGCCAATCATAATTGTCCACCCCAAGGGGTATATAAGGCGGGGTCAAGTTCAACTCTCTCTCTCTCTCCTTCATGCATGGGAAACAAACACGTGTCAGCCTGCTGGCGGGGAGATCGCGCGGATTACATCCCAGAACTGGAAAAGTCCAAACAAGTCAATTCCAGGAAAACCACCCCTCACAGGCAGCCAATCAGGAGCTTCCAGGAGCTGCCCTGGCCCCCAGGCCTGAGCCAAGAATAGGTAATCAGTAATGGTTCAGGAAAGTCCCCAAAATTCCCCAGAATCTTGACCAATCTCAAAGCCACCCATACCACTGGAAATTGAGCCAACCAATCAGGATAAAGGTCACCTACTCCTCTCTGGAATCCCCCTAATTGGCTTTAAATTGAGCTTGCAAAACTTACATGTCTGTCTCCATTCTAGCGAATGTAGATCCCTGCATGCTAGAAGTATGCAGAATAAAACCATCTTTGTTTTTGCATGCTACTTGACTCTGGGGTCTTCCTTCAGTGATTCTTGGACCCTAACTTTGTAAGCCCCACCCCCAAAGAAAGCCACAAAGGAGAGACAAGTGTTCGAAGATATCACTTGATCTGGGAGCTTTTTTGATTCAATCAACTACATTCTGACCCTGGTCACTATAGGTCCATGGTTATCTATGATGAAAATGCATTAAGTATATCTTCAATGATCCTTCTAGTCTGCAGTAGCCTGCATGCTCTTTGAATACCCAAAGTCTCTTCTGACACTCAAGACAATCTTTTGGTTGTCCCATCTTATAAAATCAGAAATCCCGTTATATATTTCTGACATACAATGGAACAGAATAGCCCTTCCCATTCCAATAGAGAGGAATGTGTATGTAGTGAGGGAGGATTGAAGCAAAGCAAGAAACCCAGCAGGCCACACACCAAATCCTGTAGCTCTGTGTCATACACATAGGCCCTTCGTTTCTAAAGACTTCCATGGCCCTCTCCCTGCAACTTCTCATATATCTCTTGGTTTCGTTACTTCCACTCCTTACATGCAGCTCTCCATGGCAGGTGTCTCATAGCTTAGGGATTTCAACAACTTGAGGTCTCAAAGTGCAACTCAGGCTTCATGCTCACAGGTTCATGCAATGCTCTCTCACAGTGTCCTCCCTCACTGGGGCTCTCATTCCGCCAGACATAGAGCAACTACTGGAACAGTGCTGAACTGAAGCCACAGGGGAAGAGGCTATGACCTTAAATTGTACATCTTTTGTTTTTTAAATATCACTTTAATGGTGGTGTTTGGTTTAACTTGAGGCACTTGACATGAGAAGGAAACCATAACTAACACTGACTGGATTTCTAAAAACCTTACAGAGACAGAAATAGCAGCATGGTGCCAGCATGGATCTGTGCCAGGTTCTCTGCTGGTACATTATGGCTGTTAGGTTAGTGTTTTTGTGGGACTCCTAACATTGGTTGTAGGTGTAATTCTGATTCATGTGCTTGATCTTGAGACACTTTTCCTCCTATCAGGTCCAGCCTCAATATGAAGGCTTTCACCTTGTCTTTTTTTAATCTTGTTTTCTCCTGTTTGACTGTTCTGTTTTGGAGTTCTGCTCCTTTTGTAGTGGAAACAGAGATGAAGTTGGATCTTGGGGAGGTGGGGATAGGAGAAGGTGGGGGGTAGCTAGGAGGAGTGTAGGGAGGGCAAGCAGTGGTCAGGATATATTGTATGAGAGAAGAATCTATCTTCAATTAAAAACTTTATTCAAACTTGAAGCAATCCCACTAAAATCAGGAACTAGGCAAGGCTGCCCATTCCCTCCCTATCTATTCAATATAGTACTTGAAGTTCTAGCTAGAGCAATTAGACAACAAAAGAAGATCAAAGTATACAGATTAGAAAGGAAGAAGTCAAAATATCACTATTTGTAGATGACATGATAGTTTACTAAAAATTCCACCAAAGAACTCCTACAACTGATAAACAACTTAAGCAAATTGGCCGGATATAAAATTAATTGAAACAAATCAGTAGCCTTCCTGTACTCAAAGGATAAATGGGCTAAGAAATTAGGGAAATAACACCCTTCTCAATAATCACAGACAATATAAAATATCTTGGTGTGAATCTAACCAAGCAAGTGAAAGATCTGTACAAGAAGAACTTCAAGTCTCTGAAGAAAGAAACCAAAGAAGATCTCAGAAGATGGAAAGATCTCCCATGCTCATGGAATGGCAGGTTTAATATAGTAAAAATGGCCATCTTACCAAAAGCAATCTACAGATTCATTGCAATCCCCATCAAAATTCCAGCTCAATTCTTCATAGAGGTAGAAAGAGCAATTTTCAAATTCATTTGGAATAACAAAAAACCCAGGATAGTGAGAACTATTCTCATCAATCAAAGAACTTCTGGAAGAATCACCATCTTTGATCTCAAGCTGTACTACAGAGCAAAGTAGTGATAAAAACTGCATGGTATTGGTACAGAGACAGGCAAGAAGATCAATGGAACAGAACTGAAGATCCAGAAATGAACCCAAACACCTATGGTCACTTGATCTTTGACAAAGAAGCTAAAACCATCCAGTAGAAAAAAGAGCATTTTCAACAAATGGTGATAGTTCAACTGGAGGTCAACATGTAGAAGAATGCAAGCTGATCCATTCTTATCTCCTTGTACAAAGCTCAAGCCCAAGTGGATCGAGGACCTCTACATAAAACCAGATACACTGAATTTAATAGAAGTGAAAGTGGGGAAAAGACTTGAACACATGGGTATAGGGAAATGGTTCTTGAACAGAACACCAATGGCTTATGCTCCTAAGATCAAGAATCAACAAATGGACCTCAAAATTGCAAAGCTTCTGTAAAGCAAAGGACACTGTCAATAGGACAAAATGGCAACCAACAGGTTTGGAAAAGATCTTTACCAATTCTATATCCAATAGAGGGCTAATATCGAATATACACAAAGAACTCTAGAAGTTAGACTCCAGAGAACCAAATAACCCTACTAAAAAAATGAGGAACAGAGATAAACAGAGAATTCTCAACTGAGGAAACTCGAATGGCCAAGAAGCACCTAAAGAAATGTTCAACATCCTTAGTTATCAGGGAAATGCAAATCAAAACAACCCTGAGATTCTACCTCACACCAGTCAGAATGACTAAGATTAAAAACTCTGGTGACAGCAGATGCTGGTGAAGATGTGGAGAAAGAGGAACACTTCTTCATTGCTAGTGGGATTGCAAGCTGGTAAACCACTCAGGAAATGAGTCTGGAGGTTCTTCAGAAAACTGGACATAGTCTACCTGAGGAGGCACCTATACTACTCCTGGGCATATACCCAGAACATGCTCCAACATATAATGGACACATGTTCCACTATGTTCATATTTATAATATTTATAATAGTCAGAAGCTGGAAACAACCCAAATGTCCCTCAACAGAGGAATATATACTGAAAATGTGGTACATTTACAAAATGGAATAGTACTCAGCTATTAAAAACAATGACTTCATGAAATTCTTAGTCAAATGGATGCAACTTGAAAACATCATTCTGAGTGAGGTAACTCAGTCACAAAAGAACACACATGGTATGCACTCCTAATAAGTGCATATTAGCCTAAAAGCTCAAAATACCCAAGATTCAATTCACAGACCATATGAAACCCAAGAAGAAGGAAGACCAAAGTGTGGGTGCTTCAGTGCTTCATAGAAGGGGAAACCAAATACTCACAGGAGGAAATATGGAGACAAAGTGTGGAGCAGAGACTGAAAGGAAGGCCATCTAGAGAGTGTTCCACCTGGGGATCCATTCTATATCCAGTCACCAAACCTGGACACTATTATAGATGCCAGGAAGTGCTTGCTGACAGGAGCCTGATATAGCTGTCTCCTGACAGGCTTTGCCAGAACCTGATAAATACAGAGGTGGATGCTCGCAGCCAACCATTGGACTGAGTGTGGGGTCCCAGATGGAGGGGTTGGAGAATGGACTGAAGAAGCTGAAATGGTTTGCAGCCACATGAGGAAGCAACAGTGTCAATCAACCAAAGCCCCCTGGAGCTCCAGGGGACTGGACCACCAACCAAAGAGTACACATGGAGGGACCCATGGCTCTGGCCACATATGTGGCAGAGGATGACCTTGTTGGATGTCAGTGGGAGGAGCTGCCCTTGGGTCTGCATGTTGGGAGCCAACTCCTAGCAGAAAGTGGCTATCATCTTTGCAGCCATCTCAGGCCATATACCCTTACAAGAGACTTGTTGTGGGTTTTTCAACAACTCACAACAGCTGAGCACACTCTGATAAACATTTTGGTTTTCTCACATATCTTGTTTTGTTGTTTAGTGCCCACAGCTGCAATGCGCACATGGTAAAATGTCTGCAGCTGTGTTCCCCTGCTTGTCCACAGCTGCAAGGCACGTGGTAAATCCTCTTCAGCTGTGTTTCCCTACTTGTGCCTATAAATACCGAAGATTTCCTTTCAATAAAGGGGACTCGATCAGACTCTCTGTCTTCTCTTCATTCTTCTCATCTCTTGCCCCTCCATCCCCACTCTCTCTCTTGCTAGACTCTGTTGACTGACCTGAACTGACCAGATCACCTGAGCGTGTTCAGTTCCCCAATGTAGGGTAATGCCAGGGTGGGAAGACTGGAGTGGGTGTGGGAGAGCACCCTCACAGAGGCAGGGGGAGGATGAATGGGATAGAGGTTTTCCGAAGGGGAGACCTGGAAAGTGGAAAACAATTGAAATGTAAATAAAGAAAATATCCAAAACAAAAATAAAAAAATTAATTCAATATTGCTTAAAGGAAATGTTGGGCCATGGAAGGGTATCCTGGTTCTTGGGCTGTGGGTTCCGACATGTCCCCAGAACCCAGGCTCCTGACATGAGGCCTAATCTCCGGTTCCACCTTTACCATTCAGTCACAGTACACAGGTGGGCTTGATAAACAGCCCCCAGGCCCTTGAGAGATTTACATACTAATGAGGTACCTGAAGACCAGAGGGAGGGTGGAGCCGACTAAGCATTCCTCCCCAGCCCCTCCCCCCCTTTTTTCCCTCTCCTTTTTTTTTCACTCAGGCATGGCCTGGGTTTTTGTGGGGTATGAATCCAGATCCATACACCATCCGCCATGCCAATAAATCAGTTTTAGAAACCCAAGGACTTCCTCGTGTGTTGGGGCCACGCCGTGAGGAACAGTAAGGAACTGTGTGTGGAGAGGCTTTTAGTTAATGAACAGCCGGGCCTAACTTCAAGCTGGAGGAACCCAGATCGTTCCCAGCCGACTACCCACAGCATGGCGGGAGGAACCCATACCCCATATCCCTTGTACCCTATCAGACCACCATGGACTAAGACTCGTCTTTGACATGGACAAAAACAACGGAAAGCCCACATACACGTGGAAACTGAACAATGCTCTACTCAATGATAACTTGGTCAAGGAAGAAATAAAGAAAGAAATTAAAGACTTTTTAGACGTAAATGAGGACACTTCATATCAAAATTTGTGGGACTCCATGAAAGGAGTACTGAGAGGAAAAATCATAGCTCTAAGTGCCCACAAAAAGAAAATGGAAAGAGAGTACATTAACAACTTGACAGCACACCTGAAAGTGTTAGAACAAAAAGAAGCTAATATACCCAAGAGGAGTAGACGGCAGGAAATAATCAAACTCAGGGCCGGCCGAAATCAACCAAGTTGAAACAAAAAGAACTATACAAAATATCAACAAAACCAGGAGCTGGTTCTTTAAGAAAATCAACAAGATAGACAAACCCTTAGCCAGACTAACCAAAGGGCACAGAGACAGCACTCAAATCAATAAAATTAGAACTGAAAAGGGAGACATAACAACAGAAACAGAGGAAATTAAAAAAATAGTTAGATCCTACTATAAAGGCCTATACTCAACAAAATTGGAAAATCTGGATGAAATGGAGTTTTCTAGATAGATACCAGGTACCAAAGTTAAACGAGGAGCAGATAAACCATCTAAACAGTCCTATAACCCCTAAAGAAATAGAAGCAGTCATCAAAAATCTCCCCACCAAAAAAAGTCCGGGGCCAGATGGTTTTAGTGCAGAATTCTACCAGACCTTCCAGGAAGAATTCTCTTCAAACTATTCCAGTTCTCTTCAAACTATTCCACAGAATAGAAACAGAAGGAACACTACCCAATTTGATCTATGGAGTGTTTTACAGGCTAATTTCTACTTGGTGTGACTTACCATCTCCTAAGCATTAGTAAATCCTTTCCGTCATCAATTCTACTCTTTTACATCCCAGCTTGATACTAAATTGCTACCCAACATATGAGATGCCTTTTACAGCCTCCACAAAATCAACTCCAAAAGGATCCTACACCTTAATGTTATATGCTAAGAACAGAACTTGTAGAAACCAGAGCTCTCTGGATTTGGCATCATGCCAAGGATGTTTCTAAACACAAGCCACTTTTTAAAATGTTCTGTGCAAATGCAGCCCCCACAGTGGAGTCATTCAGTGGCTACTGCTGGGTCCAGCGAGCAGCTAGGACCACAAGGTCCTCCCAGGCGGCCGCATCTGGCCGCCGGTTCCCACCTTGTCCCGGA
Source organism: Rhabdomys pumilio (assembly GCA_030674055.1). NCBI lineage: Eukaryota > Metazoa > Chordata > Mammalia > Rodentia > Muridae > Rhabdomys > Rhabdomys pumilio. Next base: position 37,090,017 of record JANHMN010000020.1, read on the forward strand.
GGAAAAAACCACATCAGCTCCCGCTGCTCAGCTCCCGGCTCCTCCCGGTTGTTGGCAGTGACCCTGTGCTCACCATGTCACAACTTCGGAGCTCGCCTGAGCGCCCTTCACAGCATCCCGTGGTAAAACAGAAAGCAAGTCAGATCAAAACATTAAAGCCTGCCTCAGGGCACCCGGAAAAATCCGCCTCTTCTTCTGACTGGCAGGTCCGCCTGAAGGCTCTGATTGGCCAGTGAGTTTTGAGTGACATGAGCACCTCCCTTAGCGTTAGCGTGTGCTTAAGGGACACAGTGTAGAAATGTTCCTGGCCCGGAATTTCAGTCCAGGGCCAGACGTTTTCAAAATCTGCAGGGATTTTCATTTCGGTTTCAAGATCTTCAGGGATTTTCGTTTCGTTAGCACTAGTGCTTGTCCTCCAATAGCTTACCCATCTGTCTCCCCGGCCAGCCCCAGGGAGGACTCCACCCACCACTGCTGTGCTGCTCGCTCCTCCCCTTTGTGGGCAGTGACCCTGTGCTCACCAGGTCCTGACTTCAGCCAGAGATCCCCTCACAGCACTCAATAGGCTGTTTCCCTTCCTACTCCTGAATCAAGGTGGAGAGCTTACATAGTCCATTACTCAACTTGCAGTGGAGCTATCAGTCTGTCCCACATGTAGAAGGGTGCCCAGGATAGTAACCATTAGAGAGACACTTTGGGAAAGATGAATTTTGTTTTTGTGGGTGGGACAAGCAGACCTGGGACAAGGGGCTGACATTAATACATTTAACACACCAAAGCTGATGGGACTTGCAGGTTCTCCCAGCTCTACTCAGTCCCCACCTGTTACAGGGCATGACTGGTATACTCCACCTTGTCCCTTGAACTTTCCAGTCTAGGGGTTGGGCTTTCTCTCCCCCAGAGGCTCTTCCTATGTAATCTAGCCATTTTGTACTCATTGTGTCTCTGTTTCTCTGTCTTTATGACTCTGCCTCACTCCCTTCCTCTTTTCCTCCTCCCTTCCTCTCCTTCTCCTGTGGGACCATGGAAAGGTATCCTTGTCCTTGGTTAGGTGTTCGGCCATGCCCCCAGAACCCAGGGTCCTGACACTCAGTCCATTTTATCTTCCTAGGTCAGTCAAGACACAGGTAGAGGGCATGACTAACCAGCCAGTTATCTAAGGGCCGGGGGAGGGGGTGGAGCAAATTAAGTTATTCCCTTCCCTCTTTCCCCTTCCCTATAAAAAGCCAGCTCCCCTGACTTTTATGGGGGGGGGGGGGTGCCCACATCCAGACCCATTCACCAGGCCATGAATAATACAGCTTTGATCTCTTGGACTCTATGTGTCGTCTGGGCCTACCACCGGTTTCCAGCCTTTGGAAATAGACCTTCTCGAATATGTGGGACCTGCCTGCCATCTTGTGATCAGGTGGAGGAATTCCTGATGCAGCTGCTCGCCCACCAAGGCTGCTGTTGGAACCAGACCCACCAGGGGCAGGAATGCCCTGCCTCAGGACTCTCCCCCGAGAGTTTTTCTGGGCTGCCGAGTCTGCTAAGCAAGTATCCTTCCAGCGACAAGAGAGCTCTCCCTATTTTCTCTCAGCGTGGTGTTTGCTGCCGTCGGACGTCTGATAACAACTAACACTGGTGCATGTGTTCTGCCTGTTCTCCATACCAGGTCCTTTTAGCCATGGAACGTACTCAACCCCCATTAGAGGACACAATATGCTTAGATCCAGCTGACAACCCCCAGCCCCCTTCTGCCGCAGACCTGTTTCCATGCCACGGAAAACCCAAACTGCTGCCTGGGTTTCTTCTTACCAAGATACCTCAGAGTCTATTAGCTCAAATCTCTCCAGACCCCTCCCCTCCTTCTGTGCCAGCTGCAGGCCATGCTAATCGCCCTGTATTGGCACCAACCTTTACCCCTCCTATCACATGTTCTAAGGCCACAGCCAAACCTCCAATTCCTTCTCCAGGGACACCTAAACCAGTATCTGTCCTTCCCCTGAGGGAAGTGGCTGGAGTAGATGGACTTGTCAGAGTACATGTTCTTTTCTCACTGAGTGAACTCTCTGAACTCTCTCAAATGGAGAGCGGACTGGGTTCCTATACCTCTAACTCCGCCTGTATTAAAGAGTTCCAGTACATCACTCAGTCTTATAGCTTGACTTTCCATGATGTTCATATGATTCTCACTAACAATTTACTTCCTGATGAACGCAGGCAAGTTTGAGAAGAGGCAAAAAACAAACAAACAAACAAAAAAAAAAACAAAAAAAAAAAAACCAAACAATGCATGCAGATCAGATTCATCAGACAGACAGAACATATCCAATCTAACTGATCTGAGGCAGTTCCTGACCAGGATCCTCGATGAAATTATAATTCCACTGGTGGTATTATAGAGTGAAAAATTATAAAGACCATTTTATAAAATATATACAGGCTCACTAGTTCCAAGAAAGCAGAACTGAATATAAGATTCCAGGCCTTTCACTGCCCCGGGATACATTCCTCAAGCCTCAGGGGAAAAAATCCACCTGTGGGTGGGGTAGGCCCAAAGCAGGAAGACACATTCCTGGCCACAAAGAAAGATGCAAGACATCTGGGTGGTTCCAAGAACTAGTTAACTTTCCACTGATCTTGGTTACCCCTCCCCCCCCTTGAGGTCTTTTCCAGTGTTACAGCTTGCTGAGTTCAAAATTTATAAAACAACCAATCACGTGTAACCGAGCGAAAATTCCTTCCTTTCCCTACCCCTTACTGTAAAAAGCTCCTTAGCCCACCACTCGGGGTCAAATTGTACTCCTGCAAGAGTGTGCAGTTTGAACGCTGGCTGCTAGCTCTCTTCCCTAATAAACCTCTGCTGATTGCTTCCAGATACGGTGTCTTGGAGTTTGTGGGTGTTCGCAACTTCCCCAGACTTGAGTAAGGGTCTCCCGAATTTGGGGGTCTTCAGTATCTTAGCTAGAGATAGATTTATAACATGCCTTTTGGCAGGCCTAAGAAAGGCAGCCTTAAAGCCAGTAAACTTTGAGAAACTCCAAGAGGTTGTCCAGGACAAACAGGAAAACCCATCTCAGTTTTTAGAATGCCTCACGAAGGCTTTATTGCAGTATACCAATCTGGACCCTGAAAACCCAGAAGGTAAGCAACTTCTGATGACCTACTTTTTTTCCCAGAGCTACCCTGACATAAAAGCTAAACTTAGGCGATTGGAGAGAGGGCCCCTAACTCCACAGGTGAAAGTCTTGATGCTGGCCTTCAAGGTGTACCATGAGAGAGATGAGAAAGCCCGAAAACAGAAATACCACATGCTGGCAAAGGCTATCCAACCAGCCTCAGCTGCTACCCCAGACTCCTGGTCTTTGAAGGTTCAGGGACCACCAGGCCCCTGCTATAAATGTGGTCAACACGGTCATTGGGCAAAGGTTTGCCCCAACCCCAGCAAGCCAAGGGGACCGTGTCCCAGGTGCCATCAGAAGGGACATTGAGGTGTTGATTGCCCTCATGTCACCCAGAACAGAGGGACATCACTCCCAGAAAACCCTTAAGCTGACCTTCTAGGATTGGCTATGGAGGACTGATGGGCCCGAGCTCTCTCGACCCGACCACGTCTATCACTAGCAGGGATCCCTGGGTACATATTATGTTATGTGGAAGACCCATCTCCTTCCTCTTGGACACTGGGGCCACTTACTCAGTCCTGACGGAGTTTTGAGGACCCACCTCACCTTCACATTTTCCTATTGTCGAGGTAGGAGGACAACCTTACCTTCCTCACCAGATCCCACCACTTAGTTGCATTTTTAGGGGTATACCTCTCACCCATTCCTTTTTGGTAGTGCCTACATGTCCTGTCCCCTTATTAGGAAGGGATATTTTAACTAAGTTGGGAGCCTCTATTTCCTTTGCTCCTCCAATTCGCCTAAACCCAAGCTCACCAACAGTTCCTCTGCTCCTTCTTTTAGCCAGTCAACTACTAACACTAACATGTTATTTCCCTTTCCAGCTTCTCAGGTGGACCCTGAGTTTGGGACATCCAGAACCCCTCTGTTGCTAAACATTATTCTCCTGTTGTCATCCAGTTACTGAACTCTAATAGGTACATCACTCAAACTCAATACCCTCTCTCTCTCCAGAGCCTCAGGGGACTTAAGCCCATCATTTCTCACCTCTTAAGAAAAAAACTCCTTTGCCCTACCTCTTCCCCCTTTAACATCCCTATAGTAGCAGTTAAGAAACCTAATGGTACCTATTGCCTGGTTTAAGACCTCAGACGCATTAATTCTGCAGTGGTTCCCCTCCATCCTGTTGTAGCTAATCTTTACACACTTCTTTCTTCTATCCCCTCAGGGACTTCTCATTTTTCAGTCCTAGATCTCAAGGATGCATTCTTCTCTATCCCTCTAGATACCCGATCACAGGATATATTTGCTTTTACCTGAACAGATCCTGACACCCACCTTTCTACCCAACTTACCTGGACTTTTCTACCTCAGGGATTCCGGGACAGCCCACACCTATTTGGCCAGGCTCTGGCTTCTGGCTTGCTCTCTTTATCTCTCCCTAGATCTAAGATTGTACTTTACATAGATGATGTCCTTCTCTGTAGCCCCTCTCTAGAGATTAGCCAAGCTGACACAGCTGTTCTTCTAAATCTCCTTTCCAGTCGAAGCTACAGGGTCTCACCTTCTAAAGTCCAACTGTCTACTCCTCAGGTCACCTATTTGGGACTAACAGTTACCCCAACCCACAAGGCTATTACCTTAGATAGAAAGAATCTAATTCAGTCTCTAACTGTTCCTTCTACAAAGGCAAAGATTTTATCATTCCTAGGAATCCCTAGCTTTTTGCGTTCCTGGGTTCCTTCCTTTTCCCTGCTTTCTCTCCCCTTATGTGAAGCAGCATTAGGCCCCACCCATGAACCTCTTCTCAAACCTGTTACTAAGCTCTTTCAAAGGCTCCAACAGGTTCTCCTTAAGGCCCCAGCCTTACATCTCCCTGACCTGACTTGTCCTTTTTCCCTCTACGTAACTGAAAAGGAGGGACTTGCCCTTGGAGTCTTAGGTCACCAACTGGGACCATCTTTTGCACCTGTAGCATACTTGTCAAAAAGACTAGATCTAACCATCCAGGGATGGGCACCTTGTATTCATACCTTAGCAGCTGCTGAACTCCTTATTCAAGAGTCAAAGAAACTAACCTTGGGATCGCCCATAACTGTCCTCTCTTCTCACAACCTGTCACAGCTCCTAACTTACAAAGGCTTACAGACCCTACCTCCCTCCAGGGTTCTTTCTCTCCAGGTAGCTCTAATAGAAGACTCCACCCTCAACTTTCAATCATGCCCACCTCTTAATATTTCCAATCTTCTTCCTCGACCTAATACTAACTACTCCCTATCTCACTCCTGCACGGAAACTTTAGAGGAACTACTACCTCATCCTTCACACATACAGGAGGGCACATTGCCTCAAGCCATCTATACCTGGTATACAGACAGAAGCTCCATTTTAATTGAAGGAGCCAGAAAAGCTGGCTATGCCATAGTGTCAGACACCAAGGTGGTGGAGGCACAAGCCCTTCCTGCTCATACCACCAACCAACAGGCTGAACTAATAGCCCTCACTCGCGCCTTCCAGCTGGCACAGGGACAATCCTTCAACATCTACACAGATTCCAAATATGCTTTCCGTATCCTCCTGTTCCACACTGCTATCTGGAAGGAGTCAAGGTTACTTATCACAAAAGGAGGATCAGTAGCTAATGCAAACCAAATTATGGCTATGATAAAGGCCTCTCATCTCCCCACAGCTATTGGAATTGTCCACTGCAGATCCCACCAGACAGATGACTCTATTGTCTCCAAGGGGAACAACTGAGCTGATGAGGCAGCTAAAGCTGCGGCCCTTAGGGGTCTAGACTCATCTCACCCTCCCCAGGACATTCTTACACTGCAACCCACATCCCAACCTACACCCCCTGACACTTGTCAAACTCTGTCCTGTCTTCACCAACTCTTTCATCCTAACAGCCAAGCATTGTCTTATTTTGTTAAGACTCACCTACAGCCTACTCCTGAGGACTTAAGTTTCTTAAAATCTATCACTGCTTCTTGCAGAATCTGTCAGATATCAGATCCCAACTCCAGGTATCGTAGCACCCCTTTTCCTACCCACCAGGCTAGAGGTTCCCTTCCTGGAACTGACTGGCAACTTGACGTTACCCACATGCCCGCTGTCAAACGTGACAAGTACCTCCTGGTCTTGGTGGACACCTTCTCGGGGTGGGGAGAGGCTTTTCTCACAACTAACAAAAGGGCTCAGACAGTCTCTGATCTCCTCCTCTGAGAGATCATCCCCCATCCCAGCCTCCCTCCAGTCAGACAATGGTCCTAATTTACTTCCCAGGTTTCTCAAATTCTATCTAAGGCCCTAGACAACCCCTGGCATTTTCACATTCCCTACCCGCCTCAATCATCAGGTAAGGTAGAAAGAACTAACTTCTTTAAAAACCACCCTTGTTAAGCTGTCACAGGAACTTCATCTTGACTGGGTAAAACTTTTACCTCTGGCTCTTTTCAGGCTACGAGAGGGGCCTCTCCTCATCTCACCCTTTGAACTCATGTATGGACGTCCAGTCCTAACTCCTGGTCTTTCACCTAAATGCTCTCCCCTCCCAGACCATCTACTCACCTCATTACTTTGCCACCTTTGTTCTCTCTTATGGAACTTTGGTGACCACCATCTACCTTGACCACACACTGGTTTTTGTCCACTGCCTGTCAACATTGGAGACCAAGTCCTTCTCTCTCCTCCAGATCATCGGCCCTCAACCCTCTCTCCCAAATGACAGGGTCCTTTTAAGGTAATTCTTGTGACCCCTACAGCTGCTAAACTTTAGGGACTCCCTCATTGGGTCCACTTGTCTCATCTCAAGCCTTTCATCCCCCCACCTAAAATCGACTCTTTATACACATCGACCCTAACAGGACCGTGATCTATTAAGCTTCAGAGAACTTCAAAATCACCCATCTTGTCCTCAGTCTCAGAACACCAGACTCTACTCCAGCAGCCGAGCTTGACCTCACCGAACTAGACATGGGTTTCTTGCCCTCCACCTGCTGCTTGTTTCTATCCAGGTCAGCCCTTACATCTGGAGGGTCAAGAGACCCCCCCCCACACACACACACACACAGATAACAAATAGTCTTTCCAAACAGGGTCAGGAAACTGCTCCATAGCTGGATGCCAAGAACCAACCCAAATTGCTATCATCTTTATATCTGTTACCTCATCTAAATATTGTGTTCTCTATACTTGCTTTCTCTTTGACCAGATAGAAGATTATTGTAGAAACTGGCCAGACGATTATGGGGGCTGCCCACACTGATCTTGTCAGATATATATGCTAGATCACAGGCCAACCACTTCTACCAACACCACAAGACACTCTTTTCTACATACAAGACCCACGGGATTCCAGAACCAAAAGGGGCCAGATGTCCTGACAGCTAAAGAAAATTGTCTTTGCCAGTTCCTTCAAGAAGAATGCTGTTTTTAAGGAACGTGAGACCTCCAGTTCTGAGATTTTTTTTTAAAATCTGTTTTTGTTTTTTTTTTTTTAAAAAACAGATACTCTCTTTTATAACACCCCTTTTTGTTATCCTCTGGTGTTACTATTTCTAACCAAACTATTAATAAGTTCCTGTTACAGGATTACCAGCCACTGTCCACAGAGGAACCTGATACACATATCTACCGGGTGGACCCCGATGGTGAAAGCCAGCTACTCCAGCCAGCTACTCCCCACAATGGACTACGCCCTAAACAGCAGGAAGTAGTTTAAGAGACACTGTGCCCAACTCTCCTTTCACCATTGGCTTCTCCTCCACTTTTCTTCTTCTCTTTATAATAAGAAAAAGGGAGGTATGTTGGTATCAGGCTCCGAACCCAGTGACATCACATCTAGGTGACCCCCACATCGTTGCCAAGGCAACTTCCATACACTCCCAGAATCCACCTGACTACCTCACCTTTACCTGGGAGATACTACATCACCGCCCATATAAAACAGGCAAGACCCCCTGACCTCGCTCTCTTATTCTTCCATCTTCTTCCCCCCACCTTTGCCCTATCTCCTGAATAAACCTTCCCCCTTGGAACCGTGTGGTCTGGAGTGGTCTGTTTGCTGCGGTTGGACGTCTGAGATAACAACTATCATTCACAAGTTGAATCAACATGCTGATCACCATTTTTTAAGTCTTAATTAACAACTAATTTTCTTTTACAGACAAACTGTTGCTGCCAATCCCAAATACATAATTAACGTGTTTTCCTCCCTCAGCCATCCAAAAACAGACTCAAAGATACCTTCCAGTACTAAAATTTCCTCAAACACTTTTGCTTTTCTAGGATCTTAATGACAGACCATGATGTGCTTGCTCCCAGGAGACTCAATGCTCAATATCCAGCCTTTACAGACATCTCCCCACCAGGGATGCTGCTTCCCTGTGATTATACCCACAGATTCAACAGAGTCCACACCATTTTCTAGAACCTGCCTGAGATGCCAAGCTGCTTTCTTCCAGCCGCCTCATCTGACCGCAAACTCCAGAGAAACCCTGAGACCCAGAGACAGTGTCACCTCCTGGAACCTGCTAAGCTGCCTTCCTCCAGCCACCTCGTCTGACTGAAGAATCCAGAGACATGCTGAAATCCAGAGACTCCAGAGATGCACGCCAAAACCCAGAGACACTCACTACAGAAAACAGATCCAGACCTTCCAGCCGCAGATGAACTCTTGCCAAAATCACATAGCTAAAGTTACATGTTACTGAGGAAAACATAATGTCTATTTAGATTAATCAGATGTCATTACCCTCAAACTATACAACCTGTATTTAATTGATTCAGTGATCCCATGCCTTCCCAACCTCAATTTCAATTTGAGAGATCAAAGCTTTACTGTTCATGGCCTGGTGAATGGGTCTGGATGTGGGTACCCCCCCCCCACATAAAAGCCAGGGGAGCTGGCTTTTTATAGGGAGGGGGAGGAGGGGAGGGAATTCAGGTGACCCTGAAGAGGGAAGGCACGTATCTCCTAGCACTCCCAGATTCCAGAATCCTGACACACGGTCTACATCTCCAGTACACAGAGATGCCCCTCTTTTTATGAGAGAAAAGAGAGTGGGATGTTGGACCATGGAAAGGTATCCTGGTCCTTGGGTTCAGTGTTTGGCCACACCCCCAGAACCCAGGGCCCTGACACACAGTCCATTTTACCTTCCCAGGTCAGTCAAGACACAAGTAGAGGGCGTGACTAACAAGCCAGTTATCTAAAGGCGGGGTGGGGGGGGCTGTAGCTAATTAAGTTATTCCCTCCCCTTCTCCCCCTCCCTATAAAAAGCCAGCTCCCCTGGCTTTTATGTGGGGGGGGTACCCACATCCAGACCCATTCACCAGGCCATGAACAGTAAAGCTTTGATCTCTTGGACTCCATGTGTCGTCTGGGCATACCACCGGTTTCCAGCCTTTGGAACTGGACCTTCTTGAATACGTGGGACCCACCTGCCATCTTGTGACCAGGTGGAGGACTTCCTGACACAGCTGCCCACCTGCCCACCAAAGCTGCTGTTGGAACCAGACCCACCGGCAACATGGAACATCCTGCCTCAGGACTCTCCCGCTAAACTCTCCCCCCCCCCCCCCCCCCCCGAGAGTTTTTTCCCACATTCTCCCTCCACTTTTTCTCTCATTCCCTCTCCCCAGTCTCCTACACTTTTGTCTCCCAGCTTGCCTTGCTCCATATTTCTCTTTCTCTCCACCACCTTCCTCATTCTACCCACCCATAGCAACATCTCTGACCTCCTTGGGAACTAGTGAACCCTCTGATAATGTGGATCAGAGCTGTTCCCAACAAACCCACAAATACTCTAATTTGGCTTGGGTGAATCTATGTATATAGAAAGTGGGTTTATTAGAATATTCCACATTAGAACAGGCTGTGGTCCAACTAGTCCAACAACGGCTATCTAAGAGTGGTTCAGTTCATGTTGTTGTATGTCTCAGCTGGTCTTCAGTATATACCAGAATCTGAAGTAGGTTCTAATGCCAATAAACAATAAACTTGTTAGTCACAGGTAGGGCAAGCAGACAATGAGAAAGAGCTACCATCTACATAGCTGTTTTTTATATATGTAGGCTGCTGTGGGAAGATGTGGCCTAGAGCTTATCACCTCAAGAGAGACAGTTAAAGGTTTTTTCCATTTCAAAAGCTATAATTAAGAAAACTCTCCCACAGTACCCAACTCTTTGGATTTTAGTTAATTTCAGATGTAGCCAAGACAGAAGAGCTGAGAAAGATTTTTCCCTTGTGGCAGGCAAGGAGAGCATGGGAGTCCTTTTCAAAGCAATAATTTTCTTCAACAAAGGAAGCACTGAGATTTTTACTTATGGAATCTAAATATAAGTTTGCCTACTCCTAAGCATGTTAAGTTCAATCCTTTTCTGAACACGGTCACAACGAAAATGTAGAATTCTTTACAGGCATTCTTAGCTCAGAGTCATACAGAAACATATGTAAGTTACAAAAATGATGGACAGAGATGCCTCTGGAATGTTCACCTTAAACTACAAGGTCTTAGCTCAAAATCAAGAAAATAACACTATGAAAGTAGATGGCTCAGAAGTTGATGCTACCTGTTGAAAGAAAAATTTGAAATAGGCCCAAACTAATAAAGTAGCAGGGCCTGTGATTCCTTTTCCCTAACCTAAATAGTTAAAAATGCCTGTCACCAGGTTTGGGCCACTTAATTAGTTACAAAAGATGTGGAGTTACAAGACAAAGGCCTATTAAATCATCCAAAGAAACTGACTGACCATGAAAGATAAAAAGGTATACAAGGACATCCTTAGAAGAACAGAGATATGTCCAAATGAGTAATGGACCATCTGGTGTTCCTCCAAACCCTTTCCCCCCACCCCCCTTGAGGTCTTCTCAAGGTCCAAGAAACTGCAATTTAAGTTTAACTAGATACTATGCTAACTTAGACTGGTACAGTCTGCTGATGTAAAACCACCAATCACGTGTACCCATGTAAAAATCTCCCACTTCCCCCACCTCTTGGCTAAAAAAGTCCTAATCCTTAGATCCTCCTGGTCAGTCCCTCTATCCCCTATGTGAGATATGGGGATATGGACTGGCCCAGAGCTCTGATATTACACTGCCTCATGTGTTTACAGCAAGCTGGTCTCTCGTGAGTTGTTTTTTTTTTTTTTTTTTTTTTTGAGTGGGCACCATCCCGAGACTTGAGTGAGAATCCCCCTTTGAGTTTTTTCACCTGTCAATCATGACGCATGATCTAACAGATATATCAGTGACACAGTTCTCACATATACAAATGACAGAGCACAAATTATAAAACTTCAAGGGAAATTCACCTATCAGCACTGTGGGCGTTCTTCTCAGAGGAACAGCTTTGCTGAGCCATTCTAACCTCAGAATAAGTCTCTCTTTGCCTCTAAGCAGGCTGGCTCAGAGGGAAGCCACAACTGTTTCCATGCAGGACCAGAGGAGTTCATTTTAACTAGTCCTGACTGTTATCTGACTCAGGGTTGTGCCCTACCCCCAGCCTATAACAGGCCTGAAAGACCTTGTTTACCACAATAAACCAAATAATAGGACCTAGGTGAAGTTACCCACCTTGTGTGCACATACAACATCCTATAGGAACATAGAAGAATAGACGCAGTCCATCCATGGCAGCAGGTGGCTACAGGTGGTGCCCCAAACGAGGGACCTGAAAATGGGGGACCTACTGAGAAACGCTATCTTAGGTGGAGCTCCATGGAAAAATGGAAGATGTAGAGTATCCCGCACTTGGTCAGTAATGAATAAACTCTGATACTAGCACTAGTGATCTTTTGGAAGCCATGTTCCAAGTGTTTTTAGTGGATACAATCTAGGCTAAATAGGTGTTGACCTGATGCTGACTTCACCTAGTGGGTGACAGCAAAACATGGGACAGGAGAATTCTAAACAGGCATTTTTCCGCAGCCTAAAAGAGCTGACTCAGATGAGAGGAGCAGGGTTAGAAGGAATTGGAAAATTAAGAAAGCAGGGCACTGAGGAGTAACTATAAATAGCCACCTCTACACCTCCTAAAGAAAGAGATGAAGAGTTAGACCTTGGATATGAGAGAGAGAAAGGGTTTCAGAAAAGCAGTTGTCCTCTCTTTGGGCTGTGTCAGCCAAAAAGGAGGAGAAGGCTATTTCAGAGCTCTCATAAGAACAAGAGAGAATCAGGAGACATCCTCTTTTTCTCTGGCTTCTACTGGTGAAATCCTTAATTCTGCTTTCTGTCTATTGTCTGTCCTTGGCCTGCCATCTGTCCAACTGTGTCAATTGTCTTATTTTTTGTTTCATTGTTTGAATGATTGGTGTTCTATGTTTCATGTTCAAAAGAAAAAAATGGCTAAAACTGCTAGATATTCACCCCTTGATCTCTTTTAACTTCCTTTTAAAGGCAGTCTTAATGTGCACAGCAGAAGCTGATAAGTTACCCTGCACCGTAACTAGGGGTCAAGCTGAGCTGGAGAAGTGTGGGGAGCCGCAGAAGGCAGCTATCACCCTTGCAGCCATCTTGAGCCATATACCCTGAGAAGAAACTTGATTACAATAGCCTACAACCGTTGAGCACTCTGATAACATCTTGCTTTAGATACCCAGGATCTTCCCTTGAGTGTGTGAGACTTAAAGGTGTGATTTAGAGCTGAGACTTAAGTGCGTGACTTAGAGATTAGATTTAGAGACAAGGCCTAAGGGCATGACTTAAGGGCGTGACTTAGAGGCGTGGCTTAGAAGTGAGACTTATAAAAGGCAAGAGGCAGACAGAAGACAGTTCAGTTCAACTAGACAACAGATTACTTGAGAGAGTACAACTTGAAGTTAGTATTAGGCATTTGGCACTTGAAGGAAGAACTTGGAATTAGAAAAGTACAACTTGGAGTTAGTTATTAGGCATTAGACATTAGGCATTTAGCACTTGGAAGAAGTAACTTGGAACTTGGAGGCACTAGGGACTAGGAACTAGGGACTAGGAACTAAAGACTTGGGACTTTGACTAGGAAGAGAGACTGAAGAATAAATGGAATTGAATCACACTCTGTCTGGTCTCCATTCCTCGAATCCGTCCCCACTCTCTCTCTTGCTGAACCCCTACCCTTGGACTACAGTAGCTTGGGGCAGTGTGGGCTCTAACAACTTAGCCCCCAAGGCTTTTGGCAGTTCGGGTCCAACATTGATAGAGCGGCTTTCAGCGTTTTGACCTTTAATGAGATATTAAAATCTGCACTATCATGCATTCATATATAAGAACTGGCAACCAGACTTTGTAACATGAAAGTAATGCACTTGGTGTTGATTTTTAGGGAAAATGGATTGTTTACATTGTTAAAAATTCGTTTTGTTTCCCAAAAGTAAGGTTATACTCTAATATTGCAAAAGAACCTTAAAAATATAGTTAAAAAATCAGCAATAGGCCGGACACATATGCCTGCTACCACGAAGACTTGGGTCTCTTTGGAAAAACACTGAAACAGAGGGCTATAAACTATTGTAAACAGGCAGTTTTTGTTGAAATCTACCAGGCTGAGTAGTCATAAACCTTGTAAATAGGCAGCCTTTGGCAGATAGTACCAAATTAGATTATGACAGGGGAATCATAGGAAGAGTCATAGTGACCTGACCCCTGAACCTTCACCCAGATGATACTCTGTTCTGAAAGATATCTGTACTCCCCCTGAACATCTATGTTCCTGCATCATCCCCTTCCCCACATTCTGCATTTTTGTGTTTATAACCCCTGTGTTAAAAAGTAAAAATTATGATTTGATAAAAACAAACAAACAAACAAAAAAATTAACACAGTGTACCCCTGGTTCTGCTGACTTAGTTCCTGACAATCTATTTTCTTGTTCTCAGAAATACTTTGAATTATAAAATGTTATTGTGGTTTGTGTTAGTATGCTGGGTGAAATAATTTTTTATTGATCTTATTTTGAACTTCAAGGTTTGTAGTGAGTTGAGGTGTCCTTCGGCATGGTTGTAGGTCGTATTTGCTTTCATATTGTGAAGTGCTGGCTGGTCTGTTGAACATTTTGAAGATCTGGATTCCTTTTTTGAGAATTTCATGTATGAACACTGTATTTGCCTAGCTTTCCCCTTTCTCTCCTTCCTCCCACTCTTCCCAACCCCCCCATACTTTCTGAATGTATTTTATTGTTTGATTATCATTTATATGTGTATTTATATATGTATGCATGTATGGGTATGTGTGTTTATGCAAATATTGATAAATAAAGTGTTTTAAATTAAAAAATATATATATATAAATATATATATATATATAGTTAAACTGCCAGTATTCCTTTGGCTGCAGTTGGCAGTTCAATTGTGAGCTTGGGATTTTTTGACTCGCCCATGTTTACGGTTGACAAGAGGATAGAGCAGGCACAGTTGAATAAAAGTGTTAAAAACATCCATGGCACAGTACAGGCCTGCAGGATTATCTTTTGGCCAGGCCTCAGGAAATAGGCCCAGAATAAGAACATTTACATTTGAACTGAGACAATGCACAGAGTGAGCTCAGTAGAAGCTTGTTCTGGTCATCCTGACCAGCTCATAAAAAGGTATTTTCTGGAATTTGTTTATTGTCTTGCTTGTTCTTTGGGGGGGGGGAGGGGAGAGGGGTCAGTCTCAGACCCAAAGACATTCACAACAAACAGCTTATGAGCCAGGAGTTATAGATAATTATTATGCTGGAGAAATTAAAATTATGTCTGCTTTCCTCCATGGCATTATAGCTGTGCCTGCTAATAAAAGAATTGCTCAAAGAGTAAGAGAGGACAAGATTGGCCTTTGACTTGCCCTTTATCTGATACTCTCACTCAGCTACAAGGGATTGGTTATTCAATTAATCCAAAACAAAGTTGAAACTTAAGATTTATGAAACTAGTGGGGCATTATAGCCTGACTTGCCTACTCCAGCTGCAATTCCAGGAAATGCATATAGAATCATTATAGATTTAGAAGGTTTTTTTTTTTATATCGTTTCTTTACATCCTGGTAAAGGTAGGAGGTTTGCAATCAGTGACTTTGTTTGTAATTTTTGAGAGCCCATGAAATGATATCATTAGAAAGGTTTGCCCCAAGAAATGGTTAACAGACTTACATTATATAATAATTTGCTGTTGCTTTAATACAAGAAGAGTTTGAATCTTTTAGTGTATATTGAAAGGTATAGAAAACTTATGAAAATAAATGAAAAGTATAGAAAACTTATGAAAAATACTAGTCCCACCAAGAAAGCAGAACTTGATGTAAGATTTTAGGTCTTCACCACCCCAGGATACATTCTACATTCCGGGAGGAGTACATTATCCCTCAGTCAGAGGACACTTGCTGGGTTGACATTCAGGTGAGGAAGGGAGAGGCTGATCAACATTTCTCAGACCTCAGGGAGGAGAACCCACCTGTGGGTGGGGAAGGCCCAAAGCACAGATGGTTGGACAAGGTCACATTCTTGAGAAAGATGAGTGTACAAGACGTTTCTGCATGACTCTGACTAAATTACGGGTTGTGACTTTTTTGGGGACTTTTCACTATTTTTATGTTAAGTTTCCTTAGTTAGCCCCTCACTCCCCTTGGTTTCTGGTTTTCCTCTATATAAGATCTCCTCTCACCAGGCTGAATTGTCAATTCCTCTGCTCCTGCATGGGTTATGAATTGACCATCAGTCTGTTGAGCCCAACATATACCTCTTGCTGACTGCATCTAGATAGGTGTCTTGTGAATTATTGGGTGGCTGTGACATTCCAAGACTTTAGTAAGGGACTCCTTTCTCGAGGATCTTTGATTTTGGGGCTTTTCCGAGATTTGTGACCACCCTACTCTCCAAGAACCCACTAGTAAGTAATGTTTCACCCGAGGTTGTTTGTCTTGTTGTCATGTGCCTGTCTCTGAATTGTTTGGTTTCTCGTGTTCCAGTTTTTCTGAATTGTTTGGTTTCTCGTGTGCAGGTTTGTCTGAATTGTTTGGTCTCTTGTGTGCCATCTGTCTGAATTGTTTGGTTTCTGAAAAGTGCACTTTTGGTTTGGTCTGGCAGTCCTTTTTGTCTTGGGAGAGGCAGCAAACCATTTCTGTCTCGGGAGGAGACAAACAGGTGACCCGAAGACGTGCTGGTGGGTTACCACTGCTGTGCCCTGGGAGACGTCACAGGAAGACAAGGACCCCCCCCCCCCCAGGGATGACACTCCCATCTGGGTGTTGGAGAGGATGTGGAATCCCTCTCGACTGGCACTGGGTGCTGAGGACACGGAAACCCTCCTGGCTGGTACTCGTGATTGAGACGAGTTGTTGTTAGTCTCTTTGTGTGTATTTCATGTTACTTGTGATGATCGGGCAGACTGTGACAACCCCCTCAACTAGGACACAATGATGGGAGAAAAGGTCAGAAACGACCCTTTTCTGTTTGAAGGTGGTTTTTGACCACCGCTGCCTGGGGAGGAGTTGGTTATGCTCTCGTGGCAGTGTGTCTGTATTCAGTTTGTGTTGTTCATTACTGGTGGTGTTGGCCGGGCGGTGGTGGCGCATGCCTTTAATCCCAGCACTTGGGAGGCAGAGGCAGGCGGATTTCTGAGTTCAGTTCGAGGCCAGCCTGGTCTACAGAGTGAGTTCCAGGACAGCCAGGACTACACAGAGAAACCCTGTCTCGCCCCCCCCCCCCCCAAAAAAAGAAATCTGTTAGACTTGGTCCAGCATAGGCTGGCCAAGTTGTCTGAATCTGTTAAATTAGGTTCAGTGAAGACTGGCCATGTTGTCTGGTTATTGGAGTCTTCCACTGGCAGTCTTTTTATGTCCTGGTTGTGTAACTTGGTCTCTGCACCTGTGACAGGGGAGAGAACTGTCTGTAACACCTGGTTTATGCACCGCTCGTGACAGGGGTGAGCTGTCTGTGTTGTTTTTCTCTGTTTTCTTGGTAAACTGGGAGTTGGTTGTCGTTCTATGTGTTCTTGGACTTTGACGGACATTATTTGTTAAACATCTTGAGTTAAAAGGAGGTAATATGGCCACCGGCAGAGAAGGAGATAGAGCTGCTGGTGCAAGGGAGCTGCTGCAGAAGCAAAGAGGCAGGTTCTTTGACCGGCGGACACCGCGGTTCGGGTTTGAGAAGCCCGCCCACCGCATGTAGCATGTTCTCCAGGTAGCACTGCATGGAGGATGCCCTCGCCCAGTTCGCACCCGGTCGGTGACAGCTCACAGCTCCCCTAGCACAGCGCCCTTGAACCACTCGGCCATATAAGTTGGCCGCCAAGAGAAGAAAACTCTGTTCCTCTGCTGTCAGCGGAGGCTGCAGAGGGGGCAGCGTGCAACAGATGCCTAGTTTGCTGTGTATGGCTGTGCTGGGGACCTCAGGGTCACTGATGTAGCAACTCGGAAGCTTCCCACCTGCCCCCTGTGAAGACAGTCAGGGCCCAGGTGATTAAGAACCTGGCAGAGGAGAAAGACATCTTCCCTGAGCCATCACAGCTGGACAAAACAGCCCCGGTGAGATTATTCACCTGAGAGTTTTATATATATAAATATAAATATAAATGTATATATATATATATATATATATATATATATATATATATTTAAAGTGAGTGAGTAGCAGTGAGATAAGTCACGTGACTCTAGCTTAGAAACTCTGAACCAACGAAACTGTTTGCAGGCAGGTCGGTCAGGTCACCTGCTGTAAAAAGTTACAGGCTGTCCTGAGTCAGAGAGCCAAAAGAATAGGCCTCCGTTTTGATACAGATACAAATTTATAGTAAGTCAGGAATTGTCAGAGATATCAGAGACTAATTAGAAGCTCTACTGTACTGTCCCCAGAACTTAGGGCAGGTAGAGAGAACAGAATCCTAAAAAGAGACCTTAACTAAACTGCCCTCAGGAATTGGTGCTGGATGAGGGGTGTCCCTTGTCCTGTCCCTGTTCCAAACCCAGAATGCCCCTCTTGTGTGAGAAATGACTTTTCAGGCTACTAAGAGTCTGTTCCTGGTGCTGTTGACCATCTGACCTCCACTGAAGTAGATGGAGTAACTGCCTGACTTCACCAGCACCTGTGCCTGATGCCAAATGGAGAACAGCCAGACACCTGAGCAACCCCCTCAAGCTCAAGATCACCTACTGTTCTACAAGGCCAAAGAGCAGCAGGCCTTGACTCCTGAGATATCCCCACCCTAGAGGCACAGGGGTAATGCAGCCTTAGATGGTGAGGTTTAGGGTGTGTCCACCCAAAGTTAAATGACAGCTTGTGATTCCAAGATTAAAATCACCCACAAAAGAATAAGAAATAAATGTGAATCTAGAGTTATATGGATTTGTTCCTTTTGCAATTTCACTTTATTATGTATGTGAATGTATGTGTATGTGGACAACTGTGTGCCCCAACATATATGTAAAAGTCAGAGACAACTTTGGATGTGTGTTTGAAAGAAATAGAAACTTTTTGAAACCCCTAGAAGATAGAATAGAGCCCGAAGACCCCTGCTAACAGATACTCAGTGCCTGAGATTGATAAATGGTAGGCTTGCAGTTCAGGATTAACCCTTTGTATATATACTTCTGTCTTCGATGAGGCCAAAGATTATTGTGTACTTATACAGCTGGTCCCATGGGTTTATTATCACCCTGACGATACCCTTGAAAATGAGTTTGAGATGTGCCCAAGATGCTTTGGCAGAGAGCACATCTTCTTGCCCTTGGCTGTCATCCTGGGACTTGGAGTGGCTGCAGGTGTAGGAACAGGTACTGTGGCGCTGACACAGACCCCTCATTATTTCCAAGAATTAAGGGTGGCCATAGATATCAACCTAAGGGCCCTGGAACAATCAGTATCACAGCTTGAAGAATCATTAACCCCCCTCTCAGAAGTTGTCCTACAACATAGGAGAGAATTAGATTTACTGTTTCTTAAGGAAGGTGGTTTATGCGCTGCCCTTAGAGAAGAATATTGTTTTTATGTAGACCATTCAGGGGTGATTAAAGATTTCATGAACAAACTCAGAGAAAGGTTAGACCAAAGACAGAGAGACAGAGAAGCACAACAAAATTGGTTTGAGAGTTGGTTCAACAGATCCCCCGTGGATGACTACCCTCCTGTCTTCCCTTCCTGGACCCCTTGTAATCCTGCTTTTGCTCTTAACTATAGGCCCTTGTGTGTTAAGTAGGTTAGTGACTTTTGTTAGAGAAAGAGTAAGTGCTGTTCAGATCTTAATGCTATGCCAACAATATCAAACTTTACCTAGCCAAGAAGATGAGGGTTATAATGATACAGAAATTTAGTTTTATGATTAAAACTATATACATCAGAGGGGTAGGAAATGAAAGGTATAGAAAACTTATGAAAATAAATGAAAAGTATAGAAAACTTATGAAAAATACTAGTTCCACCAAGAAAGCAGAACTTAATGTAAGATTTTAGGTCTTCACCACCCCGGGATACATTCTACATTCCGGGAGGGGTACATTATCCCTCAGTCAGAGGACACTTGCTGGGTTGACATTCAGGAGAGGAAGGGAGAGGCTGATTAACATTCCTCAGACCTTAGGGAAGAGAACCCACCTGTGAGTGGGGAAGGCCCAAAGCACAGATGGTTGGACAAGGTTACATTCTTGAGAAAGATGAGTGTACAAGATGTTTCTGCATGACTCTGACTAAATTACGGGTTGAGACTTTTTTGGGGGGGACTTTTCACTTTTATGTTATGTTTCTTTAGCTACCCTGTAACACACCTTGGTTTGTGGTTTTCCTCTATATAAGATCTCCTCTCACCAGGCTGAATTGTCAAATATCAGTGACCATGACCTAGTAAAACAGATTAGATTAGTACAAAGTTCATTTTCTTGTATAAGAACAGTATAAGTGTTTATTTTACATACAATAAAAGAAGAAAGCTATGAACAAAAGCATTCAAAATATATTGGTGGAAGCATGACATAGGTTTATTATATGAAAGGAGAAAAATCTCTCTTATAGACTTCAAATTGGACTTCATGATAATGTTAGTCAATCCACAATAAACACTAGGTAGAATAGAAATGGGGGCTATGAGCGTCCTACAGGTTATATGGACCTCAGGAACAGATTACTTCAAATATCACCATGAAGTTCGATGGTTACATTTTTTTTGATGGGCTCGGGCCACCTGTGAATGGAACCTAACCTGGACCCTAACTCTCACCCTAAGTTACCTTACCGATTGCCCTAGAACTGAGTTACCCTAACCTTATCCCAAACTCCTTGCCATTATCCCTAACCATTCTGCAGATGAAGAAATATCATAACCCTAAATCTAACCATAATCCTAAATCCTAACCCTAATCCTCTAACCCTAACCTGTAACCCTAAACCCCAACCCTAACCCCTTACCCTAACCTAATCCAAGCCTCAACCCTTATTGTCTCACCCTATCTCATCCCCATAACCCAATCTTGCTAACCCTCTAACCCTAACTCCAGCTCTAACCCTGTCTATCCCTATTCCTCGAACCCTACTCTGTCTAACCCTGTCCCCCTAATCCTCTAACCATAACCATTAACTTTCTAATAGTAACTGGAACTGCAAGCACCCTAACCTTCACCCTACCCCACAACCTTCTAACCCAAACAGCTTGACTGCATCAGACTCTTGACCTTTACTTTGACCAGGTGTTTGAATTGTTATGGATCCATGCAGAGTTTAAAACACAGAGACTTTACCACACTGAGTACACTCATAAGGTTTTTCTCCAGTATGGGTACTTTAGTGCATTCAGAGATAACTGTGAAGGCCAAATGCTATACATGGCTTCCATTCACAGGGTTTCAGTGGATAGAAGCATGAATACTTTTGTTATGAGGACTACAGAAATGTGCAAAAGCTTTACCATATTTCATACATTTATAGAGTTTCTCTCTAGTGTGATATTTTTCATGCCTTAGTCTTAATTTGCATTTTATTGATGTGAAAAGATACCATGACCAAGGCAGCTCCTATTACAGACAATATTTAATTGTGGGTAGTGTACAGATCAGAGGTTCAGTCTATTATAATCATGGCAGAAAGAATGGCAGTGTCCAAGCAGATATGGTGCTGGAGGAGTGGAGTTCTACATCTTGATCAGAAAGCAGCCAGGAGGAGACTTCTGCCTTGGGTGGAGCTTAAGCATAGGTTCTCAAAGCCTACCCCAGCACTCTTCCTCAAAGAAGGTCTCACCTACTACAGGAAGGCCACACATCCTAACAGGGCAACTTGCCATGGGCCAAGCATATTCAAACCACAACACCTTTGAAGATCATTGTAACCTGTAAGATTTTACACATTGATTAAATCCATAATGTTAGTCTCTAATTTGTGTTCTTTCACCTACTTTGAGGTGACTTGAATAGGCTTTACATTGACTATAGTTGTAAGATTTCTCCCATTATGTGTTATTTTATGTAGTTGGAGATGACTGTGTCATGCAAAGACTTTTTTGCACTAATTGCATTGGTAGAGATTCTCTCCTGTATGAATTCTTTCATGCTTTTGAAGTTGACCATGAGAAACAAAGGATTTACCACATTGCTTACATTCATAAGGTTTCTCTCCAGTATGGGTAGCTTTATGTAGTCGGAGACTAGAGTTACAGGCAAAGGCTTTACCACATTGATTACATTTGTAAGGTTTCTCTCCAGTATGAATTCTTTCATGTCTTTTAAGATCATTTTGACCTACAAAGGCTTTATCACATTCATTACATCCATAGGGTTTTATTCCAGTATGTGTTCTTTCATGTATTTGAAGATGACCAGGATATGCAAA
>JANHMN010000020.1:37115711-37145805 GCA_030674055.1 Rhabdomys pumilio
CACACACACACAGAAAGAGAGAGAGAGAGTGAGAGAGAGAGAGAGAGGGAGAGGAGCAAACAGTACTAGCACACATCAGAGAAATTGTATGAACAATTACTAACTACAAACAATGATGGGCAAGATGAGCGTATTGGCTCCCAGCATTCACCTGGTCTATCCAGGACAGCCAGAGGTATATATTAAGACCTTGTCTCTGCTGTAAAAATTAATCAAACAAACAAGAAAGAAATAACTCAGAGTTTTTACTGGAGTTCCTATAAAGAATTACACATTCACTCCAGTTCTATATTCATCTTCCAGAATCCTGAAGTGTCCCCAGTTTAAACTGTAACAGAAACGAGATCTTACTAAAACATGATGTCTCCTTAAACAGATACAAATGAACAGATGAAAATATTGGCAATGTATATGTTGGTCCCAAGTAAGCAACACAGAACAGGAGAGATGACTCAGCACTGAAGAGCTTTGGTTGGTCTTGCAAATAATCGGGCTCAATCACCAGTACTTCCAAGGGGGCTTCAGAACTCTCCATTACTCCAAGTGCAGGAATTGGGAAGCCATCTTCTGACTGCTATGGGAACCAGGCATACATGATGTGGATATTCACACACACGGGCAAAAGACTCATATTCACTCAAAACAAATCGAAACAAACACTATAGGTAGGAAGAATGTTATCACCTACAATTCAATGACTCAGAAACCTCAGGCAGTAAAGCTCAGGCAGTATTAAAGTCATAAATGTATGACATCCTGGGGAACAGAATATTCTCTCTGCCAAATTTCCAAATTCACAATGTGGATAAAGATCAACACAACAGCATATGATGGACATGTACAAAAACCTACATTACAGGCCCATCAGCAAATAATATAAAAACAAACAAACAAGAAGGCATGTAGGCCCACATTTTAAATCCCAGCACTCTGGAGCCAGAGTCAGGTGGACCTTTAAGTTTGACGCTTACACGTTCTACATACCTACTTACAGGATAGCCAGGGCTAGAGAGATAATCTTTGTCTTCAAAGACCAAAAGAGAAACAAACCCAACATGATTAAAAACTGAAAACACCAGGCTTAGCACTGAATAATAATTGTTTCAACTGTATCCTATGTGATTTACAGATAGAGTCTATAATGGTAAAGGCAAGACAACATGAGAAGGAAGCTGAATGATCAGGTTCAACCACTATATAGTGGACGCACATGCACATGTGTGCGCACATGCAAACACACACACACACACACACACACACACACACACACACAAAATGGGTTGAGTCTATAGACACTCAAATCTCATCCCCAATAGGCAATCTAGAAAGGTTCCTCCTATAAAGGCTTCTATTGAGAGGACTGAGTTGGCCAGAGTCAGGACTCCATGACAGGCTGCACACTGGTGGTTTGGGAGACTAGGCCTAAGTTTCTATTTCCCAGAACTGGAAAAGTCTAAACAAGTCTATTCCAGGAAAACCACCCCTCACAGGCAGCCAATCAGGAGCTTCCAGGAGCTGCCCTGGCCCCCAGGCCTGAGCCAAGAATAGTTAATCAGTAATGGTTCAGGAAAGTCCCCAAAATTCCCCAGAATCTTGACCAATCTCAAAGCCACCCATACCACTGGAAATTGAGCCAACCAATCAGGATAAAGTCACCTACTCCTCTCTGGAATCCCCCTAATTGGCTTTAAATTGAGCTTGCAAAACTTACATGTCTGTCTCCATCCTAGCGAATGTAGATCCCTGCATGCTAGAATTATGCAGAATAAAACCATCTTTGTTTTTGCATGCTACTTGACTCTGGGGTCTTCCTTCAGTGATTCTTGGACCCTAACTTTATAAGCCCCACCCCCAAAGAAAGTCACAATGGAGAGGAGAGACAAGTATTCAAAGATATCACTCTATCTGGTAGCTTCTTTGATTCAATCAACTACATTCTGACCCTGGTCACTATAGGTTCATAGTTATCTAAGATGAAAATGCATTCAGTTTATCTTCAATGATCCTTCTAGTCTGCAGCAGCCAGGAAACAGGAGTTCAGAGCTGGGAGTTCAGGTCAGCATGACCGTGAACTCTGGGTACCAGGAACTGAACTGACCACAAGATAAATTGAATAGGGATTGATTTTTAAAAGAAGAAAGACTTGTATGAAATATTTTTCCATGACCGTTTCTTCAACCTGGCATGGAAGCTGAACACTGGACAGGTACTTTCTATAGATACTTAATCATGATTTCCCCCTCATCCCCCCTGGGTTTTGGTTTTTCCTTTTAAAAACTCTACCTCTTCTCTGAATTGGGGTCGTACTTCATTGCTTGCCTCTGCGTAGGACAGATTAGAAGTGCGACCTCAACGCGTTGAATCAAATATACCTCTTGCTGTTGCATCAAGTTTGGTGTCTTGTGAGTTCCTGGGGTGGCCGTGAATTCCCAAGAAGAGGGAGGGAGCTCCTCCCATTCTAGTGGGCCTTACATCTTGGTTCCCTGACCAAGAAGCTGCAACCACCCTAAGCTCTAAGAACCCACTTGGAGGTATGATTTCTGTGGTTTTGGCCAATTTGTTGTCTTTGTTTCTGTGTTTTGCTGTGTTTTGGGGCCCATTCTCTTGTGTGTACTGTCTCAGTAAGCTGGTATTGTGAAAGTACTTTTGGTTCTCTGCAGCTGTTTGCAGCTGGTTCTGTTTCGAGAAGAGACGAATGGAGTGATTGGCAGATGTGCTAGGAAAATCACCAGCTGCAGGCCCGGGGAGAAGTCCCACAGGGCTAGGAAATTCTCAGAGACGTCTGGGAATTTCCCAGTGCCGAGGAGACGTGGAAGTCCTCCTGGCTGGCACACAGGAAGACGTGGAATCCTTCCCAGCAGGTACTTGATTGAGACGAATTTCTGTTAGTTTCTCTGTGTTGGTTTCTCTGTGTGTTTATTTTGTGTTATTTGTGACTATGGGACAGACTATAACCACACCTTTAAATTTGACTTTGGACCAATCGACGAAAGTTAAAATCAGAGCACATAAATTATCAGTTGAGATCAAGAAAGGACTGTAACAGATTTTTTGTGCCTCAGAGTGACTGACTTTTGATGTTGACCGGCCACCAGAAGAGACTTTTGACTTGACTATTATATTAAAGTTAAAGCTATTATTTTTCAGGAAGGATTGGGGTCACATCCTGATCAATTCTATGGCAGGACCTGGTCCAAGATCCACCACCATGGGTGAGGAAGAAGCCAGGCTCCCGAGCCCTGGCCCTCCATGGAATGAGACACAGACTAAACTGGAAGATTAATTACCCTTCCTTTTCAGATAACCCTGCCAGTCTGACAGGACTGGAAGAGTCTTTAATGTTTTCCACCAGCGTACCTGGTATGATTGCCAGCAGCTTTTACAGGTTCTCTTTACCACAGAAGAAAGAGAAAGGATCCCATTAGAAGCCCTCCTTAACCAACCAGACTGACTTCAACACGGCTACAGGTAGGGAGTGGCTGACAGTTTACCCTGCTGGACTCTGGTGACAAGTAAGAAGTTACAGCGTATAAAAAGAGGGATTACAAGATTATACCCTGCAGGATTTAGTTAAAGAGATAAATATATATATATTTGAAGACTAGAATACTGGTCACAGTTGTAAGAGATAGAGAGAGAAAAAGGGCAGGGCCTGGGCAGGGAACTTGGGCAACAGAAGACCAAGACCAAATGGGAACAGAGAGATGCAAAGACATCTGTTAGAAAAAGATCAGTGTGCCTACACTGGGCAGAAATAATATTCTTGGACTACTTCACAAACTGTTGATCTGGGGAAAGGACAAGTGTCTCATTCCGGTTATTCCTGAGTGCCCCATGCCTTTGTTGGGGGGAGACAAAGTTAAAGTTTACTCAGATAGGACCAGGGGTGTCTTGAGAAAACCCCCACCTCTATGATATTGGCCTTAAAAGTAAAAGATGAGTACCAGCTTCATGAACTTCAAGAACAGCAAGAAGCCCCAACATTAGTAAATGGTTAACAGAATTTCTAAAAGCTTGGACTAAAACCAGTGCCTCCTCTGTTAAGAGTTCGGCAGTACCCAATGAGTAGTGAAGCTAGAAAAAGAATTAGACCTCACATTCACAGACTGTTACAATAGGACATTCTGGTTCCTTGCCAGTCACCATGGAACACTTCCCTGCTGCCAGTAAAGAAGCCTGGCACTAACGATTACAGGCCAGTGCAGGACTTAAGAGAAGTCAACAAGAGAGTTCAGGATATTCACCCAACCGTGCCCAACCCATATAATCTTCTTAGTCTGCTCCCACCAGAAAGGAAATGGTACACTGTTTTAGATTTAAAGAATACTTTCTTCTGTTTGAAATTGCATCCCTCCAGCCAGCCCATTTTTGCTTTCGAGTGGAGAGATCCTGACACTGGACTAGTGGGCAACTGATATGGACCAGACTGCCACATGGGTTTAAAAACTACCCCACACTCTTTGATGAGGCTTTCCACTGAGACTTGGCCTCCTTCAGGGCTGAAAATCATCAGATAACCTTACTCCAATATGTTGACGATTTGCTTCTAGCTACGTCAACTGAACTTGAGTGTCTCCAAGGGACTAAGAGACTGCTTGCAGAGTTGGGTGAGTTGGGATACTGAGCCTCAGCTAAGAAGACTCAATTATGCCAAACTGAGGTTACCTATCTGGGATACACCCTTCAAGATGGGAAGCGGTGGCTAACAGAAGCCAGGAAAAAGACTGTCATTCAGATCCCAGTCCCAACCAACCCACGCCAGGTAAGGGAGTTTTGGAGCAGTGCTGGCTTTTATAGACTGTGGATTCCTGGGTTTGCTATGTTAGCAGCCCCTTTATATCCCCTCACAAAAGAAAAAGGGGAGTTCACATGGACCCCTGATCATCAGAAGGCCTTTGAAGATATCAAAAAGGCCCTGTTAACGGCACCAGCTTTGGCCTTGCCTGATTTGACTAAACCTTTCACTCTATATGTAGATGAAAGGGCAGAGGTCACCAGAGGGATCCTCATTCAGACTCTAGGACCGTGGAAAAGACCCGTGGCCTATGTATCAAAGAAACTGGACTCTGTCACCAGTGGATGGCCTACTTGTCTAAAACCTATTGCTGCGGTAGCTTTGCTGGTTAAAGATGCTGACAAACTGACTCTGGGACAACAAATAACTGTGGTAGCACCTCACTCTCTTGAGAGCGTTATTCAATAGCCACCTGACAGATGGATGACCAACGCTCGCATGATGCACTATCGGAGCCTGTTGTTGACTGAGAGGGTGATCTTTGCCCCCGCCAGCTATTCTGAATCCTGCCACCTTACTGCCTGAAGTTGATGACTCTGCTCCTGTCCACCGCTGTCTCAACATCCTGGTGAAAGAGACAGGTCCTAGAAGTGACCTAAGGGACCAGCCCTGTCCAGGAAGTCCAAACCGGTATAGTGATGGAAGCAGATTAGTGATTGAAGGTAAGTGAATGGCGGGAGCAGCAGTAGTAGACGGGAAGCAGGTGATTTGGGCTAGCAGCTTGCCAGAAGGAACTTTTGCCCAGAAAGTTGAGCTCATTGCCCTGATAAAGGCACTACAGTTGGCAGAAGGGAAGTATTTCAACATCTATACTGACAGTTGGTATGCCTTTGCCACTGCCCACATCCATGGGGCAATTTACAGACAAAGGGAACTATTGACTTCTGCAGGAAAAGACATTAAACATAAAGAAGAGATTTTAAGCCTCCTGGAGGCTATACACCTGCCCAAGAGGGTGGCTATCATTCATTGCCCTGGACATCAAAGGACACAGGATGCAGTGGCTAAAGGGAACCAGATGGCAGATTTAGAAGCCAAGTGGGCTGCTCAAGGGAAAATGGTTCTGACAGTTGAGGCCCCTGAAGACCCCCTTGGTACCCACTTCACTAAATTCGAGTACTCCACTGATGACTACATAAAGATAAGAAAACTAGGACTTCAACCTGAGGCTTCTCAGGGGAAAATAGAGACCACAGATGATAAAATAATTCTTCCACAGAAGGAGGGACAAAAATATGTGGCAAATCTACATTGCCTGACCCATTTGGGATCCAAACACTTAAAGACTCTAGCTAAGGCTTCAGAATTTTATGTACTGGACTTGTCTGATACAGCTGAAACAGTAGTAAAAAATTGTCAAGCCTGTGCCATGACTAATGCTGGGTATTCGAGATGTCCTCCAGGAAGAAGACTTAGAGGCGATAGACCCGGAGGCTATTGGGAAGTGGACTTCATGGAAGTCAAACCGGCTAAGTATAAAAACAAATACCTTCTAGTTTTTATAGACAACTTTTCAGGATGGGTAAAAGTCTTTCCTACAAAAACCGAAACAGCCAACGTGGTGGCTTAGAAGATACTAGAAGAAATCTTCCCAAGGTTTGGGATACCCAAGGTAATTGAGTCTGATAATGGACCCGCCTTTGTTGCCCAGGTAAGTGAGGGACTGGCCACTCAACTGGAGATAGACTGGAAATTACATTGTGTCTATAGACCCCAGAGTTTAGGACAGGTAGAGAGGATGAACAGAACCATTAAAGAGACCCTAGTTAAATTGGCCCTAGAGACTGGCAGGAATGACTGGACAGCCCTCCTTCCCTTTGCTTTGTTCCATGTGCGGAACACCCCGGGGCGATTTAAACTTACACCTTATGAAATCTTATGTGGAGGACCATCCCCTATTACTGAGGCAGGAGGGTTATATAATCCTGATGCTATTTTTTCTAAATCCTTGTTTACCCGAATGAAAATACTGGAGGCAGTTCGGCGTGAGGTCTGGGAGCAGCTGAAGGGGGCCTATGAGAACGAAGACTGAGTGTGCCACACCAGTTTCAAGTAGGAGACATAGTCTTGGTTTGGCGTCATCGAGCTGGTAGCCTCGAGTCATGTTGGAAAGGGCCATACCTGGTGTTCCTGACCACCCCTACAGCTGTAAAAGTAAAAGGCATCTCTGCGTGGATCCACGCCTCACAGGTAAAGAGAGCTCCTGTGTCTTCCAAGGATGAGTGGAAACTGGAAAAGACTGATGATCGTCTTAAGCTGCGCCTACACCAAAGGCGCTCTTCAAGTGATAGATGACAATCCTCATGCCCCCCAAAAACTGACCTGACAAGTCCTGTCACAGACTGGAAATGTTGTTTAGAGTACCATTCAGGGGTAATTAAAGATTCTATGAGAGTTGGTTTAATAAGTCCCCTTAGATGACCACATTGATATCCTCCTTATGGGACCGATCTTGATACTACTTTTGCTTCTGACCATAGGCCCATGCATATTAAATAGGCTAGTCACTTTTGTTAGAGAAAGAATAAGTGCCATTCAGATTTTAGTGTTACGTCAATGATATCATACTTTACAGGGACAAGAAAATCAGGATTATGAAGACACTGAAATTTAGTTCTATGATTAGAATACCTACGTCAGCAGAAATGGGGAAATGAAAGAGTTAAAAATTTTTAAACCTTCCACAGATGGAGTCAAGAGTGCAGATCAGCTTGTTCTGCGATCTGAGTCCAAGGAAATTAGCTATCCACAAGACAAAATAGATAAGATACAGAGCCAGGAGTTCAGAGCTGGGAGTTCAGGTCAGCGTGCCCATGCACTATGGGTACCAGGAACTGAACTGACCACAAGATAAATTGAATAAGGTTTGATTCTTAAAAGAAGAAAGACTTGTATAAGATATTACCCCATGACCGTTTTTTGAACTTGTCATGAAAGCTGAACACTGGACACGTACTTTCTGTAGATACTTAATCATGATTCCCTCCTCATCCCCCCTGGGTTTCGGTTTTTCCCTTTAAAAACTCTACCTCTTCTCTGAGTCGGGGTCGTACTTCATTGCTTGCCTCTGTGTGGAACAGGTTAGAAGTGCAACCTCAACGCGTTGACCAAATATACCTCTTGCTGTTGCATCAAGTTTGGTGTCTTGTGAGTTACTGGGGTAGCTGTGAATTCCCAAGAAGAAGGAGGGAGTTCCTCCCGTTTTGGTGGGCCTTACACTTTCACCTTGTATTTTTCTATCTTGTTTTGTCCCGTTTGACTGTTCTCTTTTGGAGGTCTGCTCCTTTCTGAAAAGGAAACAGGGATGAGGTTGGATCTTGAGGAGAGGAGGATAGGACAGGGTAGAGGGTAGCCAGGAAGAATGTAGGGAGGGCAAACAGTGGTCAGGATATACTGTAAGAGAGAAGACTCTATCTTCAATTAATAATTTAATTAAAACTTGAAGCCATTTCACTAAAATCAGGAACTAGGCAAGGCTGCCCATTCTCTCCCTATCTATTCAATATAGTACTTGAAGTTCTAGCTAGAGCAATTAGAGGACAAAAGGAGATCAAAGGGATACAGATTGGAAAGGAAGAAGTCAAAATATCACTATTTGTAGATGATAAGATAGTTTACTTCAGTAAAAAATTTTACTAGAGAACTCCTACAACTGATAAACAACTTAAGCAAATTGGCCGGTTATAAAATTAATTGAAACAAATCAGTAGCCTTCCTGTACTCAAAGGATAAATGGGCTAGAGAAATTAGGGCAATAACATCCTTCTCAATAATCACAGACAATATAAAATATCTTGGTGTGAATCTAACCAAGCAAGTGAAAGATCTGTACAAGAAGAACTTCAAGTCTCTGAAGAAAGAAACCAAAGAAGATCTCAGAAGATGGAAAGATCTCCCATGCTCATGGAATGGCAGGTTTAATATAATAAAAACGGCCATCTTACCAAAAGCAATCTACAGATTCATTGCAATCCCCATCAAAATTCCAGCTCAATTCTTTATAGAGGTAGAAAGAGCAATTTTCAAATTCATTTGGAATAACAAAAAACCCAGGATAGTGAGAACTATTCTCATCAATCAATGAACTTCTGGAGGAATCACCATCCTTGATCTCAAGCTGTACTACAGAGCAAAGTAGTGATAAAAACTGCATGGTATTGGTACAGAGACAGGTAAGAAGATCAATGGAACAGAACTGAAGATCCAGAAATGAACCCAAACACCTATGGTCACTTGATCTTTGACAAAGGAGCTAAAACCATCCAGTAGAAAAAAGAGCATTTTCAACAAATGGTGTTAGTTCAACTGGTGGTCAACATGTAGAAGAATGCAAGCTGATCCATTCTTATCTCCCTGTACAAAGTTCAAGTCCAAGTGGATCAAGAACCTCCACATAAAACCAGATACACTGAATTTAATAGAAGTGAAAGTGGGGAAAAGACTTGAACACATGGATACAGGGAAATGGTTCTTGAACAGAACACCAATGGCTTATGCTCCTAAGATCAAGAATCAACAAATGGACCTCAAAATTGCAAAGCTTTTGTAAAGCAAAGGACACTGTCAGTAGGACAAAACAGTAACCAATAGATTGGGAAAAGATCTTTACCAATCCTACATCCAATAGAGGGCTAATATCGAATATATACAAAGAACTCTAGAAGTTAGACTCCAGAGAACCAAATAACCCTACTAAAAAAATGGGGAACAGAGATAAACAGAGAATTCTCAACTGAGGAAACTTGAAAGCCAAGAAGCACCTAAAGAAATATTCAACATACTTAATCATCAGGGAAATGAAAATCAAAACAACCCTGAGATTCCACCTCACATCAGTCAGAATCAGTAAGATCAAAACTCTGGTGACAGCAGATGCTTGTGAGGATGTGGAGAAAGTGGAACACTCCTCCATAGCTGGTGGGATTGCAAGCTGGTACAAACACTGGGGAAATTTTCGAGGCCCGGAAAAATATCCGGGATAACAATGGGCAGCCCACCACCCAGGCTGAAATAGACGAAGGGTTCCCCCTAACTTGTCCTCAGTGAAATTATCATATGGCTGCAGGTAGGGAATGGCTGTCCATTTATCGTCGGGCTCTGGTGGCTGGTCTCAGAGGAGCAGTGAGAAAGCCCACCAATTTGGCTAAGGAAAGAGAGGTCATGCAGGGAGCGACTGAGCCCCTTCGGTGTTCCTGGAAAGGCTCATGAAGGCTTACCAGAGGTACACTCATTTTGACCCTATGTCAGAGGGACAGCGAGCCTCCGTAATCACGGCTTTCTTTGGACAGTCCACCCCGGACATTAGAAGGAGATTACAGTGTATTGAGGGATTGCAAGATTATACAATCAGGGACGTGGTAAAAGAGGCTGAGAAAGTGTATCATAAGAGATAGACAGAGGAAGAGAAACAGGAAAGAGAAAAGAAAGAAAGAGCGGAGGATGAAGAGAGAAAGGAAAAGAGACAGGAAATAATCTAACAAGGATACTGGCTGCAGTGGTAGGAGAAGGAAGGCCTCAGGGGACAGGTACCACCTATTATTTGATACCAGGACCCAACTGATGGTGGGCCCACGGTACAGGACTCACCCCTTGTGTGTCTATAAGTGTATTTGAACTACAGACTTTTGTGTGCTTGTACAGCTGGTCCCCAGGATCTACTATCATGCTGCAGGTAATTTCGAAGATAAATTCGATACTAGACCTAAGAGGTACAGGAGAGAGCCAGTATCCCTCACTTTAGCCATCTTACTAGGTGCAGGTATCACTGCTGGTATAGGAACAGGAGCTGCCGAATTGGCCACTGGTCAACAAGGTCTTAATGCTCTTAGTACTGCTATTGATGAAGATCTAAAAAATATTAGAAAAATCTATTTCCAGTTTAGAAAAATCTTTGACATCCCTGTCGGAAGTAGTGCTCCAAAATAGGAGAGGACTAGATTTGTTATTTTTAAAAGCCAGTGGACTGTGTGCTGCCCCCAAAGAAGAATGTTGCTTTTATGCTGATCATACCGGGGTGGTCAGAGACTCGATGCAGAGACTTCGAGAAAGACTAGATAAGAGACAGAAAGATAGAGATGCTCAGCAAGGCTGGTTCGAGTCCTGGTTCTCACAATCTCCCTGGATGACTACCTTATTTTCTGCCCTAGCTGGACCAGTGTTAATAATTTGTCTGATTTTGATTTTCGGCCCATGTGTGATAAATAGATTAATAGCTCTTGTCAAAAACAGAGTTGATGCTGTTCAGTTAATGGTGTTGAGACTACAATACCAACCCATCAAAAATCCTGATAAGGTGGAAGATGACTATGAAAGCTAAAGCAGACTTTTTAAATTTTAAGATTAAAATTATTCATAAAAAGGGGGGGGAATAAAAGAAAAATTTTAAAATAGGCCCACTCTGCAGGTCTGTTAGGCTAGAGCCCAGTTAATCAGCCACAGAGGATGTGGTGTTATTGGACAAAGGCCTATTGAATCTTCCCAGGAACTGGTTGGCCATGAAAGATAAAAAGTATACAAGGACACCGTTGAAAGTACAGAGATATACCTTGAGCACGTCCAAATGAGTAATGGGCCACCTGGTATTCTCCAACCTCCCCCTCTTGGCCTGCTCGGCATTCCAGGAAATCATAAATTTAACCAGTTTAACTGGATGTCCTGCTGACTTAGATAAGTACCTGCTTACACAGCCTGCTAATGTTTTTTAAATATATATATATATATATATAGCAACCAATAGTGTGTAACTGCGCTAAGATTTCCTGCTCCCCCATCCTTTGTCTATAAAATCCACAAACCTTTGAGCTTCTGAGTCAGCTCCGTTGTTTCCTATGTGAGATATGTGCTGACCCAGAGCTCTGATATTAAATTACCTCGTGTGCTTGCAGGAAGCTGGTCTCTCATGAGTCTTTGGGTGCCTGTCGCCCTGAGACTAGAGTGGGGGGGGTCCTTCCTTTTGGGCCTTTCAAAATGAGTCTGGAGGTTCTTCAGGAAACTGGACATAGTACTACCTGAGGAGGCACCTATACTACTCCTGGGCATATACCCAGAACATGCTCCAACATATAATGGACACATGTTCCACTATATTTATAATATTTATAATAGTCAGAAGCTGGAAACAACCCAGATGTCCCTCAACAGAGGAATATATACTGAAAATGTGGTACATTTACAAAATGGAATACTACTCAGCTATTAAAAACAATGACTTCATGAAATTCTTAGGAAATGGATAGAACTTGAAATTATCATTCTGAGTGAGGTAACTCACTCACAAAAGAACACACATGGTATGCACTCCTAATAAGTGCATATTAGCCTAAAAGCTCAAAATACCCATGATACAATTCACAGACTATATGAAATCCAAGAAGAAGGAAGAAGAAAGTGTGGATTCTTCAGTGTTTTTTAGAAAGAGGAACAAAATACTCACAGGAGGAAATATGGAGATGAAGTGTGGAGCAGAGACTTAAGGAAAGGCCATCTAGAGACTGTCCCACCTGGGAATCCATCCTATATCCAGTCACCAAACCTGAATGCCATTATGGATGCCAGGAAGTGCTTGCTGACAGGAACCTGATATGGCTATCTACTGAGAGGCTCTGCCAGAGCCCTACAAATACAGAGATGGATGCTCGCAGCCAACCATTGGACTGAGCATGGGGTCCCAGATGGAGGGGTTGGAGAAAGGACTGAAGGAGCTGAAGGGGTTTGCAGCCAAATGAGGAAGCAACAGTGTCAATCAACCAGACTCCCCTGGAGCTCCAGGGGACTGGAC
Source organism: Rhabdomys pumilio (assembly GCA_030674055.1). NCBI lineage: Eukaryota > Metazoa > Chordata > Mammalia > Rodentia > Muridae > Rhabdomys > Rhabdomys pumilio. The sequence goes on from JANHMN010000020.1 coordinate 37,128,284, forward strand.
CACCAACCGAAGAGTATAAATGGAGGAACCCATGACTCTGGCCACATATGGGGCAGAGGATGACCTTGCAGAATGTTAGTGGGCGGAGCTGCCCTTGGGCTTGAGTTTTGGGAGTCAACTCCTAGCAGAAAGTGACTATTATCTTTGCAGCTATCTCAGGCCATATACCCTGACAAGAGACTTGTTTTTCAACAGTCCACAACAGAGCACAATCTGATAAACATTTTGTTTTTCTCACATATCCTGTTTTGTTGTATAGTGTCCACAGCTGAAAGGCACATGTGGTAAAGTGCCTTCACCTGTGTTCCCCTGCTAGTCCATGGCTGCAAGGCAAGTGGTAAATTGTCTTCAGCTGTGTTCCCCTGCTTGTGCCTATAAATATCCAGGATTTCCTTTCAATAAAGGGGAATTGATCAGACTCTTTGTCTTGTCTCCATTCTTCTAGTCTCTTGCCCCTCCATCCCCACTCTCTCTCTTGCTAGACCCTGTTGACTGACTCGAATTGCCAGGTCACCTGAGCGTGTTCAATGCCACAGTGTAGGGTAATGCCAGGTTGGGAAGACTGGAGTGGGCTAGTGGGAGAGCACCCTTACAGAGGCTGGGGGTGGAGGAATGAATAGGGGCTTTCTAAAAGGGAGACCTGGAAAGGGGAAAACAATTGAAATGTAAATAAAGAAAATATTCAAAACAAAAATAAAAAAATTAATTCAATATTGCTTAAAGGAAAGTGCAAAAAAGAAGTGAAGTGATAATGAACAAAAAAAGTGAAATAGAAGACAGGGGTAGCGTGATTGTGACAGATACAATTCTCTGTTTTTGTAGAGGGTGATCATCACACAGAAGTGTAAAAATTCCATCTTGGAGGATTACTTCCTCCGTCTGATCACTTCTGGAAGCTTCTATATTCCTATCTTATCTAGGTCTAGAATGTTTGGGGCACCTGAAACTTAACTGCTGAATAAACTCACCCTTTCTTGTTCTTTCTGAACTCTGGCCTGCTGCTCAACTCAGCTGTTCCGGCTCAAATTCCTCTTCATGCCAACTGATTCCAACTGGCTTCTTTCACTTCTTACTGAAGTGCTGCGATTGGCCTCAGATGAACTCCAGCAACCTGTTCTCATCTTGTGGCACATTCTCATTCTCTGGCTCGTTCTCTCTTTAGCCTGTCTCCATAAAACTTTCTAGGTAAAACTGCCTTCCTCTCTCACCCTCAGAGCAAGATGCTTCCTCTCATGCTGCCTCTCCTCCCTCTCTCTTCTCTTGAGAGTTGGGCAGATCCTATTCTGTCAGATCTTTCTCTGATTCATCATTTTGTCAATTAGTCATCACTCTCAAACCTGAGTGCTTCCTTCTAAAACTAACTTTACTTTCATCGTTTGGGAGCAAAGGTGTGTACTAAGGGCTGAACCACACCACAATTAGAAACGGCCCTTTTCCCCCTTTTCTTTTTAAAGTAAATTAGACAGTCGTAGGGTTCACAATGTGACCAAATAGCCTGTAACACAGGAGTTCATGACAAGCTCATCTTGGGTCCAGTCTATATCTGTGAAATCAGAAGTTTTGTTCTCAGCAATGTGAAATATAGATCATGCAGGAAACAAAAGCTTATGTTAGCTTTCCCTAGTTTGGAATGTGGAATTACAGAGATTTCTGCTCATTTCATTCTAAAGGAATACTCTTGGTTGTTATTAAGAAAAACTTAATGTTTGAATAACCATTCAAATAGTAGAAATAAATATGTGATGTTATACAAAATTCCTACATTAATTATTTTATACATCATGCATAAGGAAACTGATGTATAAAAATGTTAAATTTTAAAACACATTCTCCACAGCAAAAATGAAAGTGTTACCATCTAAGATAGGTAACTTAATCCAGAGAAAACAGACATAAGTCTCTTATCTAAAACTGTTACATGTTTGTTCACCTGTAATTTATTGTCAGTATTTACAATCTAACAAAGCCTCATTTTTACTTTTTCATGCAGCATGACTAATTGGCAGAAAGGTCTCCAAATACAGACACTTTCTGCAATTTTACACTATACTATAGTAAAACGTTTGCTTTTCATCTGGAACAATTCTTGCTACAGAAAGCTTGATATTTCACTTCTCTTTTCCACAAAATGTTTTAAAAGAACATCAGAAAAACCTTTTTGAAGGAGATTGCTTCAGCTATATTCTGTGCTTTCTGCCTTTAGTTTTATATTGCTCCTGTAATGTAGAAAAGATGGCTGTAGTTCTCACATCATCTGACAATAAAAGTACTCTAAAGATTAAAATCAGATGGGAGAAAGAAGTGGGTTGACACTGCTTAAGCTGTAATTACATACTGTATTATGACCAATACAGCACTGGCTGTGGGAGTCTTCACAATACTTAATCCTTTAACCATTGCTATTGTCTGTATTCCTTTAACACAATGTCCTCCTGAGGCACCCAGCTTGTCCTCAACAAATCAGCACTGAGGTTATTCTCATAATTAGGCCACCATCAATACAATTGCAATGAATATGGGAATTCTGGTACTTCTTAAAACTAATTTTAAGTGCACAGAAAATATACTGAGAAAATTGCTAGGTTCCATGGCAATTCTGTCATTTTTCAAGAGGACTCAGTACAACGGGATTGCTTGGGTGTAGTTTATGTCCAAATGTATCAGAATACAAACATTAAATATGTGCAATTTTACATAAACTGTGATGCAACATGGTTTTAACTAATTTTACCTGATATCTGGAAAATCCCAACCTATTGCTATCAGAGTTTACTGCTAATACACAATCCTGTGTCACATCCAGATTCATTGTTCAATTCTGGACCATGTTTTATTTTTACTCTTTTTGTTTTCTCAATTAAGTTATACTTAGTAAGTTAATGTTTATATGTGTAGCCGCGTGGTCGTCTCGCGGACACGTAGGATCCTTCCGCAGCACGTGTTTATTCCCAAGTATGGCGGAGGAGAGAGTGAGTCGAACATGGCGCTGCCTTATATACACCCTAGGGTGGGGTGGACATATCTGATTGGCTGCTTGCTCAGATTCCCATGTGACGCCCCGGGTTGGGCAGTGATTAGGCGGTCCTTGCCACTGCACATGTGCAGTTTTACTTGTCCAATGGCGGATGTGACGCCCCGGGTTGGGCAGTGATTAGGCAGTCCTTGCCACTGCACATGCGCAGTTTTACTTGTTTACTCACACGCATCAGGTGCCAGCATGATCGGCTTCCCACATATATGACCCTAAGAATGTATTCTGTGCCACTAAAGTCCTCTTTGTATGGATTTGTACATTATTTCCCATCAGTTTCAGTTTCACACACTTACTATAGTTTGTTAAATGAAAAATTATGTAGAATATCTTTTACCCATTTATACAACTCTCAACATCATTAAGGTGATGTTTTTTTTAAAAAAGAAAGAAAGAAAGAAAGAAAGATGTTGGGTATGTTAAATTAGGAGTATAAATTCAGAACAATCTAAAGAAAATGCTTAGCAATATAAAACAGGAAAGCTGATTCCAAAGCTATTTGCCATGTGGGAAAAAAAAAAAAAACCAACTCAGAATTGTCAGTACGAATATGAAGAAATAGTTCACATTTTGTCACAATGAGAATTCCATGCATATTTATCACGAAGCCACAACAAAGAAAAGATTTACAATATCTGTGAAAGAGTAAGGAGATGCAGAGAAAAAGCCAAGAACATAAGCCCCAAATGATAGTCAAGTTTTAATAGAAAGATCCAAGGAAACTCAGGCAGGAAAGATGTGAAGTTGACCAATGTCATCTAAATATAAATTAAAAAACCCTAGGACTTTACAACTCCCACAAAAATAACTCAAAGTGACCCCTAAACTGTTAATATTTCTGACTCTCCAGCCACTACTGACCTCACTTCCAAACAGAGAGGCCCCAGGCTCTAGAGCTCTCTCTATATGGAGGTGACCAGAAAAGTGGGCTTTGGATGATCCCCCCACCCCAATGCCTCCTTGTGATCTCACACAAACCCAGCCTCATTCATTCAATGCTGAAGACAAATTTAATGTCTGCTTCCTGCCATGTGGATTATGGCACATGATGTGGAATCTGCCCTACCCACCTGCACACCTGATAAACCTCTGCATCTTAAGACACTCCTTTTGAACCCTGGAACTGAATTTCCATGAATCACACCATTGTGGTGTGAAAATAAAATTTGAAAACAGCTTGAAACAGACATGCCCCCTCCAGGGGCAAGGTGACCAAAAGAAAAATAAAAAAGGCACGCCCCAGACAAGTCCAAACTAGTCCAAGTGAGTAATGGGCCATCCAGTGTTTACTTCTCTCTCCCTCCCTTTCTGGGAGGTTCGGGGTTTCACGGTCAAAATAACTTGTCATCCTGCCAGCTCACACATAGCCGCCTCTGCAAGTTGCTGACATTTGAAATAACCAATTGTGTGTAACCACGCCAAACTTTCCCGCCTTTCCCTACCTCTACCCATAAATAGCCCAAACCTCTGGGGTTGGGGGTCAAAATCCCTTGTCTCCTGCGTGGGACGGGTTTCAACCCAAGGGCCCTTGCATTAAACTACCTTTTGCTATTGCATCAAGCAGGTCTCTCGTGTGTCTTTGGGTGCATGCTAATCCGGATTTGAGTGGGGGTTTCCTATGGGGATCTTTCAGTGGTTGCTGGTAGTGGAAAGTTAAAGAGGATTCTAATCAAATGTTACTGGAGGAAAATCACTTCTTCTCTACCAGTTTCTAAACTATTTGTAAACTTTATCACACAAAACTGAATTTGCAATGCAATGTTCAGAATGTCTAGAAACCAGACCCTCAGTTTTGAAATCTGTCTTCCCACTGCACACCAAAAGCAATACTTGTGTGTGCACACTGGACAGTGATATTATAAGCAACACAGCTTCCTATGGCCCAGGGTCCTTTGTGTGCAGATACTATTACAGACTGAATGTCCAGTGCAGCCACCTCTACCTCACAGCTGGGAAGTCCTGTAGCTAAACTTCAGTCAAATCAAGCAGTGACCACAATAAAGCAAAGAGTGACCATGAATTTGATATCAAGGAACAGTAAATGGAAGGTAAATGAAAAATAGAAATAAAAAGGAAAGGACATGGCTGCTCCTAGGTATGGTGGAGTAGAAAGTTTGCTATAGATAAAAGGGAGAGCATAGCCAGGGCAGGGGCATCTGGGAGAGTCCAGAGTGGACATGACCCTGAGCCATGTGAAGAAAGGGTGAAAATGAGAAGGGAGAGCCAGACTAAGAGGCCTGGAGGGTACATGACAGATGAAAAAAGACCAGGTACCCAAAGTGGTTGAATTACATAAGGAAGAGCAGTGACAGGTAGGGACTGAGGGATGCTGGGAAAACTTGACAGCCAGGTCCACAGCATTGATACAATATTGTTTGACCTTGTTGTTACCTGCTGAGACCTGTAACCTGACACACATAGCTACAGCCAAAGGCCTGGTGTCTCAACCCTCCTAGCTGACTTAACTACGTCAACAAAGATTGTACATATCTCCATAGGACAATCCCCTAATCAGAATTCAATATTCATTGGCTCAACACAAACCTCCCTAAATTGTATACCCACCAATCTGGTCTGTTTTCATTTATATCCATGAATGAATACATGCTGCGAAATCACAAAATTTTGCACCCTCACCCTGCCTGAATCAGGTCTTCCTTCACAAAGGTGACCCCTGCTGCTAACTCCCTTAAATTTTAGTCTGTGATGTAGCTATTGCTTATCCTGTTTCACTCTGAAGTGTACACAGTAAACTGTTCCTCCTGTTCTGATCTGAAGGCAGAAGCCATGCTCCAAATGCAAATCCTTTTTCCTGTTGCTACAACTGACAGTTAATTACATGACTCAAGTGAGTAATTTTAAAACTCTGTTATGATATACCCCTTTTATTTAAGGATGTTGAAAGTTTAATCAAGAGAAAAGCAAGAAAGAAATCACTTTATACACAATTGAAAGACTAATTTTAAAAATCTCTTTGATAATAGCTTGTATTCGATTCTGGTTTGTAGTGATATTTTTGAGAATTCTGAAATTGTGGTTTCTTTAGAAAACACAGAAATATAATTGTAAGAATGTGCTTTCATTTTAACCCCAGGTGTAGGGATGTGAGGCTACTTCTGGCTGTCTGCAGCCAGTAACCATGGTTTGCCTCATGCTCTAGCAGAAGCATGTTTTTGCCAGTTACATAGTTCTGTGTTGGTGTGACATCTGGAATTCTGGAACTTTTTGGAGGGTACATAAACACGAGGACCCCTGGAGGCAGGGTGGAGGCTTGTTGGTCTTTTCGGAAGGTTGCTTGTGGCTTGTTAGTAGCTGTGGTCAAGGAACAAAAGGAAATATTGGGAGACATTTGCCTGTTCCTAAAAGCAGAGTAAAAGTTTACCCCTGCTTCTTTGAAGCAGAGAGAGAGACAAAGAGGGGAGAGGGGAGAGGGGAGAGGGGAGAGGGGAGGGGGGGGGGGGGGGGGGGGAGGGGGAGGGGGGGAGGGAGAGGGAGAGGGAGAGGGAGAGAGGGAGAGGGAGGAGAGGGAGAGGGAGAGAGGAAGGAGAAGAGAGGTGGAGGTATAAGATAAGGGGAAGATTTGCCTGCTAGGCTTAAGGGTCAGGGTCTGTTGGCAGATTTCCCACCCTGCTGAGGCATGGAAGGCATGAAATGATAAGAAGATGTATACCTGAGGCTCAAGGTCTTGCCCAAGCCATTTCTTATGCTAAGTAAGTTTCTTAAGAAGAATACCATCTTGTATACTACTCACAGGGGGGAAATGGAAGGAAACATATGAAGAAACTGTGAAGTCAGCAGAAGCAGCGTACAACAGGCCACACTCAGGAGGAGTCTAATCAAACAGTGCTGCACCAGGGGCACTTAGAGTGTCTCAAAAGCATTCCTGATCAAACCTGTAGCAGCCTTGGGACTGATAACCAAAACCTCAAATGGTGGGGACAGCTGTGTTCTCAGAATGAGAAGCAACCCCTCCCAAAAGCCCTGGCCCCAGGCCATTACCAGCTTTCCTAAGCATATTACTCGTTTTAGAAAAGGGGCTCTGTTTTTTATCTATACCCAGGGCCTCAGGGAAAGCTTCCAAGGCCTAAGCCCCAGACTAGCACTCAATACAACCATTTTTATTTATTTATTTATTTTTTTACCTTTCAAATTACTGTCACCTGGTGTCATCTTGCCCATGTGGCAGAATTATGCTTTTCTCAAGAAGGAAACCAAACCTTTATGGCACAGCAAGCCTTACTGTTGACTGTGATCCTGTAAGGGCCCATAGAACAGCTTGTTAGAGGCCTGTTCTTTGATATGGAGATGGGCCTAGAGGCTGGTTGTAAATCAGGGTTGTTTCCTTTGTTATGGTTTAGAGCCACTTTTCTGAACAATCCTGGTGAGCAAACATGTATATCTTAGCATTGTAATCTCTAACAAGCCTGGTTAGCATACACTTAACTACGGAGTGTTTTACAGGCTAATTTCTACTTGGTGTGACTTACCATCTCCTAAGCATTAGTAAATCCTTTCCGTCATCAATTCTACTCTTTTACATCCCAGCTTGATACTAAATTGCTACCCAGCATATGAGATGCCTTTTACAGCCTCCACAAAATTAACTCCAAAAGGATCCTACACCTTAATGTTAAATGCTAAGAACAGAACTTGTAGAAACCAGAGCTCTCTGGATTTGGCATCATGCCAAGGATGTTTCTAAACACAAGCCACTTTTCCAAATGCTCTGCGCAGATGCAGCCCCCACAAAGAAGTTATTCAGTGGCTACCGCTGGGTCCAGCGAGCGGCAAGGACCACAAAGCCCTCCAGGCGGCCGAATCTGGACGCCGGTTCCCACCCTGTCCGGGAGGAAAAAAACACATCAGCTCCCGCTGCTCAGCTCCCCGCTCCTCCCGGTTGTTGGCAGTGACCCTGTGCTCACCATGTCACAACTTCGGAGCTCGTCTGAGCGCCCTTCACAGCATCCCGTGGTAAAACAGAAAGCAAGTCCGACCAAAACAGTAAAGTCGGCCTCAGGGCACCCGGAAGAATCCGCCTCTTCTTCTGATTGGCAGGTCCGCCTGAAGGCTCTGATTGGCCAGTGAGTTTTGAGTGACATGAGCACCTCCCTTAGCGTTAGAGGGACACAGTGTAGAAACATTCCTGGCCCGGGCTTCCTCCAGTCCTGGGCCAGACGTTTTCAAGATCTGCAGAGATTTTCATTTCGGTTTCAGGATCTGCAGGGATTTTTGTTTTGGTAGCTCTAGTGCTTGTCCTCCAATAGCTTACTCATCTGTCTCCCCGGCCAGCCCCAGGGAGGACTCCTACCACTGCTCTGCTGCTTGCTCCTTGCCTTTGTGGGCAGTGACCCTGTGCTCACCAGGTCCTGACTTCAGAGATCCCCTCACAGCACTCAATAGGCTGTTTCCCTTCTTACTCCTGAATCAAGGTGGAGAGCTTGCATAGTCCATTACTCAACTTGCAGTGGAGTTATCAGTCTGTCCCACATATAGAAGGGTGCCCAGGATAGTAACAATTAAAGAGACATTTTGGGAAACAAGAGTTTTGTTTTGTGACTGTTGGGATTCAGACCTAAGACAAGCAGCTGACATGCATACATTTGACACACCAAAGCTGATGGGACTTGCAGGTTCTCCCAGCTCTACTCAGTCCCCACCTGTTACAGGGCATGGCTGGCACACTCCACCTTGTACGTTGAGCTTTCCAGTCTCGGGACTGGGCTTTCCCTCCCCCAGAGGCTCTTCCTATACAATCCAGACATTTTGTACTCTTTGTCTCTCTGTTTCTCTGTCTCTATGACTCTCCCTCACTCCCTCCTCCTTTTCCCCTCCCTCCTTCTTCTTCCCCTTCCTTTTTTTTTCTGTATTAATTTGCTGACCAGTATGAAAATTCCCCAAGCTTAGTGTACCTACAATAAATACCCTGCACCCCTAGACTCAGGATTCTCACTTCTGACAGGATTTGATTGTGACAGTGAGAGTCTTTGCCCTTCAGCTGGTAAAAGACCCTTATGTGTTTACTTGGGAATTGGCTCCTCTGTGGTCTTTGGGGTCCTTGGGACTTGGCCCTAACGATACCCTAAAATGCATTGTTAAAGGCTGGCATATTACTACATTTCTTCAATTCCAATAGCACTCAGAACAGTGAGGGAGAAAGACCTCTGCGAGTTTGAGGAAATCTGTGCTACACAGGGCGTGCACGCATACCCACGTGCGCGCGCGCGCACACACACACACACACACACACACACACACACACACACAGAGGGGTGAGGGGAAGGGCAGAGAGAAGGAGAGAAAAACAGGTAAAAAAAAAGCATAACTAATTAACATAAATAAATGGAGCACTGGAGGTTTGACACAATACAGTACCTCCTAACTTTCAGGTGTTTGCCTCCAGTGTCCATACAATGATTTTCAAATCTGAAGGTTGTCAAGCATGGAAGCACATGCCGTTACTACCAGCACTTTGGAGGCAAATTCATATCCATGTATTTGAGGCTATGCTGGGCTTCATAGTCACCTCCATCGTACAACCCATCTCAAATGGACCTTTAAAAAGGGTGAATATTACAGTGTCAAGTACCAGGAAGGAACTACCAAAATGCCATGAGGTAAAAATTTATTTTATGGCTGGACAAATCTTGCAGTCTGTTCTCATGTAAGAGAGAGATGTGGTCCTGATTAAAATTAGGGGAGTATTTTTATATTCAACCTCAAGGCTGAGGTACATAGCAAGAGATAACAAAAGTGGAGTATTCTGCGGTTTGTAATTTAGTTACCCTCAGTCAGTTCTCAGAACATACCATGAACAGTGGAAACAATTTATGATGTGTAAACCTGAAGGTTATAGGGGAAGAACAAGAGGATACAAGTGACCTTTAACTTGGGGCCTGATTAAAGAAAACACCATAGGGTTCAATATACTAATAAATCATATGTTAATATTAGATTTAATTATGAAAAGGAATAAAAATGGAGTCAGCTTACCCTTAACAAATATAATTTTGAATTTTTTATTTGTTCGAAAAAGAATCACCCCAGCTGACCTTGATTCACTAAGTATACTATAATGTATAATTCATACTGAATCTGTAATAAATAGCACTATGTATTTAATCTTATGCCTTTGTCCCATCATTCCTAGCATGACTACCTTCTACATAAGGGAGATCTTAAAAGGTATTTGTTCTGCTTAGAAGTAAAGGAAAATGTTCTTTTTCTTTCCATTCTTTTTTTAATTGAATAATTTATTTATTTACATTTCAGATGTCATCCCCTTTCCCCACTTCCCCTCCCTAGAACCCCCTATCCCATCTCAACTCCTCCTTTTTGCTTTTATATCATATTAATTATTAATATATTAATAATTAATATATTAAGGTCGGATCTAGGTTGAGGGTCTAGCAATATAATAGATGCAAATAGTCAAAGAACAAGACAATAAACACAAAGAGTCAAAGAACAAGCAAGGCATTAAACACAGTTCCATGAACACTCCCATGATCACTGTTTCTAATAGCTTAACAGAATAACCAAAATATCTGAGCCAACTTTCCTGTTCTAGCCCAAAGTCATTTTCATGTCTGAGGCCTACTTCTTTGTTCTAACCTAAAATTTAGATTCCTTTCTGAAATTACTTCTTTGTTCTAACCTAATATTTAGAGTCCTGCCTAAAATTACTTCTTTGTTCTAGCCTAAGATTTATGTTGCCTGAAATTATTTCTTTGTTCTAGTCTAATGTCAGATTTCTGCCTGAAGCCTATTTCCTAGTCCTTGCCCAATGTCATAAACCTGCCAAGCAGTCCATTTCCTTGTCCTTGGCTCATGTCAGATTCTTGCCAAGCAGTCCTAAAGGCTCTCCACCTCTCCCCCTTTTTTATTTCATTAATAAGACTGAGCCTGTCTTAGGTCATTCTGACAAGAATACCTTCCTTACCCATCATGGAATATGCATTATCCAAAGCAATGCACTTCTGTCCTAGGTTGGTAAGGCTTTGTGCAGAATCTTACCCATCCTTGTCTTACCAGGTTGTTAATTTAATAACTCTGTCTGGGGGTGCATTTTCAGTTTCAACTGATATACTTTGGTTGCCAACATGTTCATGTTGTTAAAGACAAGATTTAACATAATGAGCAGGAATAAAATTATTCCCAGGACAAGAAGGGCTAGCATGATCAAGCTATATATGCCATTCTTGAAGCTTGACCAAAATAGAAATACTGACATCAAGCCATAGGTAATTTTATCAACAGTATCTACCGAATCAACACTCAGCAGAACAGCATTCTTGAAATTCATAAGCTCACTATGTAAAGTTAAAACATCCAGAGAGGTGTTAGAATTATGCCAAATACACTGCAAATGTCTTTAAACTTTTTTCCTAATTATAATGACTACCACTGTAAATTTTAGAGCTAACTTGAGTCCAATAGTATTTGGCATGACACTTGAGATGGCTCCTTACCCTTAAATTCTGAACCTACTTCCAATAATTTGAATAGGATAAAGAGCATCAATCCGTTCTTCCACATGCCTATCTAAATCTTCTTGTATATTCAACACATTAGTAACATTGTTTGCTAAATGATTAACAAAAGTAGCTGTCTTACCTTCTTGTGCCAAAGCTATTGCAGTAGCAGATGTGCTAGCAATTAATGTAATTAAAGCTGTTATACCAGCAATAATCAAGCACTACCCTCTTGCTTCTGCTTTAAAGCCTGACTCATTTCTTTCAGTACTTGCAAGCTATTTTTAGAATACCAAGGTTCTGTGATACTCAGGGCACCAGAACAAAAGCTGATTGATAAACCTCCATAGCTGACATGCCAGATTTCAAAACACAAACACAATTAGAAGGTGTACAATCAATGCAACTAACATTAAATACTGTAGAAGAAACAAAAGTAATTTTAACTTTACAATTAAAAGAGCCTTAACACATTTGCTAACACCTTATTCTCTTGCTAACATCATAGAGAACTGCAGCTAACTTCCATATACATCTCTGAAAATGTCCGTCACCAGACTTCCAAATGAAGACTGTTATTTCCAATATTGGATTGATTTCTAGACCAGACCATGATTGAGTCTGAATAACTGGTCACATTTAAGAATAACACAAGAGTCATTATAACTTCTCTTTTTGATTCTCTGTTCCACAAGGTCTAAAAACTTGAGGCAAGGAAGCTTCTTTCATCAGGGACATAGGTAAGCAATGGTGTGTGGGGAACATATGTCCAATTCAGCTTCCCAGTCACCATTGTCAGGGCACTCAGCAAGCTCACAGGTCAGCATCATTCTTTGTCCTGGCATCTGCATGTCTCACCTGTTGATCTGACAGCCACCATGCTCCTTGAGCATTCTACACTCCTGGGCATGTTAGAGATCCTGGGAGTCCAGCCTCCTCTGGGTTTTGGAGGATTGGGTGCAGAGCTGATGCCTTAGGACTGCTCCAGGTGCAGGCATAGCACAGAAGGCAAGGAAAATGTTCTTAACAGGGCCCCTTCTTTAGAGAAATCTAGAATTGTCAATTTTGGGATCACTCCCAACCCCAAAGTCTTTGGGCTGATCCTAACTGTTCTAGAGCTAAAGTTACAAAAATTTACCCCTAGTTTATATAGTTAGAGGTGGAGATTTCTATGTTCCTATATTCAATAGAACTCTTCTGGGTAGTTACCTTTATATTGCTTTCATGAAACATTCCATGGTCAAAGCAAAGCTTTTCCTTCAGTCTCTGCTCCACATTTTGTCTCCATATTTCCTTCCCTGAGTATTTTGTTCCCCCTTCTAAGAAGCACTGAGGCATCCACACTTTGTTCTTCCTTCTTGAGCTTCACATGGTCTGTGAATTGTATCTTGGGTATTCCGAACTTTTGGGTTAATATCCACTTACCAGTGAGTGCATACCATGTGTGTTCTTTTGTGACTGTGTTACCTCACTCAGGATAATATTTTCTAGTTCCATCCATTTACCTAAGAATTTCATGAAGTCATTGTTTTTAATAGCTGAGTAATATTCCATTGTGTAAATGTATCACAAATTTTGTATCCATTCCTCTGTTGAAGGGCATCTGGGTTCTTTCCAGCTTATGGCTATTATAAATAAGGCTGCTCTAAACATAGTGGAGTATATGCCCTTGTTATATGTTGGATCATCTTCTGGGTATATGCCCAGGAATGGTATAGCTGGGTTCTCAGACAATGCTATGTCCTATTTTCTGAGGAACCACCAGACTGATTTCCAGAGTGGTTGTACCAACTTGTACTCCCACCAACAATGGAGGAGTGTTCCTCTTTCTCCACATCCTTACCAGCATCTGCTGTCACCAGAGATTTTGATCTTAGCCATTCTAACTGGTGTAAGGTGAAATCTCAGGGTTGTTTTGAGTTGCATTTCCTTGATGACTAAGGATGTTGAACATTTCTTTAGGTGCTTCTTGGCCATTCAAGTTTCCTCAGTTGAGAATTCTCTGTTTAGCTCTGTCCCCCATTTTTAATAGGGTTATTTGGTTCTCTGGAGCCTACCTTCTTGAATTCTTTGTATATAAGTGGTATCTATTTAGTGGATGACTATTATCCGAAGTAGGTACCAAGAAGCAAACCTTTCCCTAACTTCTCCATACAAGGGTATTGAGAAAAAAAAAAACAATATTTCAAGTCAATTATTATTATAGGCCATGATTTTTGTAACAAAGATGGTAAAGGAAGTCCAGGCTATAAAGGTCCCACTGACTGAATTATCTTACAAATTTCTCTAAGTCTGTTATCATCCTTCATTTATCTAATAGCTTTTTTATTTTTCAACAAACACAGGGGAATTCCATAGGCTGGATGACTCTTCTCTATGCTGGGCCTCCAGCTGCTCAAGTGCCTTTAATTTTTCTTTTGTTATGGGCCACTGCTCTTCTCATACAGGTATTTTTGATAACTATTTAGGCCAAGGCTGCTGGTATGTCAGCAATGGCCCCTTTATAAATTTGAAAACTCAATCCCTGTGATGACTTTTTTTTTTTTTTGACCATGGGCACAGCTTGCAATTATTCTCTATCACCTGTACCAATACTCTGTCCTGGAACATCTAACATGTCACCTCTATTTTCTTTATTGCTGTCCCTGGAATTGCAGGAATATTAATTTGAGTATCCCATTGTTGCAAAAGATCCCTTCCCCATGGATTTATGGGTATTTCAGCCAAATAAGGTCTCAACTTCCCCGTTTGCTCTTCTGGTCCCACACTGATAATCCATTGGACACTTTGTCTTATTCGTGATAACCTACCAATTCCTATAAATGGTGTGTAAACTTTCTGAAGTGGCTAATCTGGATTCCAAGACTTTTGGGAAAGTATACTAGCATCAGCTTCTGTAGCCACCAAATTTTCTATGCCAACATCATTCATTTGTACCTTTAACTTGGGTCTCTGATCATTGACTATTGTTTGCCAGAACATGTGTTTTCCAGTACTCCCCAAAGCTCCTGTCTTTTCTCCTAGAGCAGCATTGCCTTTTATGTAAAAAGACAACAGTTGAGAAATTCTATCCCCTGCATCAACTTGCATTTCCTTTTTCACATATGCCATAATTTTTATTTCTTCCTTGCTATCCCCATCTATTATATCTGGATGCACAATAAATCTTTGAAAAGTCAACCCACTTTTCCCCAAGATTATTCCCACTGTCCCTGAAGGTAAGAGACCATACACACCAGTGGTTAACTTGTAACATTCAATTTTGGGGGATAATGTAAGAGAGGTATCTGTAGCCAAATCCAAAGCTGCACTTTATTCTGTAGCTTGTATAAATAAGATCAGAAATACCTAATTTTGATTTTCTTGCCTGTTCAGTAAATACCTCCTGCCTGACAAAAAGAACATGGCTTGTAATGTTTGCTGCGGGGCCTTGAGTTGACAGGCCCCACTTTTTGTTTCTGGGTGGCAAGAGGTTACCTCTTGTGTCTCTCTTAGACCAGCAGTCTATAGACCAATGTTTGCCCTTTCCACAGCTGCTACAATACCCTGAAAGCCTTTGTGGCTCATAGTGACCAGAATCTGCTTGTTCTCGCCTATGATTACCGTATTCTCTAGTGTCAATGTACCTGTTATTTTGAGCTCTGTATCTTTTTTAGCTTTACAATTTCATTGGAAATGACTAAACGCACCACAATTAAAATTGAGCATTTTGGCTCCTGATATTTCTACCTATGAATTTTCCCTATGAGGTTGGCATTATACTCCTGAGAACCAATATTAGTTGTTTTCTTCATCCATTCATCTATAGGAGCTCCATGTGCTTTCAATGGCCTGATTACTCTCTTACATTCGGTATTTGCATTTTCAAATCCCAACATTTCCATCAATGACTGTCTGGTTTCAGGGTCTGTTATGGCTCTATTCACAGCTGAACTCAACCTCCGTAATAATTCTGTGAAGGCTTCTCCAGAACCCTGTGTTATTTTAGTAAACGAGGTAGATTTTTGCCCAGGTTCTTCAACCAAATCCCAAGTTCTTAAAGCTGCAATATGACGTTCTTCAATTACAAATTGAATTTGTTCTTGTAAGTCAGCATAACATCCTTCCCTAAGCAGCTGGCTTTAGTAACATTTATTCCCCTTGTTAAATCATGTTGTGCTACTTTTCTGGGTTCGTGCCCCCACCACAACAACCACTGGTAATTGTTGACCAGCTTCTAGAACAGCTGACACCAATCCCTTCCAATCTTGTGGGATGACCCTATGCCGTATAGCTAAGTTATTTAGCATTTCTTCGACAAAGGAAGAATGTAAGCCATACATTACGATTGCCTCTTTAAAATGCTGTAAATCTGACATTTGTATCCTTCACCAGGTCAATTCATTATAAGCCTGTCTACCATTGTTAGCAGGCATATGCTGCACAAAGGCTGGGAAGACTGAAGGTGCCTGTATAGGCCCAAGCAAATTCTCTGTTGGTGCACTTGGCTGCAGCTTGACCTGTTTTGCCTGTGCCTTCCAGCCTCATTTGCTTCCTGCTTTCTTCATGCTGTATACTCCCATTCTCATTCACCAAGCCTGAACTTTTCTTCCCTTGCAGTGGCTCTTTTTGTTTCCCAAGCACTTCTACCTGTATTCACAAACTCTCTAGATGCATAGCCATCTCTGCCATCTTCTCTAACAGAAGAGAACTGTCTAGTTTCCCATTAAACTTTTAAAAAAATAGCAATAATAAAAACTACAACAAAAAAGTAAAAAAAAAACCCCTGTCTGCAAGCAAGGCAGAATACCTCCCAGCAGCTGTAACTGCCATTTTTGCCAGTCTCCTTAAGCAACATTGCTAACCCCTCATAATCTGCTGTTTCCACTATATTACAAGGAGTTACCCGTTATGCCTAAGCCACAATGGGTGCCACCTGTAACCTTAATTTTTTTAAGTCCTATTTTTAATTATGGTTCTTAAATGTTTTAACCTTCCTTGTAATGAACTACCCACCAGAGGTAGTGGAAAAAGAAAGAATATGGGAGAAGCGGACCTGTTTTAGAAAGGTTCTTTGGAGCAACTCCCTTCTGTGTTGTCTGGAAATCAGCATGTGTTTGCCCCAGCAAAACACCATCCAACCGACGGCCCAAAGAGCCCTTATGTTTCCACTTCAGAGGCTCCGTTTCTTAAAGTTTGCACAACTTCATAACAACGAGGCCAGTTTGGGATCCACTGTTCAAATCCATGAACTCTGGAGATTATTTCACATTCAAACCAGAAATGCTAATTCTTGACCCAAATATCAATGACCATGTGCCGAGGGCCATGCAGGAGGAACGATAAATGGCTTTAGAACCCATGGAATGTGTTCCAGAGCTGAGACAGCCACGATGGGTGAGCCTCAGAGAGGCATGGCCCTGAGGATCATGTCCTGAGTACGTCATGCTGTTGCGAAGTTTTGCTCTGCTTGCTGTCTTCACATCCCATGTAATCTAAGAACTGTAAGAAAACTCTAAGGGGGCTTCCAGCCACTCAATGGGCAGTATCTCTGGTACTCACAATCATACTTCTTGACCTCTTTCAGACATTACAACTGGAGCAGATTAATGATTCATTCACCACCCTAGGAAAGAGCTTAGAGTTGTAGATTTTCAGCAATGGCCATTATCCTTAGAAAGCATTTGGAAAAATAAAATTGTTAATGAAGTCAGGTTGAGATGGTTTTGCTCTTGGCTCTGATGCAGAAAATCTTTGGGAACAATTTGAAGTTTAGAGAGGAATACTCCTAATAGTTAAGCAATGGACTTTTAAGGTCAGGGAACAAGAACAATGGCAGTGGAATGACTCTCACTGAGGCTGGACTGGTGATGATTGATTTCTTTTACTCATTTTTTGCCCTCAGTGTCATGATATGATTTAATAAAAATTGCTGATAAATAGATGTGCGTTCTGAGGATTTAAAGTAGATATAACTGACATATATATATATATATATATATATATATATATATATATATATATAAAAGTTTAGATTTGTG
>JANHMN010000020.1:37145905-37174032 GCA_030674055.1 Rhabdomys pumilio
ATATATATATATATATATATATATATATATAAAAGTTTAGATTTGTGATTCTTTTAAGATTCTTGTAAGAGTACTTTTAAAGATAAATAATCATTTAATGAATTCTTTCTTTGTAACTGCACGTTGCTCCCTGCCAGTAAGAGAAACTGGCTGAGAAAGGAACCTTGCTGTCTTACCCTTTGTTAACCTATAACAAGTTATGAATGTTTGTGGATTCTTGGGAACAACATTTTCTTTACCTCTACTATGTAATGCTATTTCTTATGAAGGTTTTGGGGAACATTCTGTTCTTCCATAGTCATTCACTAGAAAATGGAATCACATTGTAATTTTATACAATTTGAGAGATTTTGCTGGGATATATAAGCTTCAGAAGGAAAAAAGTTGTTGGAACTTTGTTTCATCCATCAACTCTGTCTGTATGTACATGTGTAAAGCTTGTGTGGGTGTGTGTTGGAGCTTGCTCCATCCACCAACTGTGTGTATATGTGTATGTATGTGTGAAATGCTTGGAACTTTGTGATGTATGTGTAAATGCTTGGAAATGTTGTAACTTTGTTCCTTCCACTCACCAATTATGTGTGTATATGTGCATATGCGTATATGATAGGTATATGTGTGTGTGTGTGTGTGTGTGTGTGTGTGTGTGTGTGTGTGTGAAATGCCCTAGAAATCAGCCTATATATGGTGACTCCCACAACCAGAGTTAGCCATGTGTGGGGCTGTGGAACATGCTAGGAAACTTGGTAAGGTTGAGTGAGTTTAGAGACCCTGGCACCCAGACATATACCTGTAGGCATCTCCTTGTCCCCTACAAGATTCCTGGCCTGGAACATGTGACTACGCCCCCCACATAGGTTGCTTAGCCCAGTTCTCCATGCTAGTGTGGTATCTAGAGTCCTTGAGGGTTCAGCCAATAAGCTTTCCTTCCCAGACATTCCTTGCTGCAATTCCTTTTTTGTTCCACACTGAGGAGGTGGTATGCAACTATTTTCTACAATGAACAATCAATAAACAATTTGAAACCAAGGATAGTATTTCTCATCAAGAACTGCTGTGGGGAGTATGGAATAAGCCTTTGTCTACAGAGCTCAGCCATCTAAATCTCTCACAGAAGGCCTGTTTGCCCTCCCAAATGATCAATGTTAATCAAAGGAGGAGCTTTGTAACCCCAGCTTTGGCCTCAGTCTATGTTGTCTCTCACTTGGGCTGTGGCCTCCACCCAAGACTACATTCTCCTACCTCCTGAGCGGTGTATCAGTGCTTTCCTTAAGCCCAGCACTCAGTGGTGAAGTAGGGTAAATATAGTCTAGCGACTCCCATTTTATGTCTGAGAGAAGTTCCCACACCCCAATGGAAAGGCAGAAAATGGGACCATAACCATGTCTCTCCTCTTATGTCTTTCAGGAAAGTGACTTGGAGGATACCAGGACATCCAGAACCATTCGTGAGTTAATAGAGGAGTCTTGGACAATTGCAGACAGCAGAAAGAAAGTCATGAGTACACAAGCTGCTTGTTACATGGCTAAGTGGAAGTCAAAATGAAATAACAGCCTAACCCTACCCCTAACTGTAGTGGTTTGAATAAGATTGGCTGTCAGAGATTCATGTGTTTGAATGCTTGGCCCATAAGAAGTGGCATTATTAGGAGGTATGGATTTGTTGGAGTAGGTGTGGCCTTGTTGGAAGAAGTGTGTCTCTGTGGGGCTGGGATTTGAGGTTCACAGCAATGAAACATTAACTAAGACACTAATCTAACTGTAGAACTTTCTTGCTATATGTCACAGAATCACATGAAGCTTAGTTTCCAAAATAAAAGCACCATTGTGTAAATCCAAGATCATCCCAACTTCCCACTCGCAATATCATTTTATTTTGCTCTATTGCAAGCGTTCTGCCTAGTAGTGCTCAGACCAAGATAATTTTTAAATATCTTCAGAGTTAGAAGTAAGGTAAAGCTTAGAGCTCTCAGCCTAAGTAACAATGAGAAGAGTTTTTAGCATTCTAATGAATGACAAACAGAGCCATTGTGCCACTCAGCTATCCATAGCAGACAAAATATCTGAGATAATTAAAAAAAAAATAGATGGAAAGTTGGGCCCAGGGACTGAGTAAAAGAATAAAATGTGTTACCCCAAGGACCAACATCTTTCATTCATAAGTGACTGTTATTGCACCTGTCATCCTACTTTTGTATTTCTGAACCTTATTGTCATTTTAGATTTCTTTTGGAGGCTAACAACCTTGACTAGTTGCGAGGGGCCTGCCCAGCCTTAGGGGACTAGTTCTGGGCAAGACACAGAGTTAGATGAAGGCCAGAGACTGATGATCTATAGCCATGTAACTCTCTCCTACTGTTCTGGGGCCAGAAGCTGATGACCTCTGAAAACTTATCTCTTTCTTACTGTCCTGTCCTGATAAGTGCTGGTTTCTTACTCTGTAACTCTATTACTATTTGTGCTTTAATAAATGCTGGTTTCTCACTCTGTTGCTCAAGGGACCTCTTTCTGGCCAAGCAAGAGGCTTATAACTCATTAACTCTTTGCGATCCAAAGGGAGATCGAGTAAAATAATTAAGTTCTTTTACACAGGCAATATGCACAAACACACATACACTCTTACATACACACTATGGACTGGCCTGACTACCTGTCTCATCAAATCTATAGTTTTCATGTATACTTACATACATGTACATACACCTATACAAATATATACACATGGATATATAGACAAACATAGGTAGGTAGATAGATAGATATGTAGATAGATGATAGATAGATAGATAGATAGATAGATAGATAGATAGATAGATATCTGGCAGTGGCCCAGATTTCACATTTTATTCTTTTCCTCTGGCCTTTTTATACCTTATTAGACAAAAGTTCTTTAGAAAATTACATCATAGATAAAATGTTACACAAAAGAAGGATGTCAGTGATAAATACAAAGCAGTGTCTCATTCTGTAAGCTCATCATAAGTTGAAAGCAACAGTTTCACCTGGTTTTGCTTTATCATAGTGCACATCTGTGGCCTCATCCTTGGGTCTGACATAGAATGAATGTTTTTCCTTGACCACAAACTTGTCCCAAGCATATTTCTCTTTTTAGTGTACTTGTGAAAGCTCATTGTATGTCTCATCACTCAGTCTTCACTGACTACTTTGTGAGGGATGGGCACATTTTATTCTTGATTCTAACTTTATCAAATCAGGAATTCTATAAAATAATTATCAAAATTATGAAATCATAATTTGTCTGTACAGTATTTCTACATGATGGTACATCTTTGTTGATCTGCAGAACACCTGCCCAAGAAGGTGAGCTAATGCCCAGGAATAGACTATGTAATCATGACAGAAAAAAACCCATATCAGCTGCAAGAAGTAATCCTGAGATGAAATATCTTGGAAATTTGCCTGTCAGAACTCACCCTTCATAGTCCATGCAAAAAATAGCGGGCCACCTCCAAGAAAGTCGCTTGCATTTTCTGAATTAATTTGTAATCTCACATTGAAATTAGACTGCTTTTTTCTTGATTTTTCCAGTTGTAACACAAGTTTTCAAAGTGTTCCCAAATTACAGCCTCTTTTTTCAACACTATATTTATTCACATAAAAAAATAATAAAATAATAAACAATAAAATATTTAAAAGCTTAAATAGTAATGCCAAATAACCTTACAGGACAATAACAAAGAGTGAAAACCTAATACATTTTATTTAATACAAATATTTTTGCATAAAATATTTTGATAGCAAATAAAAATGTATAAGTACACACAAATCTACCTTTCTCTCTTATTTACAAACAAATCAATGACAGAATATCTAAAATACTTTGAAGATTGACAGATGAAAAAATAAGGAATGACTCTCAAACTATAATCACAGACAAATCATTTTGAATAATAACTAAATAGCTTGGAGCAAAAACAAGATTTGATGCACATGACAATATGAAACTTAAAAGCTCAGCACAGTTATTTTATTTTCCTTGAGCCTATTCTGGATGGTAGTGCCTCTATGATCTGTTTTTATGCATATTAGTTGGTGAAAACCATTGAGTTTTGCAACTTGATTCTGTCCTGCCATTTGTTGAAACTGTTGATCTTTTTTGTAAGTATTTCTGTAGAATTTTTTGAAAACTCTTATGTATAATATCATATCATTGACCAATAGGGATAGTTTTTTTTTCTTTTCCTATTTTGTAACCCTTTAATTTCCTTCTATGCATTTATTGTGCCAGATAATGCATCAGGTACAATATTGAAATGACGGGGGATACTGGACAGCACCGATTCTTTTCAGATTTGATTGGGATTGCTTCAAGTTTTTCTCCACTGCATCTGACGCTGCCTGTGGGTTTGTCATAGAAACCTACATGCTATTGAGGTATGTTTCCTTCAGTGATTTGTTATAGGACTTTTAGCATGAAAGCAGGTTGGATTTGACAAAAGCCTTTTCTGTATCTTTTAAGATGGTCGTGTGAGCTTATCCTTGAGTCCATTTATCATAATTTTCAGAATTGAAAACAATCGATCATATGCAAAATTAGTTATCTAGAATATAGAGCAAATACCTGGCTTTGATAAAACCCTGAATCTGGAGCTGTGAATATGTAGAAAAGAAACAATGAAATGAAGTAGCGTAAAACTCACAATTGAAAGGACACTCATATTGTATGTACAACCCCAGGAGGCACGGTTCATATGGCAGAATAGTGTGGACAAAGCAATATTTGAATATTGTCCTCCAGTTTAAACTATCTCTTCACATAATGGCTGGTGTGGGTCTCTGCATCTGCTCCCATATCTTGCCAGATGGGAGCCTCTGTTGTAGACTGGACAAGACACTACGAATAAGGCTCATTTTTCTGCCTCTTTTGTTGGTTCTACTCTTGGTCTGTAGTATCCAGTTGCCAGGTTCCTGGCCATCAAGCCATGGTAGGGCATGAGCTCCCTCTTGTGGAGAAGACATCAAATTAAACAAATCATTGGTTACTCTCACAAGTACTGAGCCACCAATTGCCCCAGCACATCTTACAGGCAGGACAGATTGTAGGTGGAGGATTTTGTGTCTGGGTTGGAGTCTAGGTTTCTGTAGCCTTGAGAGTACCTTCTCGTGTCAAAGAGACTAGTTCATAGTGGGTGAACGCTCCATGCAGGTACTAGCTCAACTTTTCTATATTCAATGACCTGTGAGGATGTTGTTTCTGCCAATGGGGTCCTCCTGCCAGTTTTCAGAGAGTGACCCTCTGTCCTAGCATCAGCTTGGGTTGTTTAGAGATCTCCACAGGACCTCCTTGGCCAACAGTTCAAATGAATGCAACCCAGTACCATCCCTGGAAGCCTAGTCTGGCTTCCAGTTAAGACTATGTTTACTGCATTACTGGGAGTACTCAAAAAGGGTTACTCTCATAGATTCCAGGAAGTTTACATTGCACCAGGATTCCACAAGGCCCTCAACCCCCACTGTTTCATCTGTCTCTCTTTGTACTCTTTCCTTCCATCCATCCCACCCTACAAATTGATCCCTCCCATGACTGTGCCCATCTGCCCCGAGTTCATGGGCAAAAATCTATTCTATTTCCATTTCCAGGGAGATCTATGGTTCTACATAAAGATCACTCATTTCCTTATCCTCTCTGAGTCTGTGAATTGTAGCTCGATTATTATTTACTAAACATTTGTATTTTTCAATCATCCAAAGTATCTATTTTGCCTCATCACATGTATATGTGCCTGACTGTGGTAGATTCATTCTGATGTTTTTGCAATATTATTTAACATCATTTATTACAACACTCTCTACATTATGCTAAGTAAGATTTGTTTGTCTTATTGACAAGTATCTATTTGACTATTTATTATCCTTTGTGCCTTTGTAAAAATGAACCAACACACACACACACATACACACACACACACACACACACACACACACACATATATGTATATATATATATATATATGAGATTTTTTATATGAATGCTATAATTTCAGTATTGTTTTTGACAGTAGTCATTACACTATTGATCCTGTAACATGGAGTTAATTCTAAACCTTAGCATCTTCTTCCATTTCTTTCTGTTAAATTTAAATGATCTTTGTAAAGATATTAACCACCTGATATAGTCACTTATATTACTGTGCATTACGGAAACAAATTGAAATAGGCTTATTTTGCTGAATTTTTTTTTCATCAAATTTTCATCTGGATATACAAAGTGTAGTGAAATTTTAGTGTTTTCCCCTATTGACATATTTAAAGTACTTATCATGTCTAAGTGTTTTAAGCCTTATGATTTTAAAAATATTAAACCTTATTATAGGCAAATGGAAATGGCATGACTTCTACCTGTACAATTTCTATCCTTTCTTATTCCCTGTTTTGGCTTCTTTATCTAGGTAAGCTTATTTCTTTACACCACACATCACAACCCCAAAAAACCTGAAAGGAAGCAACTGATTGTGGAAGGTTTTAATTTGACTTCTGGTTTGAGTAGGCCATGTCCATCATAGCAGAGAAGACATGGTGGTAATGAGTATTGAGACTGCTTGATCCCATATGTGTAGATGAGAATTTAGAGGTTTAACTCGACTCAGCTGTCTTCATTTTCCCCCGTTTCACCCCAGACTGCATATTGTGGGATGAAAAAGCCAGTATTCAGAGGTCTTTTCAACTATCATTTCATTCTCTGTGAAAATGGCTTTAGTGGCTGTGTGTAATGTAATCCAATAAACGGTAAAATGCTATTGTCTAGTCTGCTCATTAGTTTTATGTCAACTTGGCACACGCTTGAGTCATCTGGGAAATAAAACTTCAACTGGGAAAATATCTTTACCAGATTAGTCTGTGGTAAGTCTGTGGGGACATTTACTTGAGTGATGATAATTGATACATTTTGTAATGCGGTGGCATGATGCGGTGGCAAGCCAGACTCTTTACCTGGCTGTTGGTAGTTCACTGTTGGGTGGAGCCTAGAAGAAATTCCAATAGATATGAGTACAGGTTCATTCTCACGCATGTGGACCTCACGTTTTCCTAGCACAACTCATGGAACATGGTGCCTGTCCTTTAGTGCATATTTTTGACCCATTAGACAAGTATCAGCTGCAACTTTCTGCACCAGTACTGCCCTTCGACTGCTTGTACTTCCATTAGTTCTGCAGGTCTTTTGTTCCAATACCATGCGAATATTGTCATTATCGTTCTATAGCAGAGCTTGGTGTCTGCTATATTAACCCCACCCTCCAGCATTGTTCTTTTTACTCAATATCGTTCAGGTGTTTAGGATCTTTTGTGCTTCCATACAAATTTTAGTATTTCTATTTTAATTTCTTCAAATAATATCTTGGGTATTTTGATTAGAATTGGATTGAATCTGTAAAGTGCTTTTGGTAGGATGATCATTTTCACCATATTAATTCTACCAAACCCCTGTGTCTGGAAGATATTCTTATCTTCCAGTTTACCTTACTTGTCTTCTTCACAGACTTAATATACTCCCTGGTTAACTAAATACCTAGTCATTTTTACTGGTTTTGAAGCTATTGAGGAAGAGACTGTTTATGTGATATACTTCTCAACATGCTTGTTACTGTTATGTTGTGTGAAAATTACTGATTTTCATTAGTTGATCTTGTATCTTACCACTTATCTGAAAGTGAAATTTCTAGGTATTTTCTTGTATTGTTTTCTGGTATTGTTTATGTGTTATATATAATGCATCATTTGCAAGTGGGGAAAAATCAAAACTTTTCCTTTTTATGGTTTGTTTAGTTCTTCTTTTGTCTTATAGCTTTAGCCAGTGGGATAGTGAACAGCACTGTTTCATTCCTGATTTTAATTGACTGCTTAGAATTTATCTCCATGTAGGATGATGTTGCCTGTGTGTTTGTAACATAAAGCCTTTACCATGTTGTTTTGTTTCTTCTTTCCAAGACTTTTAGTAGAAAAGAGTGTTGGATACTTTCACAGTATGTCTGTTTATCAAAGAAGACTTTTAACTTGACTTTCTATTAAGAAATAAATTTTAATTAAAATATAAGCACATTACTCCTCCCCTTTCCTTTCCACCCAAATCACTTCTAGGCCCCCATCTCTCTAATCAATGTCATCATTTTTCTTTTATTATTATTGTTATATACGCAAGAAAGAGAGAAGAGAGAGATTTGAATAAATGTGAAAATAAAACCTGCTGAGTCAGATTTTGTTGCTTATGAGTATGTGACAGGACGATTTGTATTGGATAACCAGTTAGGCTTATCCCTGGAAGAGTCTAATTCTCCTTCTTTCAGTACGGTTAATGTAATTTTAAAAGCTGACAGTTTTTTTTTTTTGAACTTCAGAGAGACCCCAAATAATTGAGACAGAGACTATACATTTTTTATAAGCTTACATCACAGTAGCTGAGCAGATTTATTCTAGTTTACTCATCTAACTGAATCTGGCTACTTCCTAGCCAAATTCCCTATGATAACTAGCTTTTAAACCTTCAGGTTTTTCTCAGTTTCTCGGACCCTCTCCTTGTGGCTCAAGTCTCCATATTCTTCCTAGCTGGTATAAGTTCAGTACATTCTCTCTTTTGCTCGGCCACTGGCTGAACAGATTTATTGACAAGTCAGAGAATAAAGGGGGAGCAATGTTTACATACATTGAGACAGGAGATATTTAGCATCATCATTACAATACTGAGTCTGGATCCCAACCATATACATGGGCAGTGAAACCAGCATTTGAATCATACGAGGATAATCTTTACACAATTAATAAAGCATTATGCCTATACAGTGATCTTTTTTTTAAATTGCTTGAAGACTTTCCCTTCTGCTTCAGCATATCTACTGATATTGGAGTTTTTCAGAACTTATTTATGCATATATTTTTAAGAGAAACAGTCTCAAGGCAGACTTCCTGGGGTTCTGGCTGCTACTATATTTCTGCCCCTTTGGCAATTTTTCCTGAGATTTAGATACAGGAGTTTCATTGCAAATATATTCACTTTGGATGAACTGCTTGACAACCATTGACCTCTGCTTCATTTTAAGTTGTAGTATCCTGAAATAGTGTCCATTTTTTGTAAGAGAATCTTTTTTGATGATGTTTACAGCTATAGTCATCCATGGGTATAAAGATAAGATTTATATAATAGGGATTTTGGAGTCATAATAAAATGTCAGTAGTAGGTGTCTTCTATTTGCCATAACTTTACTATCCCTGGGCAGAACTCCTTAAGGACTATTAGATAGCTCTTGGTTACCACCAAGTTGAGTGCCACTATTGTACCTTCAGTGATTCTTGTTGAGCTGGTCATCACTGTGGTTCATAGGCATCGTTACTGGATAAGGATATGACTGTTTCTCTTACCTATCAGCTTGAATAGTATTTTATAGTACTATGGCAAATAGATGATATTTTTTCCATATGTGTGTGTGTGTGTGTGTGTGTGTGTGTGTGTGTGTACTTGTTTCATTGGTATTTTATTTAGAATTTTCTCATCTATTCTCCACAAGGATGCCAGCCAGTAGTATTCTCTGATTTTTTTGTTTGTTTGTTTTTACTTAGTTTTGGAATTCAAATTAACATTGGCTTGGGAGAAGGGACAGGAAAGTACACCTCTCATTTCTAATTTTTAAAGATTAATTTTAGAAGTATTTGTCTTACAAGTCTGGTAGAATTCTCCTGTGAACCCATCTAGCTTGAATATCTTGTACTCTGACATCTTTTAAGTATTATTTTCAAACTCTTTGTTTGTTTTGATCTTTTTAATTTATTGATCTTTTCTTGCCTTATTAGTTATTTGAACGAAGTTAGAAATTTTCCCTTTTCTTTTATATTTTGTAACTTACTGATAGAATTCTAAAATATTTCTTTATAGTGATTGACTTTCTTTAACAAGTGTTGTAATGTTTCTCTGTTCACCTCTGATTAGGTTAATTTGTCTTTTTCAATTCATTTATTTGTCCATTCTTTTCATCTCTCTTGTTTGACATGCTAAAGTGTGTTAATTTTGTTTACCCTTTCAAAAAACAAACTCTTAGCTTCGTTGGTATTCACATCCTACAGGACAGAGTTTTAAGAAAATACTTTCTGAATAGCCCCCTGTTAGCTCAGGAAATAATTTTGAATTTTACAGCTGATAACTAGAACTTCATAAGACTAGAGTGCTCTGGATAACAAAATTAACAGTGAGATAGAAAATCATACAGACAGTATTTGGCAGGTTTGTATCTGATAGAAGACTTACTTTCTGAATATATAAAGAACTCAAAAAACAGAGTTAAGACAAAACAATTAAGAATGGCCTATGGATACGAACAGAGAGCACACACAAGAAGAACTAAGCATAAATGACTAAGAAATGTCTTAAAAAGGAAGGTCAAATGAAGCCCCCACAAGAAGATGACAGGCACCCCTAGAGATCTAGTCTACTTGCCTCTTCTGCAACCATGAGAAGTCTTGTGATGTGAAAATGGACCATGCTTACAACACTGGAGTCGTCTCCTGTACAGTGTGCCTGGAGGCATTCCAGATACCTGTTACACATCTGTCAGAACCGGTGGATGTGTCTAGTGACTGGATAGTTGTCTGTAAGGCAGCCAATCAGTAGCAGTGTCAGGGACCTGCTCCTCTACAGCCCCCAATCTGTGTTGCAATTAAGACATCCCAGGGCTCCAGGGTATAAGGCTCCCTGTGACAGCCCTCCCTGTGTTTATGGAGTGGATGTAAATGAGTAGATGTGTGTGGGGTTGCAGCTTTGACTGTAACACAGGAGGTAAGCAATACTGAATCTCACCGTGCAGCTAAGGGTGGGCTCACAGAATCATATACCTCAAATGACTGTGAATTCTTTGAATTTCTCCCTTTTTCAGTCCCCACTGCTGCCCCAAATTTTAGGCTTCGGTCCTCTCTAGTAACAGTTTTTGACTTCCCAGGCAAGGAATAGCAGGAATAGTAGAACCTCCAGTCTCCTCAGCCACCTCACCAGCACCTTGCCCTTGGGGAACTGGACTTTGTGTCCTTCCCAGCATCCTTGTACTTGAGTTCTGGGAGTCAAGGCTACTGACTACCTAGGTTCCTTGGCTAGGCTTTGTCAGTAGCGTCATTTTCCTGTTTGTTTGCTTTTGTAGAAAATGTAGAGACTGGTTGGGTTACAGCTGTCATTCACACTCCTGTCAATAAAGCAACCAGTGAGGGAAAACCAAACCGAACAAAACAAAGAGCAAGACTTCATTTTTCATTAGTTGAAATTGCTAAGTTTGGTGAAATATCTAAAAATAATTCCTAGCAATGATGTGGAGAGTAGAGAATTAGTAATCACTGTTGGTGAGATTAACAATGATTCAGTCACTAAGGAAACCAGTGAGGAGTATTCTAGAGAGTAGGATAGTAGATCTATCATATAAAAGAGATAACAGGAATAATGGATTGTGCCCTCCTCCAGCCTTGAGCAGGCCAGAAAGACCTTGTTTGCCACAGGACCTTAATGACCCAGGTAGACTCATCCACTCTGGGTGCACATACAACTTCCTAAAGGAACTTAGAAGAATAGACTGTCTGCTGAGCTTGCCTTGCAACTTAATCCCTCTGAAACAAAGGACAGGTTCTGTGTGCTTATGTATACAAAGTGCTTAATATTAAACTCTGAAAACTGATCAGAGAACTTTGTCTTGGCTTCATGCTTCTTTCTCTCTTCCATCTCTTTTTTTTATTTCCAGCCCTCCTTTCAGGTTAACCCAGTTTGTCTGTGGCCGCTGGGCGGCTACAGGTGGCACCCAAATGAGGGACCTGAAAATGGAGGATGGGGGGAAGATGACTAAGAAATGCTATCTTGGGTGGAGCTCCACAGAAAATGAAAGAAGAAAAGTATCCCAAACGTGATAAGCAATGAACAGCATTGATACTAGCACTAGTTATCTTTTGGAGGCTGTGCTGAAGGAGGTGCATTAAGGGGATACAGTTAGGCTGAATAGGTTTTGACCCAAGGCAAACTTCACCTAGGATTGATAGTGAAATTTTGAGTCAGGGAATCATAGATAGGCCTTCATCCACAGCCTAAGAGTGGCCTCAGGTGAGAGAAGCAGGGTTAGGAAGAATTGGGGAAGTAAAGAAAGCAGGGCGCTGAGAATTAACTATTGGTACCTGCTGCTGCACCTCCTAAAGAAGGAGATGAAGAGTTAGATTTTGAATATGAGAGAGAGAAAGGGTTTCAGGAAAGCAGTTGTCCCCTGTCTGGGACACATCACCAAAAGAGAAGGAAAATGGATATAAGGTATTTCAGAGGTCTCCCAGAAACAGGAGGAAATCAGGAGATGTCCTGCTTTCTCTCTGGCTCCTACTAAAAAAATCCTTAGTTCTGGTTATTGTCTGTCTTTAGCATGCCAATCAGTCCATGGCTGTCAAAACTGATTGTTTTATGTTAAGTCTGTGTTTTTGTTTCATTGTTTGAATGATTGTTGTTCTGTGTTTCATGTTAAAAGGAAAAAAAATGGTTAAAACTTTATCTGCTAGCTATCCACCCCTTGGTTTAGTTTAACTTGTTGAAAAGGCAGTCTTAATGTGCACAGCAGAAAATGATAAGTTACCCTGCACTATACCTAGGAGTCAAGCACAGCTGGAGAAACCTTGCCAGTAGCTGATTGTCTGCATAAGCTGCTCTTAAAGGGGCCAGCAGCATTTTGACTTCTATGGTAAGGAAGCTGATGGCTGTTGTTACAAGAAAAATCTCTGTGACAGTGTTTATTTGGTTCAGCAGGTGACAAGGTGCTCCTCTCTTGAAGTTACAGTTAAAAAAAGTACAAAAATTTTGTTTGGTTTAAATATATAAGATGTGTATCTACTTCATTTTTGTTTCTGACTGGTTTTAAAAGTATAAATATTGTTCTGCATGTCTTGGCTATATATTATTGGCTTATAAATTATTGAGTATGATTAAAATTTGTACCATTGGTAACAGAAGTTGGCTTAAAACTGGTAACTCAGGGTTGGAGTCATTAAGCCAACAACATATGATGGCATGAGCCAACCCTGGAAAACAGCTCTCTAAAGATCCTAGAAACTAGACTTATAAAAGATAAGATTTATGGCATTATCTCTTTGGTGAGGTATTGGAGGCTGAACAGTTGTACATTCTTGTGCAGGAATTGGCAGTCAGACTTTGTAACATGAAAGTAATGCTCTTGGTATTGATTTTAAAGAGAATGGGTGGTTTAAAACTGGGTTTTGCTTTCCAAAATTGTGGTTGTGTTCTGGTGTTGCAAGGGAAACTTAAAAATATAGTTAAACTGCCAGTGTTCCATTGGCTGCAGTTTGCAGTTCAGTCACGGGCTTGGGATTTTGACTCACCCATGTTTGTAGTTGTGAAGAGGATTGAGCATGTGAAGATGAATAAAAGAGTTAAAAACAGCTGTAGCACAGTACAGGCCTGCTGCCCCTTTTATACAAGCTTTATTGGATATAGTAGTAGAAGCTAATTTAACCTCCCCCAACCCCTGAGATTGGAAAGGAGATCTTAGTGAGAGTTTATTTCAGGGTCTCGATGAACTGCTAAAAGCAGCCAGTAGAATTTTTGGAGACCCTCTGGCAGGAATTCCATTTTGTTACACAATTGATTTATGAGAATGCTAAGGCAGCACACCTTGCCATACAAAGCAAACACTTACTTACCTGGATACATTTATCTTTGTGCTGAAATTGGACCTTCATACAATCAGGGTCTGGGTATGGCTGCTGCCTTACAAGGGATCAACCACTATGCAAGCAATGCTTTCACAGAGACGAGGGAATAAAAGATGTTTTAAATGTGGAGGTTTGGTTCATCTCAAAAATGATTGTCCCAGGAACAGAGGCATGGGCAGAGAATCAGGTCAAGTTCCAGGAATTTGTACTTTAAGCAAGAAGGGTAATCATTGGGTCAGGGAATGTAAATCTAAAACAGATAATCAGGGCCATCCATTGTTGGGAAACAAGCAGAGGGGCAAGCCTCAGGCCCAAAGAAATCCATAGCTAGAAGCTTATGGGGCCATAAAGCTGTTGCCAACTCAGGGAAATCCATTTCTGAACTTATCAGAGCAACTCCAGGAAGTGCAGGACTGAACCTTAGTTCCACCACCTACACAGTACTGACCCGAGAAATGGGAGTTCAGACGCTGCCTATGGGAGTTTTGGGGCCTTTACCTCCAAGGACTGGGGATTATTTCTAGGTCGAAGCCGCATTATTATAAAAAGGATTACAGATCTATTCAGGAGTTACAGATAATGATTATGCAAGAGAAATTAGAACTATGGCATTATAGCTGTGCCTTCTAACAAAAGAATTGCTCAAAGAGTAAGAGAGGATAAGATGCTTTGGGTTCTTCTGATTTGAACTGGGTCCAATCTATTACTAATAAGAGATCTAACCTTAAATGAATAATTGAAGAAAAAAGTTTTGAAGGATTAATAGATACTGGGGCTGATGTAACAATTATTAGATACAATTTATCTGATACTCTCACTCACCTTCAGAGGATTGGTTAGGCCAATAACCCAAAACAAAGTTCTAAGTTTCTAACCTAGAGAGATGAAGAGGGCAGTTCAGGACAAATTCAATCCTATGTCATGCCACATTTGTCTATTACCCTCTGGAGAAGAGATCTTTTGTCACAGATGGGTCTTATGATGTGAAACCCTAATGAAGTAGTGACTAAACAAATGTAAAGACAACGATCTTTGCCTGGTTTTTGCCTGGTCAAGGGCTAGGAAAAAAAGGACAAGGCATTAAGACATTTGAAAGTCCTAAGATTCATTCTAATACTAGAGGCTTGAGGTACATTCTGTAATGGCCACTATCTTGCCTGCATCCCATGCTGATAAAATTCAATGGCTTAATAATGTTCCACTGTGGATTGATCAATGGTCTTTATCTAGAGAAAAAATAGAAGCCACTTCTTTGCTTGCACAGGAGCAACTAGAGTCAGGGCATATAAAAGAATCTCAATCACCATGGAATACTCCAATATTTGTTATTAAGAAAAAAATCTGGTAAATGAAAATTGCTATAAGATCTAAGAAAGGTCAATGAAACCATAGTACCTATGGGAGCCTTACAATCCGGGCTTCCATTCCCAGACGTTATAAAATAGTAGTAGATTTGAAAGACTGTTTCTTTACTATTCTTTTGCACCCCCAGGATTGTGAAAGACTTGCTTTCAGTGTTCTTCCATTAATTTTAAAGAACCTATGAAAAGATATAAATGAATAGTTCTTCCTTACAGCATGGCCAATAGTCCTATATTATGTTAAAATTGTGTGGCACAAGCCATTCAGCCTATAAGACAGCAATGGCCAATGACACACATCATACATTATATGGATGATGTCCTTTTAGCAGAAAAAGATCCTCAGGACTTGCTTTTATGTTATAGAGATTTACACTAGGCATTATCTGATAAAGGACTACAAATAGCTCCAGAAAAGGTACAAACTTGGGATCCTTATAATTATTCAGGCTTTAGGCTTACAGATCAAGCTGTTTATCCCCAGAGAATAATTATCCATAGGGACAGTTTAAAAACTTTAAATGATTTTCAAAAGCTGTTAGGTGATATCAATCGGCTTTGCCCCTATTTAATATTTACCACAGGAGAATTGAAAACCTTATTTGATATTCTTAAAGGGAATGCTGATCCTACCTCCCCTCGATCTTTAACCCCCGAAGGATTGTTGGCCTTACAATAAGTAGAAAGAGCTATTGAAAAACAATTTGTTAGTTATATGGATTACTCTTTGCCTTTACAGTTGTTGATTTTTAATACAACTCATACACTACAGGATTGTTATGGCAAAAGGATCCTCTTATGTGGATATATTCAAGGATATCTCCTAAACATAACATCCTGCCATATTATGAAGCAGTAGCCCATATGATTATACTTGGCAGGAAACAGGCACTGATTTATTTTGGCAAAGAACATCATTATTCAGCCTTTTAATGCAGATCAGAATACTTGCTTAAAGCAATGTAGTACAGATCAATTGCTTGCTAAAATAGGATTTAATGGCATTATAGACAATCATTATCCTCAAGATAGATTGATTTTTAAATGTACGTAAGGTTACATTTCCTAATATGATATCTTTACAGCCTCTACATAATGTTCCTTTGTTTTATACTGATAGCTTCTCTAAAAGAATGGTATATCTCATAAATAATCAACAAGTAATCATAGAGACTCCTGGGCTCTCTGCTCAGCTGCAGAACAGCCAGCAGTACTCAATGTTTTTTAGTCCGTAAATGATGCTTTTAATCTTTTTACTGATAGTCTCTATGTGGCTCAGTTTGTTCCTCTGTTGGAAACTTGTGGAACAATTTATTTCAATACACCAGTCAGATCTCTATTTTCATAACTACAAAACATCATTCTTACTAAAAAAAAAAAATGCCTTTTATATTGGTCATATATGAGCTCATTCTGATCTTCCTGAATCTTTAGCTGCAGGCAATGGTCGCATTGACAGAGCTTTAATAGGAGAAGCCTTAATTGCAGATCCTGTTGCATTGGCTAGATGTGATCAAAATAAATTTTACCTCTCTAGTTACACCTTAAGGCTCCAACATAAGATCACTAAGGAGCAGGCTAGAATGATTGTAAAACAATACCCTAATTGTCTTACATTATCTCCAGTTCCTCATTTAGGGGGTAATCCACAAGGCCTTGTACCCAATCATATTTCACAAATGGATTTAACTTACTATGCAGAATTTGGAAAATTGAAATATATACATTTATGCATTGAGACTTATTCAGGATTCCTTTTTGCTTCTTTACATATGGGAGAAGCTTCTAGAAATGTAATTAATCATTGCTTACAAGCCTTTAATGCTCTGGGATTACCAAGAGTCATCAAGACAAATAATGGGCCTGCTTATACTGGAAACAACTTTACACCATTTTGTAAAAAAATTGGAATTGAACGTAAAACTAATTCCTTATAACCTAATGGGATAAGAAATTATTGAATGTGTGCATCGTACTCTGAAAAATTGGCTTTTAAAAACAAAAGAGAGGGAGTTATGCCCTCCAAGGTCACCAAAAGCAAACCTTGCTTTTGCTCTAATTGTTTTAAATTTTTTTGCAAACTTATGCTAAAGGTCAGTTTGCAGCAGATAGCCACTGGCATCCAGTCACTTCCAGCTTATTTGCCAGGGTTAAATGGTGAGACACCCCTAACTAATACATAGAATGGTGCCAGCCCTGTTTTAATTTGGGCCTGATGTTCCATCAAGTGGACACAGATCCTGAGCCTAATGATTATGATACTAATGATGAAGATGGCTCAAAATTCCGATCATCCAGATGAATTAAGCTGGAGTGTAGTCTCCACTCTTACTAGAGAGCAAGTGTTATTTATCAATACTCAAAGCCACCCCCTGTATACCTGGTATCCAGACCTAGCGTTTGATCCTTGCCAATTAGCAGTGAGATTAGATACCTAGGGCATTCCTGCTTAAAACTTTAATTTCCACACTAATTGAACCATTCATTATAATCTTGTTACTTTTAACTTTTGGACCTTGTATCTTAAACAGATCGGTTGCCTTCAGACAGGAACACTCTCAGCAAGCTCAGCTATTCACCATGGCAGTTATTGCTGTGAACAAATGCAATGAGTGCATATTCATATGTCCTTTGTGGCTTTGGTCTGAATGGAAAAGAGTGTGCATGCTATAGAAAGCCAGTAGTCAAATGGCCACCAAAAAGATTAATGAATTAAATAGATACTTCCACAAAACCAGGCCCAATTATAAATAAGATGAATAACAATTGTCATCCAGAGAAGAGAAGTTTCCCTGAGAATTCCTTTCTTTTTTCTCTTCCAGGTAAAAATTAATCACCTGTGATGTCTGCTATTAGGAGTTCTAATCCTGATGCTGGCCTCTGGACTTATACTACTCAGACCTCCAATGGGCCTTTGACAAGGACATCAAACAGCTATAGACTGACATCATTAATCTGAAGAAATCCCTCGTTTCGCTGTCTGATGTGATCCCCCAAAATTCCAAAGGACTTTATTGGACCTGATTTTATCTTTTACACTAGAAAAGACTGTATACAGCTCTAGACTGTGTACAGCCCTTAAAGAAGAATGCTGCTTTTACATAGACAAAACAGGAATGATTAAAGAGAGCATGAAAAAGGCCAGAGATGGATTTGAGAAAAGACAGAGAGAGAAAGAGAGAAAGGAGAGCTTGTACAAGAATTGATCTTCAACCTCTCCATGATTGTTAACCCTACTTCCTTCCATCTTGGGATTATTAATTGGGATATTTTTGCTTATTTCCTTTGGTCCCTGGGCCTTAAATAGGCTGACTAACTTTGTGAAACAACAGACAGATAATCTGATAGCAAAATCTATTCAGATACATTATCATATGTTAGCTTTGGAGGACCACAGGACTCTAGATGAGGTTGTTACTCTATCCAGGGTGTTCCTAAGTCCCGTCTCCACCTATCCTAAAAGAGGGGGCTTCTGCCCCTAGACCAAGCAGAGAGGGGCCACCCAGAACCCCCTCTGTCTGGCGATCTGAATTCTTGCTGAGGCTTCGAGGCCAAGCACTGCAAGGGAATATAAATAAAAGTTAAAAATATGTTTCTGGGTTCCCTGAGGGACAAGCCTGACTGCATAGGGGTAGATGTCAAAAGTATCCCCTCTCCAGGAAAAAGACATCGGGATGGGTATGGCCCTTATGCCTCATTGGACAACGACTGGAGGACTAGAGCCATCGCAATGTCCCCTTTAATTACTGGAGGTCAGGCCTCTATCCCCGCCTTGGCAAGATTAGAATCGCCACAGCCCTTCTATACTTGGAGAAGGGAGAAGATGTCAGGGGCAGCCCTGTTGGGAGCCGACTTTAAGCAGAAAGCGGCTAGAAAGCAGCTATCAGCTTTGCAGCCATCTTGAGCCATATACCCTGACATGAGACTTGGTTTTCAACAGCCTACAACAGCTGAAGCACACTCTGATATCCCACATAGCTTGTTTTGCTGTTTAGTGCCCACAGCTGCAAGGAGCATGTGGTATCCATGCCTACAAGGCATGCAGTGCACGTGCTATCCACGCCATACATGCCTGTAAGGTGCACGTGCTGTCCACACCTGTAAGGCTTATGTCATATCCACACCTGCAAGTCACATGGTATCCACGCGCCTACAAGGCACGTGGCAAAAGCCTATAAATACCCAGGATTTCCTTGTTGTAGTGTGTGTGTGTGGTGTGTGTGTGTGTGTGTGTGTGTGTGTGTGTGTGTGAATGGGGGTGTAGTAGTAGTAGGTGTAGTGGTGTGTGTAGGGTGGAGACAGTAAAGAAGACTTTACTACAGATCCTCTGGCTTGTCTCTATTCTTCGTGTCTCTTCCCCTTCTTCCCTCCACTCTCTCTCTTGCTAAACCCTGACCCGTGGACCGGAGCAGCAGCACAGGCCGGGACGTTTTCCGCCCCCAAGCCAGGCAGAGTACAGTTTGGGGCCTGACGTGGGGCTCCAGTAAGCGAGTCTTTTACACAGCCCTGATTATACACTGAAGGCCTAAAATCAGCCATAAGCCTAAAATCAGCAATAGGCCTGACATATATGCCTGCTAACACAAAGTCTTGAGTCTCTATGGAAAAACACTGAAACAGAGGGCTACGAACTATTGTAAACAGGCAGCTTTTGTTGAAATCTACCAGCCTGAGTAGTCATAAACCTTGTAAATAGGCAGCCTTTGGCAGATAGTACCAAATTAGATTATGACAAGGGAATCATAGGAAGAGTCATAGTGACCTGATCCCTGAACCTTCACCCAGATGATACCCTGTTCTGAAAGATATCTGTACTCCCCCTGAACATCTATGTTCCTGTGTCATCCCCTTCCCCACATTCTGCATTTTTGTGTTTATAACCCCTGTGTTAAAAAGTAAAAATTATGATTTGATAAAACAAACAAACAAACAAATAATTAACACACAGTGTACCCCTGGTTCTGCTGACTTAGTTCCTGACAATCTATTTTCTTGTTCGCAGAAATACTTTGAATTATAAAACGTTATTGTGGTTTGTGTTAGTATACTGGGTAAAATAATTTTTATTGATCTCATTTTAAACTTCAAAGTTTGTAGTGAGTTAAAATGTCCTTCAACATAATTATAGGTCATATTTATTTTCATATTGTAAAATGCTAGTTAATCTGTTGAACATTTTAAAAAACTGGATTCCTTTTTGAGAATTTCATATATGAACACTTTATTTACCTAACTTTCTCCTTTCTCTCCTTCCTCCCACTCTTCCCAACCCCCCGTACTTTTTAAATACATTTTATTATTTAATTATCATTTATATATTTATGTATATATGTATACATGTATAAGTATATATGTTTATACAAATATTGATAAATAAAGTGTTTTATTGAAAAAAGAGAAAAAGAAAGAAAGAAAGAAAGCCAGTAGTCACACAGAGGTAAGAGTGTTCTTGAGCACCTATCGAGCTAAGACAGAGACATACATCAATGTTGCTATGTTTGTTTTCCTTGACAGGTAAGAAGGAGCAATATAGACACTGACCTAATCTAGACAAAGTCACCTGGCCACTCTACCCTGGACAGGATTATGGAAAACAAGTAAATCTTGTACTCCTATCCAGCTACTGCTCATCTTTAAAAAACTAAAAAGGGGGAATTGTGGTCCCCCCACCCCAGCCTTGAGCAGGCCAGAAAGATCTTGTTTACCACAATAGACCTTGCTACAATAGGATTTAGATGGAGTTATCTGCCCTGGCTGCACATACAACTTTGTACAGGTACTTAGAAGAATAGACTGCCACCTGAGCTTCTCTTGCTGTGCACTTTCCATATATATATATGTATATATGTGTGTGTATGTGTATATATATATGTGAATATTAAACTTGAAACCTTGATCAGAAACTTTGTCTTTGCTCCATGTTTCTCTTGCTACTCTGTCCCCTTTTCATTTCCAGCATCCCTTTCAAGTGAACCCAATCCATCCATCTCTGGCCACTGAATGGCTACATATATCATCTTCAAAGTTGGACATGGAACTCAATTCATGCAAAAGGTCCTCTTTATTTTGAAGTTGTCCCGCAAAGTGAGAGACATTGAAGGACACTCATTCACTAGTCTAATTTCCCTTTGCACTGACAAATCAAGGTCTAGCCTGGAAAGAATTTTAGGACAGTTTTCCCAGCTTTGGGCAGCAGGGCAGAATTGGGTGTTCAAAACAATTAAGTAAATAATATGAGGCAAACCTCAGCTACAAGAGACATCACTCTCAAGAGAAATAAATTATCTCATTCTCCTGCCACTTTTCTCCCTACCTTCATTAGATCTCCAGATCCTGAACCATACAGGTTAGCTTCCCTTCCCCCACCCAACTTCCCTGTTCTCTGAATCCTCTGAGGAGGTGCCAAGGTGCCCTAAGCAGCTTACTATCTCAGGGGGGACCTCCATTCTCCCCCAACCAGCTCTCTGTCAACCTTCATCAGACCCATGGATCCTGAACCACTCAGACATTTGAATCTTGAACAATACAGACATGCTGATCTAGAACCATACAGCTCAAGGATACTCTTCAGAGGCCTGCCACACCAGGACAATCAAGATTAAGCCCCTTCCTAATACCTACTACAACATGAACATCCAGGGATCAAAGCCATCCAAATGGCTGAAGGCCCTCAAAAAACCACAATCAACAAAAGTCAAGGCAATATGACACCTTTAGAGCACAGCTACCCTATTATAGCAATGAGATTTAATAAATTAGTGTGTGTGTGTGTGTGTGTGTGTGTGTGTGTGTGTGTGTGTGTAATGTGATTATTGATTTTTAGGCTATGATGGATAAATGGAGACTGGAAAACAGATTTCTACCTTGACCATCTTTTTCTATGATGATAAACGTCAGGATGTACCCCACAGAAATTTCACACCAAGCATTCTCACTGATGTTCTAGCTAATGCTCAAAGAATTGCTAGCCTAGAACACATTTTGAATTCCACGAGTACTGTCATACATAAATCTCTTTTATGTTATGTTCCAGTTTATATTTTGAGTAATTAAATAGGTACAGGAGATGACAAGTCTAGCCACTGAGACAGAAGAGACTTACAGAGAAAATCTATCTTCTAGATCATAATGTATAAATAAGAATATAGATTAAAAAGATGTGTCAATGCTACAATTTTCACACATATGACAGAAAACATTAAGGAAAAGTCATCTAACAGCACTGTGGTTTCAGTTCTTAGATGAATAGCTTTACTGAGCTAATCTAAACTCACAATAAGGCTGATTTTACCTCTGAGCAGGCTGGTATGAGGAAGGCCACAGGTGCTTCCATGCAGGATCACAAATTCATTTTCACTAGTTCAGGGTACAATTTATCTCAGGGCTGTGACATCACTATAGAAATTTCCATTATGATTCATTTTTATTTTATATATGTGGCTGTTCTGACTGCATGTGTCTGTGTACAATACCTACAGAGGCCAAAAGGGGCATAAGATCCCTTAGGACTGGAGTTACAGGAGACAGTTAGCTACCAGATGGTTTCTGTGAATAGAACCTGTGTTCTTTATAACACCATTCAGTGCTCTTAACTGCTATGCTATCACTCTAGCTGCTTTTATTATTTAAAATTTATTTTATATAGTTTAATTAAGATACATCACTTTCTCCCTTTCCATGACTATTCTCTATCCCTTCCCAAATTCTTCCTTTTCAATTTCTTCCTTTAAGTATGTGTGAGTAAGTATGCACAAATATATTAGTAAAACATAATGAGTCCATTTCTGTTGCTTGTGTGTATGAGGTTTCAGGAGTGAACATTTTGCATTGGATATTCAATTAAGAAGCTCATCCTTGAATAAGATTAATTCTTTCACGT
This sequence comes from Rhabdomys pumilio, assembly GCA_030674055.1. Classification (NCBI taxonomy): domain Eukaryota; kingdom Metazoa; phylum Chordata; class Mammalia; order Rodentia; family Muridae; genus Rhabdomys; species Rhabdomys pumilio. Next base: position 37,168,828 of record JANHMN010000020.1, read on the forward strand.
ACAGAATTCCACTCTTTAATGAGCAACAGGATTTTGACTCTGAAGTGACCTAGGCTGCCTTGTACTGGAAACATTCTCAAGAATAGAAATCTTGGGGTGACAAATACCTCAGCTACTACTTGCTACTACTTGAGGGACTTCCATGGCCCTGGAGTTCTGGAGCTGCAGGGAAGTCTATGGACATCAACCTTAGGCAGTCACAGTCTCCCTGTGTTCTATGGGCCTCACAGCACACCCTGGTGACCATTCTCACTGTGGATGACTTTGAAATCCTGAAACAACTGCCTCTACCTTCTAAGCACCATGACTACAGATCTGTGCCACTATGCCTGGCTTAGTCGACTTCAGCTTCATTTAGCGAGTCATGACAATGATGGGATAAGATGCGAAGTCATACTTAACTATATTGAAAAACCACTTATCTCTGTGAGCCTGGGTTTCACCATCTGTAGAATAAGAACAGAACTCTGCCCTAGTCCTTTGATGAGTTGTAACAGACTCAGTGATAAAGAAAAACAACACTGCTCATAGTTAGAAGACACTGGACTTTAAGGCAGGAGGGCTGTCTTTGATGGGAGCCTTCTTCTGTTATTGGAGTTAGGACTAGAGCCTGTGTTCTAGCTATTCTAAACTGTCAGATTCAGCTACACATCCTCAATAATCTAATTAACAGAAATCAATTTTCCAGTTGTGACATGCCCATATATACTGTAGGTACTCTGGAGGAAAGGTGGGCAAATATCTCTGATGTTCAAGGACAGCTTAGTCTATACACTGAGTTCCAGGCCATCTAGAGATTCACAGTGAAACTATTATTTAAAATAAAACACAATAGAAGAAAAATTTAAATTATTAATGAAAACTGAAAACATATTAACATACTTATTCAATGTGACTTGTTTGGAACAATGATGAAGATATAAGGAAGCTAATCCATCCTTGGGGGTCCTAAAAGATTTAGATAGAAGCTAAGTGGTATACACAACTAAGTAACCTAAGAAAGCCTCCCCAATTCTCAGCTCCATTTTCTCCTGTAAGGTACTAAAATAATGAGTTAATATTTTTTCTTCTCATCTGGAGGAATCAGTCTTTCCCAGAATGAGATTCCAAAGGAAATCAGAATTTCATGAGATCTACTATTTTACTAAATGTTAGCGTAAGGGAGAAAGATGAGTGTCTCTTAAGAACATCCTTATTCCTACCAGGCAAGACAGGCTACAGGAATAACAAGGTGGGGACGACAGAGCTTTGAGGTCCAATTGAAGACCAACAACTGGGGGGCCTGCAAGATGCTGTCATTGAAGGCTACATGTAGTTTACAAGAAAATGAAACAGTGAAACACCTGTAAGGGGCTGACTCACCACAGTAGAGTGGATACAAAGAATACAGTAGGAGCCAACTTGTCCTCAGCTACACCCCCATACATTGCTTTCTGACCCATTAATCCTCTTCCTTTCACATCCAAAGTTTCTTCCCTTATAGTTCATCTACACTTCAAGGCTCTTTGTAAATGTCTGATTACCCCACCCTTAGAATGACTTCTGTTTGAGTCTCAGGTTCCACTGATAACAACCTCAATGTTATCTGGAGCTACCAACAACCATAGCTCCTAACTGAATGTTTTGTAGGTTTCAGGGAAGTAGAATACACTCACATTCAGGCAAGTCAGTCTTCATGCATGCAAGTTTCTTTCCTTAGAGTAGGCAAAAACTCCAGCAGGGGTACATCTGATATATATACTTGTGGGCTTCCATTGCTGCCTATCTATCATGTGAGATGAACTCAGTCTGGTAGCTTTGGTCAAGTGGTCAACCACCTTTTAAAGACTGATAAGGTCAATTTTTAGTCTCCTGAGCATTTTGTGTACTCTTCTCTAATTTTGTGGAGATTAGGGTTGGAAAATTTCTTTATGCACTAAGTCTCCATTTGTAATGCTACCCATCTTATATTTCTTCTGGGTCACCAGGTTTTGGGTAAAGATGAACTTAGGGTCAACCATTCACACCTTATAGCTGTCAGTGATGTGTTCATGGGCTGAAGAGATGGCTCAGCCCCTGACATCGGCTGTTCATCTACAGCACCTAGTGCTGGTTCTCAGCACCCAAGACACGGCTCACAACTGTCTGTAACTTCAATCACAGGAGATCAGGCACTCTTCTGGCCTCCAGTGATACCTGGCATGGACTGGGTTTACACAGTGGTAAAACTACTGCACCTAAATTGAATCAATTTTAATATTAAAAAAATGACATATACACAAAGAAAAACTTTTTTTTATAATAGGGAATTACATATGCATGTGTCTTTTTCCTATTTACATATATGGTACCCCAGGAGCTCAGAAGAATAAAACAGATGTCCTGGATCTGGAAATACAGGTAGCTCTGAGCTTGGGTACTCAAAAGGAGCAGTACTACTAATTTTCCAGCTCCCAGTGCAGAAGATGAAGATGCTCCATTACTCTTTCTGTCTCCTATCACTTGAGTGATGGAGTTCCTACTAGATGGCTATTGAACTAATTTCTGGATTTCTTTCCTTTTGTAAATGGACCCTCCACATTACTTATTTTCACTGTTAGCATAGTCCTTTTTTTTTTTAACTTAAAAAAAAGTATTTATTTTATCTATGTGGTACCCAGGTGCTCTCTTCAGAGACACCAGAGGAGGGCAACACATCCCATTACAGATTGCTTTAAGCCTCAATGTGGTAGCTAGAGATTGAACTCAAGACCTCTGGAAGAGCAGTCAATGCTCCTAACTACTAAACCATCTCTCCAGCCCCAACATAGTTTTCTTAATGTGAGTAAAGATAACAAAAGGTGTTGCTGAAATCAGTCAGAGTCTTCTTGGAGTATACTAGGAAAATCACCATAATTTGAGATACACTCTTTCTTTTTGGAATTTTTTGACACAGGATATTTCTACATAGCCATGGCTATCTGGAACTCACTATGTGGACCAAGCTGACCTGAAATTCAGAGAGACTGACCTGCCAATGTCTCCCGGGTGCTGAGATCGCAGGAACACATCTCTAAACCCAGCTGAGATAAGTTTATTAAATGACTCATCTTTAAACCTGAGAATAAAAGATAAATTAAGATTTAAAAAGGAACCATTAGTTTTTGATGAGCAGTAATACTTCTTGAAATTCTGCAATAATAATTTAAACTTGCAAATAATTTCATATGTTCTCACTAATTTGATTATTTTCTTTGCTTTGTTAATTTCATCCATCTAAACAAATGTTTGAACTGTTTTTTGTGCATACATCTGTCCCACTGTACTCATGTTGCAGTGAGAGGACAAATTATTGGTTTCTATTTTCTACTTTCCCCATGTGAGTTCTAGACATCAAACCCCGGAAGACATTTGGTTCAAGTAGCCTCAATGGCCCTCATTTGTGTTTTAAAATTATTTATGTATGTGCCAGTGTATGTGCATATGTATGTGCATATGCCACAGCCCAAGGATAGAAATAAGAGAAAAAACCAGTAGGAGTAATCCGAGTCTCTCATTGAACTCAGGTTATCAGGTTAGCAGCAACCATTTTACCCAGTGAGAGAATTCTCAGGCATTCATTTGTGATTCTGAGAAAGTGTATGGACAAATGTTCACTCCGAAGAATAAATTAACACATTCCAACAAAAACAAAACCAAAAAACATAGTAATATATCATTTTCATTTTGCAACAAGGAATTATTATTAAAATCATCCTGTTTTCCTTGATCCTCAGATGACAATATGTTTACAATTTGAAAAGAAGACAATATTTTACTGATGAAATATTTCAACTAATCTTATTTGAACCTCAGTGAGACGGCTCAGTGGAAAATTTCTTTGGTGTGCAAAGCTGGCAACCTGATCTTTGTCACCAAAAAAAGATGGTCAAAGTAGAAAGTTGTTTTCCAGTCTCCATCAATCCAACATGGCCTAAAAACCAATAATCACATCACACACACACAACAGAACAAAATTTAATAAATCTCATTGCTGTTAAATTACCTACTACCTTGAGATAATTCCCTTAGAAGGCAGTACTTTAAGAGCAAGTGTCAAATGGTAACTAATATGAACATAAAGAAGCAATGAACATCAAATAATATACACATGTCCTTAGCACCTCAAGCTAACCATGGCTTCTATTTTCTAAAACATGACTTCCTAACTACAGCATCTGTTTACATCTTTTGTTTTCCCGAACATAATGACTGTTCCTAACTACAAAAAAACAAATGGATATTATTGGTTAGAGTGTAAAACATACATTCTGTATACATTAACATACATCAAACGCATACGCAAAGCTGCCATGTCTAAATGTTGATTGGTAGAAAAATGTAGCTGAAACTTGGCACAGATGTTTATACTTTTCAAGCTTAAAAGCTCCGTAACATGGGTTGTATTTTACCTTCAGAATATGTTCAAAGGCCTCTTTAATCAGTAGCAGCTTTATTACAATTAATTCTTATCACTTGCATTGATCTAGTATTTGACGTGTGATGGATCTAAGTGGAATCATAACACAAAGACATTATCATACTGCTTACATTCGTAGAATTTCTCTCAACTGTGAATACTTTCAAGATGATTAAGATATAGAAATGTGCAAAGCCTTCACAATATTAAAAATATTCATAAAGATTCTCTCCAGTATGAATTCTTTCATGACTTTGAAGATGACTTTGACCTGCAAAGGTTATACCATCCATTATCCTCAAAGAGTTTCTCTCAAAAATGTACCTATTTATGCTGTGGAGAGTACTATGTTGTGCAAATATTTTACCAAATTGGTTATATTCATAAGATTTCTCTCCAGTATGTGTTCTTTGATGATACTGGAGACTATTCTGATAAGCAAAGGCTTTACCACATTGATTACATTTATAAGGTTTCTCTCCAGTATGTATTCTTTTATGTCTTTGGAGATGACTTTGACGTGTATAGGCCTTACCACATTGATTACATTCATAGGGTTTCTCTCCAGTATGTATTCTTCTATGGTCTTGTAAAGAACTGTGTTGTGAAAAAGCTTTACCACATTGGTTACATTTATAAGGTTTCTCTCCAGTATGTATCCTTTTGTGCCTTTGAAGATGGCCATGACTTGTAAAGGCTGTACCACATTGATCACATTCATAACGTTTCTCTCCAATATGCGTTCTTTTATGTATTTGGAGATGACACTTCCATACAAAGGTTTTACC
>JANHMN010000020.1:37174042-37184430 GCA_030674055.1 Rhabdomys pumilio
GATGTGTTCCTTTATGCCTTTGAAGATGACGGTGAGTTGCAAAGGCTATACCACAATGATTACATTCATAGGGTTTCTCTCCAGTATGACATGTTTCATGCCTGTAAAGATAATTGGCACATGTGAAAGCTTTACCACATTCATTACACTGTTGAATTTTAAAAATCTGTATGAATTAATATTATAATTTAGTCTAATGGTAAAGAGGAATCAGATTCTAAGATTTTATCATTTTGTTTATATTCAATGTGTTCCCCCTTCATTATGTTTTCTTATGCATCTTTGACAATACCTGTGCTGGTTAGAGCACTTATTACATGACTTACATTTATAGTATTTTTTGTCTATACAAAGTTTTTCACATATTTGAAGAAAGCAGAAAGAACTCAGAGATTTACCACATTGAATGAATTCATAAATTTTTCTATAGTGTGAGGCACAGCACATTTGCAAAGTGAACCAGGACAATCAGAAGAATTTCCATCTTTCTAGTACCCATACAGAGTTTCTGCAGTATGAGTTTATATATATACTCCAAATTTCCAACTTGTATCATATTTAGAAAGTTGACTCAAAGTGGGGACTACTAGATATCTTCTATTTTTTTCTGGGCGAGAGGTACCTTGCTTCTTTGAATATCCCTAAGCTCAATGGCATGTATCCACTGTGTCATATGATACATCCATTAAGAGAAGAATAACAAAATAAAGGTTTCCACATTGCATTCACACAGTTTGACTTTTGTTCCTCACAGACATCTGGTAAGGGGTTAACGTATCTCACTCTTGACTCTCATAACCTGCCCCTCTGACTACATTTAGCAATGTAGCTACAAGTATATAAGTAATACTAGCTTTACTATGGACTCTTTGCTCATTAGAACATTTTGAAGTTATATCAATCACCTATTCAAAGTGTCTACTTTTTACAATATTTAAGTGAGACAGATTGGCAGTTCTACAGTATCGCTCTAATAGGGCTATGAGTCAAATGGTGATATCTATGAAGGCATTGTTTCCTTGTCTCCTTTTTAGAAGAGTGCCTCTCAAACACAAATCAGACACTTGACATTGAGGAATATAAAATAATGTGAATGTAATAATCATCAATATGCTTAAAGAAGTACTTTTTTACATTATAGCTTTTTTTTTTTTAAGAACTTCCACAGCAGAATAAAACTTCTTCAGAGGCATATTTGTATCAGCTTGCACATGAAAATTACCTTCCATCTCTTCTAGAACTTTGAAATTGTTCTTCAAAATAATGGTCTTCCCAATTGTAGCCTAAAATGCAGTATCAAAAATGTATATATTATTGGAAATTATAGAAAATTTGTTACTATATTCAAAGAATGTTAGAACAATGCTTGATTTATTCAACTCATTCTCAGTTGAAATCACAAAAGATCACCAATAATAAAGAAACACGTCTCCCTTTACTTTAAAAAGTCTAATAAAATTCACTGTCTTACCTATAGCAGTGAGGTTATCGTAGGTCTCCAACATCACATCTTTGTAGAGACTCTTCTGTGAAGGAGTCAGCAAAGCCCACTCTTCCCGAGTGAAATTCACATACACATCATCATAGGTCACTGCATTCTAAAATATCCCATACATGCATAGAACGGAAAACATGATACTTAAAACACTGTCAATGTATACTTCATTGACAATATATTCATATAATTCTGGTGCTTCCCCACTTATTACCTGACACAGTAGTTCTAATATAATCAAATCACCAAGTCACTGTAGAAGGAAACTATATAATGAGGTTCACCTCTGTCATTTCTGTGTCCTTTCAATAGGATATAGCCTTACAGGAGAAATGCCAACCAACAGATGAAAAGAGAGAGGGAGAAGCAAAGGGATCATACAGAGCACACATCAGTGATATTGTATGAATCATTAACAATTACAAAGAATGATGGGAAATCTGGGTGTACTGCCTCATGGCTTTAATTCTAGTACTCTGGAGGCAGGGGCAGGTGTATCTCATTGATTTGGATGCTTGGTTTGTGCAGGACAGACAGAGATACATATTTAGACCCAGACCCCCCTGCAAAAATCAATCAAACAAACAAACAAAAAAGATGGAAAGAACTCAGAGGTCTTTAGTGAAGTTCATACATCCACTCTGGTTCTGCATTCATCTTCCAGAAACCTGAAGTGTCCCAGTTTAAATAGTAACATAAAGATTTAACTGAAAGGGAATGCATGTTTAAACAGTAACAAATGAACCCATGAAAATATCAGCTATGTGAATGATGACCATAAATGAACAACATAGTGCAGGAGAGACAGATCAGGAGTTAGCAGCACTTGCTGGTCTTGCAAATAATTGAGCTCAATTGCCAGTACTTACATGGGGGCTCACAACTATCCACTATTCCAAGTTTGGGAGTTCTGAGGCCATCTTTTGTCAAGGCCCATGGTAGAGCAAGAGCAAACAGCTTTAGAACTCAAGGATGAGGGTGTAGCAGTTAGCACAACAATGACAGAAGTGCATCAGAGAGGCAGAGCCCTGAGGAGTTTGTGTCCTGAGGAATTCAGGAATTCATGCAGAATACTAATATTCATTAAAAAAAATCAAAACAAACACAACAGGTTGGAAAGATATCACGTACCTAAAATTCAATGATTCAGAAGGCTCAGGTACTATTAATGTCATGAATACATGGCATCCTGAGAAATAGACTATAGTCTCTGCCAAATTTCAAAATTCAAGATGTGAATGATGATCAGCACAAGAGCAAATGTTTGACATGTACAAAATCCTACATTCCATCTAATAATAGAAAACAACAACAGCAACAACAAAAACCAGGGATGTTGTCCCACATCTAATGCCAGCACTTGGTTGCCAAAATCAGGTGAATTTCTAACTTCAAGGCCTTTCTTGTCTCTACATATCTACTTTCAGGACAACCAGAGCTACACAGAGTAACTTTGTCTTCAAAAACAAAACCAACAACAGCAACAGAAAACAAAATTAATACTAAAAAAAAAACCAACAAAATAGCAAATTAGCTTAGCATTGAATAGCAACTGCTTTTATTGTATCTCATGTGATTTAGGGATAAAGTTTATAATGGTAAAGGCTGTGGCAGCTCGAGAAGGAAGCTGACTGATGAGTTTCAACCACAACACAGTAGATACAAAGGAAAAGGCAATGGGGTAGCCACACAAATCCCATCCCCAACAAGGAATCTAGAAAGGTTCCTCCTACAAAAACTTCCACAAACTCCCCAAAGAAAACCACAAAGGAGAGACAAGTGTTTAAAGATATCATCCTATTTAGGAGGTCATTGGTTCAATCAAGTACATTCAGACCTGGTCACTATAGGCTCATGGTCATCCTATTAAGGAAATGCATTGAGTCTAATTTTAATGATGCTAACAGTCTGCAATAGCCTGTACACTGTTCAAATGTCCACAGTTTCTTCTGACACTCAAGACATTCTCTTTTGATCACATTTTGTAAAATCAGAAAACAACATCAGTGTTGCTCAACATCCATGACAGCTATTACCTCAAGTGCCAGGAACCAGACTGGCCTGCCGAGGTTTGAACTGGGTAACAGCACTGGATGTAGCTTTAAACTCTAATGGTCTCTGGCCTTCCAGCTCTCTAACAATACTGAATACTTGCTGAAGGCTTCTGTAGACTTAACAGTCTCTTGTTTATTTTGTGGCTAAGAACTGCTGGCTTCTTTTCTCTTTAACTCTCTGTGAATTCTTGTTTCTTTATCAATCTCTATGCTTTATTAAATGCTGTAACTTTATTTTATAATTCGCTGTTACAGTTCTGTGCTTCACTAGTGCTGCAAACCTAAGTCTTTATTACTGTTCTGTACTGAACACTTAACTCTCTCTTACTTGTGCTTAAATAAGTGCCAATGTCTGGCAATTAACACACGCTGTTTAACAAAGGGAATTCAGTAAAGGATTTATTGCTTGTGCTCCTTTATCTGGCCATCCAGCAATAAGCCCTTTGCAGGCCTGAGTCATTAACTCTTTGTGAACCAGAACGAAAGGAAAAGAAAAGAATCAAAATGCTTTATACAGGCAAATATGCACAGACACACACACATTCATACACCCGCACTCTGGTGGGCCTGACCATTTGTCACCATCTACTCCACAAGTATTCATGCATGTTTACATATACACTTATACATACACACATACATATAGACAGATACATACATTTGGATGGATGAATGAATGGATGGATGATGAGACAGAGCTCCCCAAGTCAAACCATCCATCCAATAACTTTATTTCTTTTCTCTGGCATTCTTTATTATTATATCCTCTTAGACAACTTTATTACCTCAGAGATAAAATGGTACATAAAATGGCAGTTACAGAAGGGTGTTGATATTAAGTTCAAAGCAGTGTTTCATTATAATATGCTGGTTATAAGTTCAAAGCAATAGTTTTTACATGGCCTTGCTTTTTCATAGTGCCCACCTGTGACTTTGTACTTGGACCTAAATGTTTTTCCTTGAACACAAATTTGTACTAAATCTATTTCTCTTTTTACTGTAATTATGAAAGGTCACTGTATTACCTATTATACAATCTTTACTTACTATTATGAGAAGTGGGCACGTTCTAGTCTTTATTCTAACTTTGTTATATCTTTCTAGCAAAGCAACTAAGACCATCTCTTAAAACTTTCTTCTTAAAACTACTCGAATCAAGTCAGAAATTCTAAAAAATGATTAATTGATCTAAACAGCATTAATTCATGAAAGCTCATCTTTATGTTGATCTGCAGGATGTCTGATCATTAGGGTGGGCTAATGCACAGGGATTGTTATTAATTTAATAATGACAGGAAAGACATATCAGCTGCAAGAAGCAAACCTAAGATGAAGTCTCTTTGGAACCAGGCCTTCAGTCTTACCCATCATAAAATATTGGGCCACCTCCAGGAAGTCCTGGATATTCCCACCAAATGGACCTAAGAATCAAGCTGGTGTAGCCATCTTAATATCTAACAAAAGAGACTTCAAACAAAAATTAATAAAAGGAAATGAAGAAGGAGGATACTACATGTTCATCCAAAAAGCTACCAAGATAACATTTAAATTTTTAACATCCATGCCACAAACATAAGAGCAGCCACTGCTATAAAAGAAACACTTTTGCACCTTAAATCACACATTGATCTTCAAGCACTGATAGTGGGAGGCTTCAATACCTCACTGTTACCAATCAACAGGCCCTCTAAAGAAAAACAAAAGAGAGAAATGCTCCAGTTAACTGATATCACAAACCTAATGATCCCAACTTCTAGTTACAGAATATTCCACCCAAACACAAAAGAATACACCCCTTTGCCAGCAACACATGGAACTTTCACCAAGATGATGACATACTCAAACAGTACAAGTCTCAAGAGACACAAGAAAACTGACACAATCCCCTGTGTCCCATCAGACTATCATGAATTAAAGCGGAACATCACCAACAAGCGATACAACAGAAAGCTTAAAATCTCAGGGAAACTGCACAACTCTCTACTAACGAAAAACAGGTCAAGACAGAAATAAAGAAAAAATTAAAGACTTTTTAATATTCAGTGAAGATAAATAGATAACATATCAAAACTTATGGGACACAATAAAAGTAGTGAAAAGAGGACATTTGATAGCACTAAGTGCATACATAAAAAAATTGGAGAAATCTCTTCCTAGCAACTTAACAGCACTCCTGAAAGCTCTAGAACAAGAAGTAAACACATCTACAAGGAGAAGACAGCAAACGAGAGCCCAAATCACCTAAGAAGAAACAAAGAGAGCATTAAAACAATCAATGAAACAATTGATTCTTTGGGAAAAAGAACAAAACAGACAAACCTTTAGCCAAACTAACTAAAAGAAGAGAAAGAATATGCAAATTTAAAAAAATGAGAAATGAAGCTGGGCAGTGGTGGCGCACGCCTTTGATCCCAGCACTTGGGAGGCAGAGGCAGGTGGATTTCTGAGTTCGAGGCCAGCCTGGTCTACAGAGTGAGTTCCAAGACAGCCAAGGCTACACAGAGAAACTCTGTCTCAAACCACCCCCCCCCCCAAAATAAAATTCAAAATGAAAAAAAAATACAACAATGAAGAAATCTGGAGAATTATAAGGACACATTTTAAAAACCTGTACTCCACCAAATTGGAAAATCTAAAAGAAATGGATAATTTTCTTGATAGGTACTAATTACTAGAGTTAAACTGACATCAAATCAACAATTTAAGTAGACCTATAACCCCTAGTGAAATAGAAGAATTCATTAAGAATTCCAACCAAAAAAAGGACAAAAAAACAAAACAAACAAAAAAACTAACAATGAAAACAGGGCTGAACGGTTTTAGTGCAGAATTCAACCAGATTTTCAAGGAAGACTTAATACCAATACTATTCAAAATATTCTACAAAATATAAACAGAAGGAACATTACCCTATTCATTTTTATGAAGCCAAAGCAACTCTGAAACCCAAAGCACATAAATACTCAACAAAGAAAGAATGTAACAGACCACGTTCCCTTGTGAACCTAGATGCATAAATACTCAATTAAATACTTAAATCAATATTTAATCAAAAAACAGAAATATTCAAGTATGCTTCATCCTAGAGATGCAAGCATCCTTCCACATATGAAAATCAGTAAATGTAATGCACCATATGAATAAACTGACAGGAAAAAAAAAGGCCACAAGATCATCTCATTACACATGGACCAAGCCTTTGACAAAACCCAACACGAATTCATGGTAAAAATCTTGGAGAGATTATGGATACAAAGGACATACCTAAACATAATAAAGGAAATTTACAGCAAGCCTATACCCAACAACAAATTAAATGGAAAGAAACTCAAAACAATTCTATTAAAATCAGGAACAAGACAAGACTGTAAACTCTGTCTTTATCTATTCACTATTGTCTTAGAAGTTCTAACTAGAGCAAACACAACTGAGAGAGATCAGGGGATATAATTTGGAAAGAAAAAACTCAAAGTAACCCAACTGGCAGATGATACGATAGTATGCATAAGTGACCCCAAAAATCCCACTATCAATCTCATAAAGCTGATAAACACTTTCAGAATAATGGCTGGTTCCAAGATTAACTCAAAAAATCAATAACTCTCCTATATAAAAATGACAAACAAACTGAGAAATAAATCAAGCAAACAATCCCTTTTACAATACACTCAAAAAATATAAAATATGCTGGAGTAACTCTAAAACACCAAGTGAAAGACTTGTATGACAAAAACTTCAAGTGTTTGAAGAAAGAAATTCAACAACATATCAGAAGATGTAAAAAAAAAAAACCTCTCATGTTTATGAATCAGGAGGATTAAAATAGTAAAAATGGCAATCCAACCAAAATCAATCAATCTACAGATTCAACATAGTTCCCATAAAAATTTGAAAACAATTGTTTATAGACCTTGACAGAAAATTCCCACCTCATATGGAATAAGCAAAATCCAAGGCATCTAAACCCATCGTGAACAATAAAAGTTCCAAGCAAAAAAAGTTTGCATGGTATTGGCAAAAAACCCACACAACAACAGAATCGATTGATCTGATGATCAACAGAATCGAACTGAATACCCAGACATAATTCCATCCACATATGGACACCTGATTTTTGACAAAGACACCTGATTTTTGACAATGAAAAAAGGATAGTACCTTCAACAAATGGTACTAGTTAAGCTGTATCTCTGCATGTAGAAGAATTGCAAATAGATACATATCCATCACCCTGTACAAAACTCAAGTGCAAGTGGATCAAAGACATCACAATAAAACCAGACACACTAAAATTGAGGAAAGATATAGTGGTGAACAGCCCTGAATGTCCTGGCTCAAATGACAACATTCTGAACAGAATATGAACAGTGCAGGCACTATTAATAAACAATAAATAAATGAGATTTCATGGAACTTAAAAGCTTCAGTAAGAAAACCACAGTCAATGGACAAAAGATATAGGTAAAGAAATGGGAAAGATTGTTTACCAACTCCACAACCAATAGAGGCCTAATATCAAAAATGTATGAAGGACTCAAGAAATTAGATGGTCAAAGAATAAAAAATTCAATTAAAAATAGGGTATAGATCTAAATAGAGAACTCTTAACAGAGGAATCTCCAATGGTCAAGAAACACTTAAAGATATGTTGATCATCTTAGTCATCATAGAAACGCAGAAAAGTACTTTGCGATTTCATATTACACATATCAGAATGGCTAAGGTCCATAATATAAGCAACAGCTTATGCTGGCAAAGATGAGGAGAAAGGGGAACATGTCTTCCTTGCTGGTGAGAACACAAAGTAATACAGCCACTATGGAAATCAATATTGGGATTCCTCAGAAAAACCCCAAAAGCTTGGTCTACCTCAAGACCCAGCTATACCTCTCTTGGGCTTAGACCCAAAAGATGCTCCATCCTACCACAAGGATACTTGCTCAATTATGTTCACAGTAATTATTCATTATAGTCAGAAACTATAAACAACCCAGATATTCCTCAACAGAAGAATGGATAAAGAAAATGGTGTATATTTACACAATGGAGTATCACTTAGCTGCTAAAAAAGTGACATCATGAAATTTACAGGAAGATAGATGCAACTCGAAAAAAAAAATCTAAATGAGGTAACCAAGACTCAGACACACAAATATGGTATGTATTCACTTATAGTCAGATATCAGTTATTAGGTAAATGATGATCAATCGACAATCCACAGACTCAGAGAATACAGGTAAAGCGAACAGCTATAGGGGGACGCATGGATCTCCCTGGAAACGAGAAATAGAATAGATTCCGTGATTGGACTGGAAGTGAATGGGGACAGGAGTGGGAGGGATCATTTGGGAAGGTGGAGAGAGTGCAGTGCAGGGAGAAATAACTAGAATTAGGGGGTTTTGGGGGGCTAGTGTAGAGTCCTAGTGTACTACTAACTTCCTGGGATCTGTGAGGGTGACCTTTGTGAGGACTCCTGTAATGGAGAATACGGAGTTTGAACTGGCCATCCTTTACAGCCAAGCAGGTTACAATGGTGAGACTGGGTTACATTCAGTTGAGTTGCTGGCAGAGGAGCTCCATGGGGACCCCTAAACAACCCGGATGATGTTAGGACAGAAGGTTACTCTCTGAAAACTGACAGCTGGGGGCATTGCTGAGGACGACTTCCACACAGCTCACTGAATAGAGAGGTAAAGCAGGTGCAGACCTGGAGACTCCACCCATGGGTTCTAGTCTCTTTGGGGTGAGAAGGTACAGGCTACAGAAGAGAAACCTGGACATCAACCCTGACTAAAAACCCTCTATCTAAAATCTGTCCTGCCTGCAAGATGTGCAGGGGCATGGTGGCACCAAACTTCTTGGAGTGGCAAACCAGTGTTTGGTTTATCTTGAAGCTTATACTAAGAGAGAACCTATGGCCTACATTACCTGGATGGCCAAAAATCTTGAAAGGCAGTCATAGGGCACTGCATGGGTATGCAGTAAGTTTCCTGCTGATACATTATGGCTGTTAGCATGCTGATTTTGCGGGACTTCTCCCACTACAGTGGGAGAAGCTATAGCTCTAACTCTCTCACTTGCTCTTGAGATACTTTTCCTCCTCGTTGGTAGCCTTGTCCAGACTCAATATGACATCAATGCCTTTTCTTTTTGTACCTTGTTTGGTCTTGTTAGGCTATCCTCTCTTAGAGGCTTGCTCTTTTCTAACGAGGAAATAGAGAAAATGGAGTGGATCTGTGGAAGGGGGAAAGTAGGCTGGACTTAGGAGGAGTGGAGGGAGGGGAAACAATAGTCAGAACACATTGTATGAGAGAAGAATCTGTTCTAATTAAAAATATTGATTCCATTTTTGTTAAATGAAAATGCAAAGAAGAAAAGAAATAATGAACAAAAAAAAGTGAAATAGTGAGGACAGGGAAAAAGCATGATTTTGAAAGATACAATTCTTGTTTTGAATGGGTGACCATATCACAGGAGTTTATGGCAAGCTCATTATTGGCCCCAAATTCATCTGTGAAATCAAAAGTTACACTCTTAGCAATGTGAAATATATATCATGCAGGAAACAAACCCAGGTCATTTTCTTGTGTTAGTTTTCAAATAATAGAACTACATATATAATGTTATATAGTATTGCTAGATTAATTATATATTAAATATACACAAACTGATATATCAAAGAGTTAAATGTCTAAACACATTCTCGAAAGCAAAGATAAAAATGTCACTAAGGTGAATTATTTGATTACAAGAAAACAAAAGAGATGAGTCATTTATCAAAGACTATTACATTTTTGCCAATATAATTTATTGTCATTATTTAAATTAAAAAAAAAAA
>JANHMN010000020.1:37219430-37264082 GCA_030674055.1 Rhabdomys pumilio
ATGCTCAGCTGCCTGCTCCTCCTCTTAGGCTGAGAATATTACGTAGCAATTTAAGAACATTTCTGGTATTTCCCCCTCTTCCTCCTGAAATCAAGAAGATAGCTTGCATAGCTGCTTACTGGAGTTGCAGTGGATTTATCAGTCTGTCCCACAACTGGAAGGGTGCCCAGAATATTAACAATTAAAAAGCGATTTTAGGAAACAAGTGTTTTGTGGCTTTAGATAAACTGCAGCTACTTCTCATCTGGTAGGTATGAGACATTGCAGGAAGAGAAGCAGGAAACAGATGACATGGTTGAGCCTTATTGTTAGCCTGGGTATATTCCTGAGAGAGAAGGTTCAGAAACAAAAGCAAAAACCGGCTGTAGTAGTAAAGGGTCTTTAGATGAACAGACCTGGTAAAATGAATCTCTGTGTACGTAGAAAATGGATTTATTAGAGTGTCTCACAGGCTCTGGGTCACCTAGAATTCTGAAGACATAGGTGTTAGTTGTTATCAGAAGTCTGACCGCAGCAAACAGACCACTCCAGACCACAGGGTTCCAAAGGGAGGAGGTTTATTCAGGAGATAGGGCAAAGGTGGGGGGAAGAAGATGAAAGGATAAGAGGAGAAAGGAAGAGAAGTAGAGGCTGGCCATGACCACATGGAGAGAGAGGAAGGTGGGTGGGGAGGAGACAGAGAGGCAAGAGAGTAATCAGATAAGAGTAAGAGAGTAAGAGATTAAGAGAGGGTAAGAGAGGAGGGGGCAAGCAGCCCCTTTTATAGTGGGCCAGGCCTACCAGGCTGTTGCCAGGTAACTGTGGGGAGGAGCATACCTAGCTGTTGCCAGGTAACTGTGGAGGTGGATTTAGACAGAATACTAACAATAGGCTCTAATGCCAGAAAGAAAAAGAAAAGAAAGAGACAAAAAGAAGAAAAAGAAAAAGAACTAGCTAGCCAAGAGTAGGGCATGCAGACAAAGAAAAAGATCTGCCATCTTCAATATCCTTATATATATATAGGCTACCACCAGGAGCTGTGGTCTAGATTAAAGCTGGATCTTAGCACCCGAAGAGATCCAGATTAAGGATGGGTTTTCCCACTTCAAAAGCTCTAATTAAGGAAAATTTCCCATGGTACCCAACTTTTTGGTTTTAGATAATTCCACTTTTTGGTTTCAGTTAATTCCAGATGTAGTCCATTTGACTATGAACCGGAGCCACCAGAATCGCCAAGACAGAAGACCTGAGAAAGATTCTTCTCCCGTGGCAGAGAAGGAGAGCATGGGAGTCATTTCCAAAGCAATAATTTTCTTCAACAAAGGAGATCTGGGATTTTACTGAGGGAGTCTGGTTATGATCTCATCTAGGTTATCCTACGCCTATAAATGTTATATCAAATCCTCTGCATAATGTGGTCACAATGACAAAGCAAAGATATTTAAGGGCATTGTTAGGTTAAATTCAGCAAAAAACATATGTAAATTACAAAAATGATGGACAGAAATGTCTCTGGAATGCTAATCATATACTACAAGGTCTTAGTTGAAAATCAAATAAATGACATTATGGAAATGGATATTTCAGGAGCCAATGCTACCTGTTAATCATAATGCATGATGTAACAGATGGATGTATCAGTGCCACAATTCTCACACATACAAGGACAAATTCAGAAAACATCAAGGAAAAGTCAGTCACTTGTCAGCACTGGGCACTGTTCTTTTTGCTGAGCTAGTCAAATCTCACAGTGAGGCTGCTTTAGCCTCTCAGCAGGCTGGCTCAGAGGAAGGCCACAACTACTTATATGCAAGATCAAGAGGAGTTCATTATAGTTAGCCTTGACTGCTCTGTTTCAGGGCTGATATCACTGTATAAAATTCTATTTTTTCAGCTTCATTTTAATAGGTGTGTGTGTGTGTGTGTGTGTGTGTGTGTCTGTGTGCGCATATGTCTTTGTACAGTACCAACAGAGGCCACAGGAAGGCAGGAGATGCCTGGAACTGGAGTTCAGCAGATGGTTAGCTACTATGTGGTTTCTGGGGATGGAACCTGTGTTCTCTGTAACAATACCCACTGTTCTTAACCACTAAGCT
The DNA here is from genome assembly GCA_030674055.1 of Rhabdomys pumilio. Taxonomy (NCBI): domain Eukaryota; kingdom Metazoa; phylum Chordata; class Mammalia; order Rodentia; family Muridae; genus Rhabdomys; species Rhabdomys pumilio. Next base: position 37,221,506 of record JANHMN010000020.1, read on the forward strand.
ATCTCTCTAACTGTTCTTTTTTACTTAAAATTTATTTTACACATTTTAATTGAAATATATCACTTTCCCCATTCCTATCCTCTCTCCATCACCTCCCAAATTCTTCCCAACCAATTTCTTCCTCGTCAAGTATGTGTGAATAAGCCTGTCAGATATACGAATAAAATTTGTTGAGTGTAGTTTTTAACAAAATCTTAATTGTTTCATTTAACCAATGAAGACTTGGAGCAGATGGTGGGGTGAAATCCTGCTAGCTCAGAGATGAAGAGAAAACATCCAACATTTCTCTGTCTTTCATCCTCAGCCGATGTCCCAAAAAGAAAAGAGGGCTCCCTTTCTCTACTCTGTCTCTAATAAATCCTCAGACTGAATGTTTAGCCTTTCTACTCCCTGTGCATCTCTCTGGCTGACTCCCTCTCACTCTCCACGGTTCTTTTCTTCGGTCACTCCCTGGCAACTGGTTGCTTTCTCTGCCTCTTGACTTTATTGATTCTTGGATCAAAGATGTGCGCTAGGGTTGAACCACATCACAACCAGAAATCAGGTTTTTCCAGTAAATCAGATAATCTCAGTGTGCACAGTGTGATCAAATATCCTGCAACAGCTGATTCCATTTCTGTTGGCTGTGTGTACATGCTTTCAGAACTGACCACATCGCATTACATGGCCAAAGATGGAGCTTGTGGTGGTTTGAATATAGTTGGCCCAGGGAATGGCATTATTAAGAGGTGTGGCCTTGTTGGGCATAGTCTGTCACTGTGGGGGTGAGTTTTGAGGCTTCTATTGTCAGGTTCTGCCCAATATGAAATGGGGTCCTCCTGGCTGCCTGCAGAAGACAGTCTCCTTCTGGATACCTTCAGATCAAGATGTAGAACTCTCAGTTCCTTCTCCACCATCTTGTATGCTTGAATGCTGCCATGCTTCCTGCCATGTTGATAATGGACTGAACCTCTGAAACTATAAGCCAGACCCAATTAAATGTTGTCCTTTATAAGAGTTGCCTTGGTCATGGTGTCCTTTCACAGCAATGAAAACCCTAAGACAGAGCTTATCTTTGCCCAAGGCTAATTTTCCCACTTATAAGAGAGTTCCATTCTTTAATGAGCAACAGGATGTTGAAGGCACAAATGTCCTTGCTCCCACAGATCACTAGGGAAACAAGGAATGTCAAACACACAGGGGCTTCTCAATGAAGGAGATAACTGCATTCAATCCAAAAGGCTGGGAGTAGATTTGTTAATGATCTGGTGACTTCTTTGCTATCTGTGAAGCCAGACCTCATCCAGATTCTCTAGAATGATTATTGCAGACTCTTCCCTAGACTATTACCCATCATGAAGGGAGACATCATTTTATGGCTGGCTGATCTCTGTGCTATTGGTTAGACTCCACGTTACATTCTAGGCCTTTGGCTATAGACCCCACCCTCATGGTCACGTGTACTTTGTAAAAGAGTTTTTAATGTAATCACACCTTAAGCATTTTTATGCATTTGGTGTTGGACTGATTGTTGCCTGGAAATCTTTTCTAAAATTGTACTGTGTTTTAAATATGCTGGAAATGGAGTGCCTAGTATTACACTCCCCCAGTCTGATCCCTCAAGTCAATCTGCACTGGGTTTCATTCTCATCTCTTAGTGTGTGATTTGTTTCCCTCTCTGATACCTGCAGGAACCACCCTCACCACCACCACTAGAATTCTTCCCACCAAGAGACCTAGAAATCCTTGGACAGGAAACAGGATTAGGAATAGAAAACTTGGGAGTGGAAAACACCTCAGAGGCTAAGAGCACTGAGTTTTTTTCAGAGCACTCAGGTTTCATTCCCAATACATAGGGCAGTTCATTGCTATCTGTAACTCAAACTCCAGAGTTCTGACATCATCTCCTGGTGTCCCCGGTCATCAGACATGAGTGGGTACAAAGAAACTCACACTAATAAAGTAATGTCTAAAATTCTCTCTCTCTCTCTCTCTCTCTCTCTCTCTCTCTCTCTCTGTGTGTGTGTGTGTGTGTGTGTGTGTGTGTGTGTGTGTGTGAGAGAGAGAGAGAGAGAGAGAGAGAGAGAGAGAGAGAGAGAGAGAACTTTCAGTGTAAAGTCTGCCAACTCAGTTTTTGAAGAAACCGCATTTTGTGTGAGACTTAGGGCTAAACTCTAATTCCAGGAAGAAAATCACAAAGTCCCCTTAAGCAAACATCCTATGGCAGCCCCTTGCCCCATCAGGTTACAGTAGCAGAGTCAAACTACATATATAACCTAAGACATCCTGCCAAGGATAGATAACCTAACCATCCTGGGTTTTTGCCCCCATGTATGGCTCCTGCAGATTAGGCCGAAATGCACTTTTTTACAATATTAACTTGCTGACCAGTATTCACCTTTATCGTACAACCCAACTCAAATGGACCTTTAAAAAGGGTGAACATTACAGTGTCAAGTATCAGAAAGGAACCACCAAAATGTCATGTGGTAAAAATTTATTTTATGGCTGGGCAAATCTTCCAGTCTCTTCTCAAGTAAGAGAGAGATATGGTCCTGATTAAAATTAGGTGTTCAGCGGTCTCTATAAATTGGCTAAGTTTTAGAAGCTATGCTTAGTGCTTCCCGTAACTTCAGTTAACTCAGTCATTCTGGATTTCTGATGGGGTTGAAGACCTATAGTCTCATAGCCAATCCTGGCTATTTACTTTGAGAGAAAAGATCTGAGTGGATGGTTTTCAGCTGACATTCATTCTAAAGCCAAGAAAAAAGCCCGGTTCAAAACTAAATGTTTTAGTCAAGAGAGACGACAGAGGTTCTGGTTAGTCAACAAAAGGATGGACTGGGTATTAAGACTATCTTGTACCTCACTGGTACAAATAGGAATAATTATGCTCTAATTGTATTTTGAGAGAAAAGTTTTATTTTAACAGGAAGGGTAATATGTAGGAGGAGCTAAGGGGGAAGGAGCACCGAGAGGAAGAGATGGAGTAAGGAGAGGAGAAGATGAAGTAGAGGAGAAGCTAGGTGATGAGAGAGAGAAAGAGAGAGAAAGAGAGAGGGGGCATGGAGGCAGAAGTTCACGTGTCTCCATCAGTCAAAGATAGTTTATATATCTAGGTTGGGTATTGGGTTACACTTCTGACTGAGCATTACCAAACTTATAAAGCCTTTGATTAACATTTTAAAAAAATTGTATAAAAGCAAAATGGAAAAGGGGGCACGGGATAGGGGTTTTCTAGGGAGGGGAAATGGGGAAAGGGAATGGCATCTGAAATGTAAATAAAATATCCAATAAAAAAAATAAATAAAATTAGGGGGGTATTTTTATATTCAAGCTCAAGGCTGAGGTACATAGCAAGAGATAACAAAAGTGGAGTATTCTGCTGTTTGTAATTTAGTTACCCTCAGTCAGTTCTCAGAACATACCATGAACAGTGGAAACAATTTATGATGTGTAAACCTGAAGGTTATAGGGGAAGAACAAGAGGATACAAGTGACCTTTAACTTGGGGCCTGATTAAAGAAAACACAATAGGGAACAATATAGAAATAAATCAAAATTTAACATTAAATTTAATTATGAAAATGAATAATGAAGTCAGCCCACCTTTAACAAATATGCTTTTAATTTTTTTTACCTTTGGTTGAGACAGAGTCACCCAGCTGACCTTGATTCACTGAGTATATATAATGTATAATACATAGTGGATCTGTAATAAATAGCAGTATATATACCATCCTGTGGCTGGTCCCTCAGGGAAAAGGGATGCCTCAGCATGGGCCCATGGAGGCACCTCCTTCCCCATACCTGACTACACCTCCACCAAAACATATCCCCTTCTCCTTATCTTATTAAAAACACAACACTTCCAGTTATATAGAATTCAAGAACAAATTACTTAACGATTGTCACCACTGAGTTAGTGTCTTCTTTTATTTTTCTGCTTGCTTGTCCACTTATAAATGGACCCTAACCCTAACTCTATCCCAAATCCTACCCTAAGCTGCTAAAGATTGGTTGCCTCCAAGTGTGAGATAATCAAGAGAACAAAGGATGCAAAATCAGCTATGAATGCCACAGGCAGGAAGTGGCTTTAACATCAAGGATGAATCACTCTAACAGAGATCAGATTTCTGGAAGAGGGGCCCCTGTGCTGTTGATATGTCAGATGGTATCTTATCTTCCATTAACTCATCAGGGAAAAGAGGTAGGGCATCATTCAGTAGTCACAGGTGGATGAGACTTGAAGTGTGTGGTATATTTAAAAGGTAACAGTGTTCATATTTTTTTTATAGGCAATCACAAGCATTCACAGTTACTGTTGTTAGGTTTCCTAAGATACTGTAATTTTCATGGAAGAGCCAGTGGCAAGTGTAGAAACCATAGGTGGCTATAGGATGAAGAGACCAGAAAAGCTTAGGTGTAGTGAGTAGTCAAGATAACTTATGGGATTCCCACAAGATAAGTCACCTCAACTCTGATTTCTGTAACCTACAGTGAGCTAGTTCTTCTCATGAACTGCAAGAAAATGTGCCTGAAAAATTGCTTCCACGTTAATACTGTCTTCAGCTTCGCATGCAGTCAAGTTTGGTTTCTAAGGCACTTACTTATGTTATTGTTTTGCTGAACAATTTGACAGCTGAGCATTCATAGATAAAGTATAGTCTCTAGAATAAGCGATCCATGGGACTGTCTGAGTCCTGACACTTCAAAGCATTTAGATGAATTTTTGAGCTTCAGGTTCCTTTCAGAGAAATGAGACTAATACCACTCACAATATGGAAGCGTAGTGGGGAGTAAAAGAACCTACACGCAACGTTTAGAGTCATGTCTGCAATGAATATAATACATGGCAAACATTTGCTCATTTCTCCATTTGTTCCTTATGTCCTATATTGTTCACAAATGTATTAAAAAAGATCACATGAATCAATGCAGACAAAATCCAATGTTAATTTTCTTTGTGCCTTTGATATGAATTAATTTGCTAATTTACAGTACAGCCAACATTCATGAATTCCCCTTGGTATAGCTATTGCACGATAAATACTAGTGTCTTTACACCGTAGCAACGGACTACGGAGACATTTCTTGAAATCCCCATCAAGAACATAGCAGTGAGTGGTATCACCTGAAAGCCTAAGTTTGCATTATAGGCCCTAAGAATGGCACTCTAATTAAAACTGTTGGGTGCCAATTATTGCCAGACCATCTCGATGTGACTGCTGCCCAAATAATGACACTGAGACTTTTTGTTATTTATGAAAGCTTGGCCTTACCTTAGGTTTCTTCCCAACTAGCTCTTAAAATTTAAGTTAACCCCTATTGGGGTTAGTCTTGTGTGCTGTGTATTCAGAAGCTGAGTTGTGTCCCCCTGATCAGACTAACTTAACACTGGGGCACTGTAATAGCCAATGTGTTATAAAGAATGTTCCCCTGTAATCTGTGATTGGTTAATACAAGACTATAGCATATGACTGGGCAGGAAAGAGAGAAAGGAAGAACTTGAGATTGAGTAGGGGGCCTCAGGTAGGGACCACGAGGAGAAAGAGAGAACAGAAAGAAGAAGGAGGTCCCCATGAGGCAGGATGGACCATGAGGATGGACCATGTCCTCGTGGCTCACAATGAGGACACACATGGAGCACACAATAAGTCAGGTGAGAGTCAAACTGCGTGTAGCATGGTATCTATGGTTTAAAAACAAGTTAGAATAGCACAGAACCTGCCTAGTTCAGGTTTGTAGCTTGTTAATTAATTCTGATATCTCTGTGTTGTTTACTCTGAAACTAAACAGGATAGAGTGGGATAGAAAGGCCTACATACAGTTAGTACATTATCTGGTGTACCATATGTGGGGCATAGAATCCAAGCTAACCTGAGAAAGTCCATGGTAGAGTCTCCCAAAAAATGAAAGTGTGGCTCCTAAAGCCCTGCTGAGCTACCAAACAATTGAATGAGGCCCTTGAGGCCACAATTTCTCGGCCAACAGATACAGCTGCAGCAGATCTCCCCATTAGGGTCTGCCATGGGAGTGGGCAGAGGACTAGACCAAACTAGCCTGGGTAAGAGTCACACTCCTGCAGTTGCTCAAGCTCCTCAGGATGTCCATGGTGGCAGAACTAGTCCTGCAAGGACCAGAACTGGACTAACTACTGGAAGCATCCTGAGCTGAGCAGCAGAGGGAGACAGAGAACACAAAGAGGAAACTAACACTATAGACACTAACACTGACCAAGTAAAAGGAGTTTGGAATTAAATGTCTTAACATTAAGAGGAAAAGGATCCGGACACAAAATTTCACAGACAAATATAAATGACTTGAAATAAATAAATTTAAAGAAATACAGTATATAAAGATGAGAGGCACACTATTACAGAGATTGTGGACTTTATCTAATGCCCTTTTAAATGAGAGAGAGAGAGAGAGAGAGAGAGAGAGAGAGAGAGAGAGAGAGAACCTAACTGAAACTGACATGGTACTGGTTATGATTATTTTTGAATTAATAATCCTCATCCTTTTCTTAAGTAAGGACACTGACTTTCTGTGTCTTATCAAAGAAGATCTTAGTGAAGCAGCAGGATTTAGAGGAAAATTTACAAAAATTTATAAATCAGACTGAGGAAAATACTAAGATAATAAAGATATAGAGACAAGCATTAGAGGAAAAATTAGAAAAAAATCATAAACAAAATTGAGGAAGATTTTAAGATAATAAAGACAGTAGAAAAGGGAAATAATAAAAATTGGAAACATCTTAGAAGAAAAGTTACAAAAATTATAAATAAAATAAAATTAATAAATAAATAAAATTAAATAAGTAAAATTAAAGCAGAACATAAAAAACAGAAGAAGGAAGGCTAGGACCTACAGGAGCACTTTGTAACAAGACTTCAAAAGGGCAGGCTGTATCTGTTTAAAAAAAAACTAATTAAAATGTCTCTCCCACCCTTAATAAAGGACTTAGGCAGAGATGAAGGGAATTCTCAGAGTAACTGAGAATTCGAGTAGCAACCTATAGAGGCAAAAATTTCAAAATATTTAAGGAAGCAATAACAAGCTATGACTTACGTTCATCATATGTCAGATACTTAATAACTGGGCCACACGGAATTGTATAATTCCAGAAGATTGGAAAAACTTGATGACAGACATCCCAGAGCCTGGCCCTCAATCACAGTGGCTAGCATGACGGAAAGAGGAAGCTTCAACTGTGGAGCAATGAAAAAGGATTAGAGGCATTGACCTGGTAAAGGACCCGTTATGAGGTGAAGGTTTGTACTCTGAATTAAGAGTACAGATTACTTTTGTGGATGCTGTTCTAGAACAAGGTCACACCAGAGCCTTAAATGCTTGAGACAAGCCTGAACAATGATGACCTGAATCATGTACAAAGATAACCCAGTGTCAAGAGAATCTTTCACTGAGTGTTTACAAGCTCTGAATAGAACAATATCAGATCCATCTGCTAGAAAAATTTTAATTGAATCTCTAGCTTTGGAAAATGCTGACACTAAATGCAAAAAAGGCTATTAGATCTTTAAGGGCAAAATCTGTATCTCTTTATGAATGGATCAAAACTACTGTAGATAAAACACCAAATGCTTAGGGGTATGGCTGTACTCATTCACTTTCCACCACGACAATAAGTGCCAAAACAAAAAAACAAACAAGAGAAAACAAAAACAACAACAAAAAACCCACAACTGCTCACAATACAGTTATGACAATTGAACAAACAATTACAGTAGAAGCCCATTGATGTGGCTGTGAAAGATCAAGTCATTCCCTAAAGGACTGTAATCAAACAGTGTAGGGAGCCGACTTTAAACAGAAAGCGGCTAGAAAGCAGTTATCATCTTTGCAGCCATCTGGAACCATTTACCCTGATAGAGACTTCGTTTTTCAGCAGCCTACAACAGCTGAGCACACTCTAACAAATATCTTGTTTATCCCACATAGCTTGTTTTGCTGTTAGTGACCCCAGCTGCATAGTGCACGTGGTAAAATGTCTTCACCTGTGTTCTCCTGCGTGTGCTTATAAATACCCAGGATTTCCTTGTAAGAATATATATACAGTCAATAGAGTTAAGAGGAAAATATGAGTCAATAGAGTTAAGAGGTATATGAGTAAATAGGGTTAAGAGGAATGAACAAGAGTGAATATCCGCCAATAGAAGAGAAACAATAAAGGAGACTTGAGACTTGACTCCAGAACCTCTGCCTTGTCTCCATTCTTTGCGACCCTGACCCCTTGACCAGAACAGCAGCTCGGTCTGCAACAAAACAGTTCCTAAGGATAAACTCTTCTATAATAGTAATAATTCAGGGAGGAAGTTTCCTTTGCAATTTATTGGAAGGATCGGTCATATAGCTCATGAATGTAGGTCATACAAAGGTATTCAAGGACATTTCTTAATGTTGAAAAGATCTGACTAAAAACAACATGAGCCATTTGTTTCCTGTTCCCAGGGAAAAATATTTCTGAAAAGCAATTACAAAATTCAAGGCCTTATAGGACAAACAGAGCTGCTCAAAATGTAAATAAAATAACAGAGATAGAGCGGCTCCTAGGAATAAAATAAAAGATTTTAAGGAAAGAAAAGATATTTTGGCAAACTACTGTAAGTTCTAAGAGACAAAATTAAATTTTAATTAAAATCAAAACTAATTAAAATTAGATGGAATTGAGATTGGAGGATTAATGGATACTGGATCAGATATGACTTTAGTATCACAAGAGTCCTGGAATCCAGCATGGCTTCATCGCTCCTAGGGATTGGTATATTGTCCATGGTAAAACAAATTCTAAAATGGGTTAAATGCATAGGAGAAGATATGGCAGATATAGCCACGAACTTATGGGGAAGAGATCTTTTGCAACAATGGGAAGCAAAGATCATCCTTCCTGCAACTTAAGACACAGGTTGTAAAGGAGAAGATTTCTTTTCTTTTTTTTTTTAAATTAGCAAGTGACACATCCATATAATACACAAAATATTCTCTCTACACCAGGGGTCACAGCAGAATCGGAGCAGCATGTGCACCTATGGCAGGCGAGTCTTTGCAAGTGCCCTCAACACTTCCTGTGCATATGTGTTCCCTCGAGCTCACAGAAGAAATAACTCTGTGGTGTGCAGTGCATGGTTGTACTTACAAACAAGAGCTTTGCGCACACCAAAACATGAATATGCTCATGTTTCAACATTGAATGTCAGTATAAAAATTACCATCGTGAAAGGTGGACACTGCCAGGCTACCCTTCAAAGGAATCACATTTATCTCTAAGGTGAGTGGAAGTGAGTGTTCATAAAGATCATCGTTTGGTTTTTCCCCTCAGTGAGAAATGAGAGACCTCTAGTCACATAATAATCAAAACATCAAATGCGCAAAACAAAGAAAAATGTAAAAAGCAGTAAGGGAAAAAGGTCAAGTAACATATAAAGGCAGACCTATAAGAATTACACCAGACTTCTCACCAGAGACTATAAAAGCCAGAAGATCCTGGACTGATATACAAACACTAAGAGAACACAAATGCCAGCCCAGACTACTATACCCAGCAAAACTGTCAATCACTATAGATGGAGAAACCAAGATATTCCATGACAAAACCAAATTTACACAATATCTTCCCACAAATGCAGCCCTACAAAGGATAATAGATGGAAAACTCCAACACAAGAAGAGAAACTACACCCTAGAAAAAGCAAGAAAGTAGTCTTCCAACAAACCCAAAAGAAGATAGCTACACAAACATAGTTCCACCTCTAATAACAAAAATAACAGGAAGCAACAATCATTTTTCCTTACTATTTATCATCGTCAGTGGACTCAATTCCCCAATAAAAAGACATAGACTAACAGACTGGATATGTAAACAGGACCCAGAATTTTGCTGCATACAGGAAACGCACCTCAGTGACAAAGACAGACACTACCTCAGAGTAAAAGGCTGGAAAACAATTTTCCAAGGAGGAGATTTTCTTAATAAAGAAAGTAAAAGATGTTATCAAAGACAGTTACAGACTGTTCAAGCTGTTCGTAAGCAGAATAGAACAGGCTGACTCTTCACCTTTGTATGGAGAGCCACTGCTGGTAGAACACCAACTGCCCTACCACTAACATAGCAAACTGACAAACCTATTCAGATAAAACAATTGTTTATTACAAAAGAAAAGCAACAGGCACTACACCTACTGTAAGAGCAGCAGGAGACTCAATATATGGAAGAGTCCACTAACCCTTGGAATTCTCCTATATTTGTTATTAAAAAGAAATCTGGCCAGCAGACGTGGTCCTTCCCTGAGGCACTGGGGCCAGGGCCAGTGGGCCTTGAAGCTTTGTGTTCGTGCCCCCCTCTCTCCCCCTCCCCCGTGCGGACCCAGCATGTAGATGCCTGGTGGCTGCCATGAACCTTGAGACTATGAGGATCCATAGCAAAGCACCTCTCCCGGGTGGCATCCAAGACAAAAATGAAAAGAATAGACCATCCTTAAAATCCTTGAAAGCTGATAATAGACTGGAAAAATCCAAATATAAGCCACTTTGGGGAAAAATAGTTTACCTTGACTTGGCTTCTACCACCATATGTGAGAAATTACAAAAAGATACAGAGGAACTCGGAGGGTGAGTTGAAGAATTTCTCAGCAAAGATATCAGTTATCTTGTTTCAAACAAAAAGGAAGCAAAGTACGCACCGACATCGGGTCGAGTTTCTCCCGTACCAAGTCCAGAATCTGCATATACTGCAGAAACCACCTCTCCTCATCCCAGCCATGACGGAAGTTCCTTTAAGTCTCAAGACAGAGTGTGTTTAAGCCAAGGAAAATTGTTAGCTGAAAAAGCTGTCAAGAATCATGATTTTATTCCTGCTAATAGTATATTATCAAATGCCTTATCACGGGGAGTAAAGATTCTTCATATGGATGACATTCGATACTACATTGAACAGAAGAAGAAGCATTGAGTGCACTCAAGAAATCAAGTACTTTTGGAGGGATGTGCTTGGGGTCATGGGGGGAAGCTGGTACTGGAATATAAAAGCCAAGAAGGAGACTCAAGAAGCCTTTTTTAAAGGTTGAGGATGTGAACCAGACTTACAGGCCATTTTTCCTTCAGCTCCCCAGTATGCCTTGTATAAAACAACTTTCTTCAGAAGCCATGCAGTCCATTTGACATAGAGAAGTCACCCAGCATCCAGAATCAAGCTCAGCCTAAACTCAGAGTTAACACGGATGGCAATAAATGTGGAACCCCAGTTCAACTCCAGTTGAAGGAAAAGAGAGAAAAAAAGGATATCGTGAATGTTGCTTACAGAAATATGAAGATCTCGAAACTCACCTTCTGAGTGAGAAACAGGAACTTTGCACAGAGTAACCAGTATCAAGTCGCTGACGACATTGTATCTAAATTAGGTTTTGATTTTGTGGAATATGAAAGAGACACGCCTAAAAAGAAAAGGTACTTAGTCTCCCTTTGACATGGTTTTGAAAGGGAACTCACAGTTTTTTTCTATTAAAAATAAGATACAGTGTTGAATCCCTTTCTTCTGTTTGTGCAAATGTCTCGAAAAACACTGAACCAAAGGAGAAGCTACCATTGGAGCCCAATTTCCAGAAGGATGTGGGAGAAAACAATGGACAACTGCTCGAGCAGAATTTTCAGTATGAAGAAACCCAGAAACCTGAAGAAAACCTTGTGTTTGCTTCAGAACCCACGACCTATTCTTCAACAGGATTGAAAGAATGTGATGGGAAACCAGTGAGCATGTTAAATGCACGTGAGCCTGACCCAAAGCAGGATTGTGCACAGCTACCTCTGCGTGACAGCAAGCAGGAAGGCATGCGCGACGGCTCTGAACATAAAGTAACTGTAGACAGAAATGATGTACAACAGAGAGTGGGTGCTACTCCAGGTGTGCCACAGCCACGTGGACACGTTTCTTGTCTCAGTACAGAAGGAAATCTACCCCAACCAAAATTAACGGCAGATACTACACAGTTGTCAGCACAAGAGCTGCAAGAGAAGGATCTTCACATTGTGATTGATCATGATTCTGACTTGTCATTAAAGACATCAAAAGAGCACCTAACAATGAAGGCGAGAACTCCACCCTGTAGTCCTCGGGAACCTCAGGAATGTGACTCTGAGAATATGGAGAGTTTGCCTTGTAGTAAGATCCATCGGAAAGTGAGAATGTTACTCGGGCAAAAGAAAGCAAATGTGGAACCAGGTGCTGATTGGATAAGAAGAGGGCCGAGCATCTCCCTGCACAGGAAGACAACTTGTGGGTCACCAGTACAGTCTCTATTGGACCTTTTCCAGACAAGCGAGGAGAAATCAGAATTTTGGGGTTTTACAAGCTACGCTGAAAACAGTGGAATATGTGATGTTTTAGATATTTGGGAGGGAGGAAACTCAAGTAGTGTGATATCGACTTTTTTTCTTCCCCTTCAATTTCTTCATTTGTTGGATTTTAGTATTTAATGTGCTTTTCAGAAGTGACAGTTATATTCCTGAAGTTTTTATAAATATATATATAATTAGGAGTTGTAGGGGGGGTGTTTTTGCGAACTTTGTTTATGGAACCATCTGTAAATATTAAGATGATATTTGTAATTATTTTTTACAGGATTGAGTAGCTGTTACAAATTATACAATAAAAACTTGTGAATATATATATATATATGTATATATATATATATATGAAATCTGGCAAAGGGTGGATGTTGACAGATCTGAGAACCATTAATAAAATCTTTCAGCCAGTAACCTCTTTATAGCTGGAAACTCATTGCCTTCTTTGTAACCTACGGAATAGGCTATTATAGTAAATGATTTAAAGTATTGCTTTATCACAATTCATTTACATGAGCATGATAGAAATAAGTTTCTTTTCTCAGTACCTACTTATAATAGAAATTATCCAGTAAAAGCATACCATTAAAAAAATCTTACTACAAGAGATATTTAATAGTCTTACTTTATGACAACACTTTGTACAACAGCCATTAAAAATAATTTGTAAATGGTTGCCTCATTCCATAATTTACCATTATATGGATAATAGTTTGTTGGCTGATTCAGATACCTTAGAAAAAAAGGTTTAATGGCGTAAAGAGAATTTTGCCACATTGGAGATTACGAATTGCTCCTGAAAAAATGCAGAGAAGAGATTCTACTAATTATCTAGGATACACATTAGGACAAAACATTCCACCAAAGAATCAGGAGAGACCAATTAAGAACTCTTAATCAGGCAGCTCCACCTGCATCTCTAGAGACCTGCTGCTGCCAGGGGAAAACCTAGGAAAGAGGACAGGAACTATAGAAACAAGTATTACCAACAGAATACAAGAGATAAAAGTGAGAATCTCAAGAAGATACCATAGAAGAAAATGACACATCAGTCAAAGAAAATGCTAAAGCTAAAACTTTTTAACACAAAATATCCAAGAAATTCTGGACAAAACACCAGAACTAAGAATAATAGAAATAGAGGAGAAAACTCCCAATACAAAGGCCCAGAAAATATCTTTGACACAAATCATAGAAGAAAATTTCTATAACTTAAAGAAGGAAATGCCCATAAGTGCACAAGAAGCTTAGAGAACACCAAATAGACTGGACCAGACTGCTTTGACCACCCACTTCTAGCCCACCATCCAATGGTAGGGGAGAAAAGATGGCAAATAGGACAAGGGATATGGACCTGGTTAGCAGTAGTATTGAGGACGGTTACAATCTTCCAGTAAGAACCCCAGGAGAAGTTCTCTGTTGTGCCTCTCTCAAGAAAATGAAGATCAGTGAAGACATGAGACCAATGAGGTGTATCAAGGCTAGCTATGCAAACAATCCATCACTGTCTATTGAGTCCTATTTTATACTCTCTCTAAATAGCACATGTCCTCCCATGGTTCTTGCCTCAGCAAAATAACAAGAAAGTCTGCCTCAGTAAAGCACTGTGTGAATCTGCATCAAGAAACTTCCACTTCAATACCCAGCAAAACTTTCAATGGCTATAGACAGAGAAATGACAAAAAATAGCCATGTGTGAGAAGCCTCAAAATTTTACAAAAAACATCATATTAATAAGAGAGGTTTAAAGAAAAATTTTCCATCACTTGGCAACAAACCAAAGAAGTAATAATTTAAAAAAAAATCCTATGTGTTCTCTATGCAAACAAATTCTGTTATCTGCTGGTTGTAACCCTAGGGGTACCAAAAGAAATGACATCTAGCACACAGATGTTTTCCATTTTTCAGAATTTGAAAAACAAAGGTATATACACCAAACCATTGACACATACTCAGGGTTTCAATGGGCAGCAGCTTTAAGTTCTGGAAAGACTGATTGTTTTATTACACACTTATTGGAAACAATGCCAATTATCAGAATATCTGCACAAATTAAAACTGATAATATTCCTTTATATGTATCCAATAAAATGAAATAATTCTTTCTATATTACAGTATAAAGCATGTAACTGGCATACCACACAATCCCACAGGACAAGCAGTTATACAAAGAGCCAACTGTACCTTAAAATTGATGCTTATTGAACAAAAAGGCAGAGTAAATCCTCCCAGAAACAGACTAAATAATGCCTTCTTAGGTCTAAGTTTGGAACAACAACAGCTGAGAGACACTGGGTTATCAAAAAAAAAAAAAAAAAAAAAAAAAACCCTGAGAAACTAGGCCAACATACCACAAAGATGTGTTGACATTAAAATGAAAACCTGCTATAGTTATACCATGGAGATGTGGTTATGTTTATGTATTTATGGGGAAGGAATGAGAAAATATGTTCACCAACAAAACTTATAAAGATTAGATCTTTAAGGGAAAACCTCATAGCATCAGGAGACATTTGTGAATGTCATCACAAAGCAAATAAACCTGGCTGATCCACTCTCACAGACTGTTTCAGTTACTGGTGCCTATAAAATATGAATGAACATCAGCTTCTAAAGTGCTAGCCCAAATGGTCAATTGCCGGGGGCCACCACCGGAGCCCCAGCTTGGGGTGGCAAGGGGGAGAGAGAGAGATGCAGCTTCTTCTTCTTTCTTCTCCTCCTCCCACCATCCGGTTCTTCTCGAGGTAGCCCCTAGGCTGCTGCTGTGTGTTGATCTGCTGTCAGGGATCCTGTGGCCTGAGACTGGCACTAGTATCCCAGCCTTAAGACCAGCAAGGGTTTAAGTAAATAGCTTTGTGCTATCCTAAAAACTTCTGAGGGTAAAAGACTGCAGCCTAGGGTGATTAACACCTGTAACCTAACTGCAGAGGATTAGGCAAAGTGGCCTTTGTTCTATCTCAGCAGGAACTGCTGGGCTCTAACTTAAGGCTGGGTCTCAGGAAGAAAAGACACTTAGAAAAGTTGCTATAGAGTTTATTAAGTGTAAAAGTATCCTATAAAAGCTATCTGAGGTGAAACATGGAAAGCTCCTGAGTGGGGAAGAAGAAAAGATTCTAACAAAGTAAAGATTCTAAGGGAGAAAAACTCTAGACAGGGGAAAGGAAAGGGCGACGGGGTCTTAACTGGCTAACTCTATTCTAACTCTACTAACTTACTAACTCACTCCGTACTAACTCTCTAACTTCCTAACTGTCTTTGTCTTCAGTATTTGTACACCATTCAGCATACATGATCACATGTTACAAAGTTCATCACAAGTTCACACCAAAAATTGGATCATAAATTGAAATAGAAGTTTACAACACAGAATGTTTACATGAATATCCACTAGGAGTAATTATCTAACTAGACATTCATCACCTGTCTAGCTCCACAGGTTCGCAGAAAGTTTGAAACTATAACTTAAGAAATTGGTGAAGTTTTGTATAGATAAACCCAGGCAATATTTTCTCTTCTGTCCTGGTACCTATAATAAATTGTGGATAACCTCTAATCACCCTAGGCTAATGGTTATGACTTCTTGGAATGTGCTCTAAGCAGGAGAAGGTCTAGGGGCAATTAACTGATAACACTCAGGAGACTGGCAGAGTTCTCTTTGCAGTTTCGACTATGCCTGAGGGACTTAATAGCAGTCCCGATATAAAAGAGCTTAATAATCATTGATATAATTTTAGGAATTCTTATAGGATCATCATTGAGACTTAAGAAGTCATCTATTTATCTATATAGTATCATTACAAGACAGTACATCTTCGTGGGTCTGCAGAGGTCTGCTACAAAGGGGTGTGCTTAGTGATAGTAGCAAATGTCTAATAATAATAATAATGGGAAAAGCATATTAATAGCAGGAATCTTTCCTAAAATCACGTCCACCACAGCCTTGCTAATGGGGCACACTCGTCACAGATTATATAATAATCCGAGGCAAGCATTTCAGGATGATCATCTGCCAATTATTAGCTTGTCCCATTATGGCTCCTGACAGTCAATCACACAGAGACCGGACACCATATAGGCTTGACAGACAGCACATAGACGGGATAAAGACAGAGACTGTGTAACAAATGCCACAGTAAATTGTGTTTGTTTGTTTGTTTGTTTGTTTGTATTAACCATTTTTTCCTTGGGTCCCAAACAGGAATTCTTCATCCCAGTTCATCAGGAGTCAATTATAAGAAGACCATTGTCCTGATCTCTTAAGTTGAAATGGGTGGTTTTGGTTGTTTGATGTGTTATGGCTTTTATCATCTAGGGTGGTAGATTTAAATTACTGTATACTGATAGAAATTGAAAGTTGTTTTGTTTGAATTATTGATAGAAATTTAAGTTTGTGTTTTTGAATCATTGTATATTGATAGAAAGTAACGGTTGTTTTGTTTTTGTTATACATTAATAGAAATTTAAGGTTGTTTTGTTTGAATTCTTGTATGATAATGGAAATTTAAGGTGGTTTTGTTAGACTATATTGTACATATGCTGTTTATTTAGAATATGATGTAAAGTTCTACTTTTATGGTTCTTATAACTATACTGTATGTAAATTGTTAGGGAAAAATACAATTTTTAAACAAAAGTGGGGTTGTGAAGTGTAAGTTTGTAGTTGTGTCATGTGATGCAGACACACATGGTGTCTTGCTGAGGCAGAGTCACATAAGGTTTTGCTGAGGCAAGACCATTGGGAAGACATGCGATGTTTGGGAGAGTGTAAATAGGACTCAATGGACAGTGATGGCTTGCTTCCATAGCTAGCCTTGCAATGTTTCATTGATCTTGAGTTGTCACCGATCTTCATTTCATTAAGAGAGGCCCAGCAAAGTATTTCTCCTGGCATCCCAGCTGGCACTGGTTGTTCCCGCTGACTTGTGCCAATTCCTTGGAGGCCTGGCTGTTTCTGCTGGATTGTGCCACCACTGCTGATTTGTGTTTGGTATCCTGATACTACTGAACTGGACTGCTGGTATCCTGACAAATGAAGATTTGAATCATTCCAAAAGAACTACTTCTAATCAGGTCTACATCCCCTTGTCCTATTTTCCATCTTTTCTTCCCTACCTTTGGATGATAGGCTAGCAGGGGGGGTCAAAGCATTTTAGAAACCTTATTAAAAATATGTTTCAAAAAATCAAAACCTACATAAGGGGTTAACCATACACAAGAAACACAAGAAATAAATAATCCCAGAATAGTAAATCAAAAGAGAAGGAAAAAAACCTCACACAATAGCCATAAAATAACAGGACTCAGTAAATACTGCACATTGATAACTTTCAATATTGATAGTCTCAGTTCCCCAATAAGGAGACACAGGATAATACAGAAAACAGGATCCCTCTTTCTGCTGCATCCAAGAAACACACCACACCCTCAAGGATAGATACTCTCTCAGGGTAAAAGGATGAGTACATGTATTCCAAGCAAATGTCCCTAAGTGGTAAGCAGGTATTGTTATTTTAGTACCTGATAAAATAGTCAGATCTAATCAGAAGAAATAGAAAAGAATGCTGAAGAAATACAGAAAATTACAGTCAAACAGGTGAAGGTTATGAGTGAAAACTCTCCCAGACCTGAGAAAGGAAATGGAAGCAATAAAGAAAACACAAACCTAAACAATCCTGGAGATGGAAAACCTAGAGAACAGGAACTATAGATGCATAAGCATCACCAATAAAACACAGGACATAGAAAAGAGAGAACCTCAGGTGTAGAAGATATGATTAAAAAAAAAATCAATACATAAGTCAAAGAAAATGCAAAATCTAAAAAAAATCTATACACAAAACATCTAGTAAATCTGGGACACTTTGAAAAGACCAAACCTAACGATAATAGAAAGGAGAGGAGGAGGAGGAAGAGGAGGGAAGGAATAGGAAGAAGAAAAGGAAGAAGAAGAGGAAGAAGAAGAGAAAGAAGAGGAGGAGGAGGAGGAGGAGGAGGAGGAGGAGGAGGAGGAGGAGAAGGAGGAGGAGGAGGAGGATCCCTAATTCAAAGGCCCAGAAAACATCTTCAACAAAATCATAAAAGAAAATTTCCCTAATCTAAATAAAAAGATGCCTAGAATGTTACAAGAAGTTTACAGAACACTGAATAGATCGGAACAGAAACAAATCTCTCATCACATAATAATCAAAACACTAACTATATAGAACAAAGAGAATTTTCCAAGCAAGCAAGGGAAAATGGCCAAGCAATATACAAAGACATACCTAACAGAATTACACCTGATTTCTCCTCTGAGACTCTAAAAGCTAGAAGGGCCTCACCATAGTTATAGCAGACCCCAAGAAACCAGAGATATCAGCTCAGACTACTATACTCAGCAAAACTTTCAATCACCATAGAAGGAGATATGAAGATATTCCACAACAAAACCAAATTTAAACAATATCTTTCTGCTAATTCAGCACTGCAGAAGATACTAGAACAAAATCTCCAGCAAAGGAGGGTAACACAGGAAATAGACAATTCCACACAAGCAAATTCAAAACGAGAGAAACACACACACACACACACACACACACACACACAGAGAGAGAGAGAGACAGAGAGAGAGAGACAGAGACAGAGACAGAGAGACAGAGAGAGAGACACATACACACAGAACCGACTACCACCAATATCAAAATAAAAGGGAATTAACAGTCATTGTTTATTAAAATCTCTACATCAATGCTTTCAATTCCCCAATAAAAAGACACAGGCTAACAGAATAGATGCATAAACAGAATCCATCATTCTGCAGCATGCAAAAAACACACCTCAGCAACATTACCTCAGAGTAAAGGGCTGGGAAAAGGTTTTCTAAACAAACAGACCAAAGAAACAAGCTGGAGTAACTATTCTAATATCTAATAAAATAGACTTTCAACCTAAAGTAATCAAAACAGATATGGAAGGACATGCCATGCTCAGCAAAGGAAAAATCCACCAAGATCATGTCTTAACATCTATGCCCCAAATGAAAGGCACTCACATTTCTACAAGAAACATTCATTAAATTTAAATCATATATCAAACATCACACATTTATAGTGGAAGACTTCAACTCCCAATTCTCACTACTTGGCAGGTCATCAAGACAGAAACTAAACAGAGAAATAATGAGAGTAACAGGGATTATGAATCAAATGGATCTAAGAGACATCAATAGAACTTTTCACCCAAACACAAAAGGTTATACTTTCTTCTCAGAACCTCATGGATCTTTTTCCAAAATTGACTATATAGTTGGTCACAAAGCAAGCTTCAACAGACAGAAGAAAAGTGAAATAATCCTCATGGATCTTTTTCCAAAATTGACTATATACTTGGTCACAAAGCAAGCTTCAACAGACAGAAGAAAAGTGAAATAATCCCGTCTATGCTGTCAGACCACCATGAATTAAAACTGGGCTCAACAACAACAAAAACAACAGAAAGCTGAACTCAAGGTTGTTCATAGAAACTGAACAACCCTCTACCCCATGATCATTGGGTCAGAGGAGAAATAAAAAAAGAAATGAAAGACTTTCTAGAATTCAATGAAAATGAAAGTACAACATACCCAAACATATGGAACACAATGAAAGCATTGCTAAGAAGAAAAGTCATAGCCCTAAGTGCCTTTATAAATTGTAGTGTTTTCATACTAATGATATAGAAGTACACTGAAAAGCTCTAGAAAGAAAGAAAAAGAAGAAAACACAAGCAAGAGGAGTAAATGTCAGGGAATAATCAAACTCAGGGCTGAAATTAATCAATTAGAAATAAAGAGAACAAGAAAAGAATCAATGAAACCACAAACTGTTTCTTTGAGAAAATCGAGAGACAAACACTTAGCCAAACTTACTAAAAGGCACAGAAACAGTATCCAAAGTAACAAAATCAGAAATGAAAAGGGAGACATAACAATGGACACTGAGGAAATTCAAAGAATCATTGGGTCTTACTTCAAAAGCCTGAACTCCACAAAATTGGAAAATCTAAATGAAATGGATGATTTTCTAGATGGACACCACTTTCCAAAGTTAAATTAAAACTGATAAACATATCTAAATAATCCTATAACCTCTAAGGAAATAGAAGCAGTCATTAAAAATCCCCCCCCTCCAAGAAGCTGAAGGCCAGATGGTTTAGTGCAGAATTGACCAGACTACATACCAATACTCCTCAAACTAATCCACAAAATAGAAACAGTGTCAACATTGCCAAGTTCATTCTATGAGGAAACAGTTACTCAGATACTTAAACCACACAAAGACTCAACAAAGAAAGTTACTGTCAGACCAATCTCCCTTATGAACTTTGATGCAAAAATGCTCAGTAAAGTACTCACAACATGAATCCAAGAACACATCAAAGATATGATCCTTCATGATCAAGTAGGCTCCATCCCAAGAAATCAGGGATGGTTTAATATAGGAAAATCCCATCAATGTAACACACCATATAAACAAATTAAAGAAAAATACACATGATATTCTCATTAGATGCTGAAAAAGCTCTTGACAAAATCCAACACCCCTTCTTGTTAAAAGTCTTGGAGAGAACTCTCAGGAGCCATCTAGGAGAAGCAAAAGCTAGTAGACGACTTCCCTTGGCACGGCCCACTGTTTTTGTGTGATCGGCAACAGGTAAATTCTGAATTGCAAGGCCTTCAGAAATCTCATCTCAGGATTGAATCTCATTGTTGATATGCCTGTTCTACCATTATTGAATTAGTCTTATGATCCCTCCACGTTACCCAACCCTATAGAGCCAATTCTCTGCAGATCAGCAAAGATGCATTCTCTTGTAGTAATGTTATGTAGACAAATTGAGAATTTTTTAATTTCTAATAATGATTCTATAGAATTCCTAAATTTATACTAGTAATTTTGAACCCTCTATAGAAAAGGCTGCAATTAGGGCTCTATAAAACTTCAAATGTCATGGATAATTGCACTAAGCTAGAAAGCAGGTTTGAAACAGGTTTACAATCAGAGAAAACATTCCATCTGGACTGGCTGTGAAACCATTATGGTAACTGGTGTCGTAAACTTAGACTAGACATTGTAGATGCAAGGACAGGAGATGACATAGTGTCTGTTTATTCAATAGAAAAATTCAGGGTTGATAAGACACAAGGCAGATGATTTGCCTTTTGACAAAACCATGCTAACTTATCACATAAAAATTACTGTTTAATGAACCTAGGAACTAGTGACAGATAATGAATGCTTAGATAACTAGTCTTAATGGAAACACATGTAAACATTTCTGCTGTAACGGCTTACTCAATTTATATTTGAATTTATGTTTGGACTTGTGAACTTTTGAAAAAAAAAGGTGCTTAGACTATCATGTGATCAATTATCCTGAGAAAATACAACAAGAAGGAATTATGACAGTAAGAGAGAGGAGAGGGAAGGCAGGCTTTTTCTTACCATGAGAGGACTTGTTGTTGTTTGTTTGTTTGTTTTGTTTTTGTTTTCTTAACAGCAGTTTTCTTCTTACTGACAAGGACATAGATTTTTCTCACTCAATAAAAAAGTAGAAGTTTTTTCTTTTTCTGAGCAATAAAAGTTGAAGCTTATTTTTTTTCATCCAGAATGAGTGAGTTCTTTCTGTGCTGGTGCTTGCTCAATGAAACCTGCTTGTGGGGGCTTTTGCTTTTGCTTCATCCACTAAATGTGTGTGTGTGTATGTGTGTGTGTGTGTGTGTGTGTGTGTGTGTGTGTGTAAGTATGCATTATACTTGTTGAGTGGCTAAGACAATCAGGCCCAACATGAATATGTGTATGAATATGTGTGTATGTGTCTCTGAATATTTTTTTTTTGTGTGTAAAGTTTTTCTTTCTGTAAACATGACCTTCTTTTTTCTGTTTCATGATGAGTTGTTTCAGGTCTCCGTCTGTCCTGACCAGCTCCAGAGAGATGACGCTTCCAGGCAAATGAGAAAAAAAAATCTAACAATTTTTACTTAATCCCCTGCTGTTAAATGGCATGTGTTAATTTGCCAGACTTCAGCACATATTTAAGCACAGAATAGTAAGAAATTCTTAAGTTTTTACCACAGAACAGCCACAAAAAGTTAAGTCTTCATCATTTAATAAAATAAAGAATAAAATCACAGAATAAAATAAAGCATAGAGAGTTAAAGAGAAAAGGAGCCAGTGGTTTTCAGCTACATAATAAGCAAGAAAATGTTTAATTTTCCAGAAGCTATCAGCTTCTTTTCCCAGTACATTAGAGAGTTAAAAGCCTGAGATCATCAGTACTTTGGCCTGCATCCCACACTATGTTCCTCTTCAGACCCAAATTTTCCCCAGGCTGAGAAGGCTCCCAGCATAGATCAGGGATAAGAAGCACTCATCTAAACACAATAAAGACAATTTACAGGAAACCAATAGTCAACATCAAATTAAATGGAGAAAATCTTAAAGCAGTTTCACCAAAATCAGGGACAAGGCAAGGGTGTTCACTCTCTCCTTATCTCTTTCATATAGTAGTTGAAGTTCTAGCTAAAGCAATAAGACAATTGAAAGAGACCAAGGGAATGCAAATTGGAAACAACGAAGTCAAAGTATCACAAAGTATCACAAAGTTAGATTTATAGATGATATGATAGTATGTATAAGTGACCCCCAAATTCTACCAAAGAACTTCTACAGCTGATAAACCTTAAGCAAAGTGGCTGGATACAAAATTAACTAAAACAAATCACCAGCCCTCCTTTATGTAAGCAATAAATGGGCTGAAAAGGAAGTAAAGAAAACAACACCATTCACAATAGCCACAAATGATATAAAATATCTCCATGTAACTCTAACCAAGCAACTAAAAGTCCTGTATGACATGAACTTCAGGTCTCTGACGAAACAAATTGGAAAAGATATCAGAAGATAGACATGTCTCCCATGCTCATGGATCAGCAGGATTAGCATAGGAAACGTGGTCATTTTACCAAAAGCAATGTATAGATTCCATTCATTGTAATTCCCATCAAAATTTTAAACAATTCTTTATAGACCTTGAAAGAATAATTCTCAGCTTCATATAGAAAAACAAAAAAGACTTAGGATAGCTAAAACAACCCTGTACAATAAAAGAATTTCTGGAGGGATCACCCTTCCTGTCTTCCTGACTGCAAGCTGTACCACAGCAATAGTAATGAAAATTGCATGATACTGGTTGATCAATGGAAGCAAGCTGAAGACTCAGAAATAAATCCACATACAAACAGACACTTGATTTTCTACAGAGAAGCCAAAACCACAGAATGGAAAAGGGAGAGCATCTTCAACAAAGGGTACTGGTCTAACTGAATGTCTGTTGTAGACACCATGCAGGAAGAGCTGCGGTGGGCAAGTGAGCTCCTGGGAGAAAGTCCACCATCTTGCTCAGCTGTGATTGGGTGCATTCTGGTGAGCCACAGCCCCAGACACTTCATCCAGGATTTCTTCTTGCTACTGATATGCTTTCTCATGTTTTTCATTGCCATACTTCACATGTATTTGGCTTGGTGTTAGTAGACACCAAGAGACCTTCACTGCCTATATCATAATGTTATTACTGTATCATAGTGTTATAGGGTGCTGGCCCACCCTACTGGGCAAATTTCCTGCAGATTACCATGAATGTGAATTTTCATGTATTAATGCTGTTTAGATAAACACTGACTTTATAGAATTTCTGAGTTGATTAAAATAATTTTAGGAAGAAAGTTTAAGAGGTGGCTTTAGTTGTTTTGCCAGAAAGATGTAATAAAATGTGAATCAAGAATAATATGTGCCTCCTTCTCCTCCTCATAGAATGAATAAAGGCTGCATAATAACGAATACAATGAAATTTCATAAATTGCATAAGAAGAGAAATTGGCTTGGGATGGAGTTGTGATCAAAGAAAAGCTTTTGTTCTAAGTCAGGTCTAAGTATGAAGGTCTAAGTGCACACCACGATAAAGCAAGACCATGCGAAACTGTTGCCTTGAACTTATAATGAGCTTATAGAATGAAACACTGCTCTGAACTTACTATCAACCTCCTTCTGTGACCCTCCTTTTGTGTAATATTTTATCTGTGAGGTAATTTTATAAAGAACTTTTATCTAAGAACATATAAGAAGGCTGAGAGAATAAAATAATGTATGGCTGTTGGGCATCCTTTCTCAGAGGAGAAAGGGGGTGGGAAATGAGGCAGAGGGGTTATGAGGGGACTGGGAGAAGGGAGGACTGATATTGGAATGTAAAGTGAATAACTGAATCAGTAATTTAAAAGAAAAGAACTCTTAGTAGAACAGAAAGTGGGGAATAACCTTGAATTCAGTGGTACAGAAGACAACTTGCTGAACAGAACACCAATGGCTCAAGCACTATGATTAACAATTAATAAATAGGACCTCATGAAACTGAAAAAGTTCTGTAAGGCAAAGGATACCATAAATAGGACAAAATGATAACCTACATATTGGGAAAAGATCTTTATCAATCCTACATCTGACAGAGGGCTAATATCCAAAATATATAAAGAACTCAAGAAGTTAGACACCAACAACTCAATTAAGCTAATTAAAAATGTGCTACCAAGCAAAACAGAGAATTCTCAGCAGAGGAATCTCTTATGGTCAAGAAACACTTAAAGAAATGTTCAACATCTTTAGTCATCAGTGAAATGTAAATCAAAACAACTCTGAGATTTCATCTCATACCTCTCAGAATGGCTGAGGTGAAAACCTCATGGGAGAGCATAGATTGGAGAGAATGTGGACCAAGGGGAACAAACCTCCATTGCTGGTAGGAGTGCAAACTTGTACAACCACTTTGGAAATTGATTTAGTGATTTCTTACAAAATTGGGAATGGTTATACCTCAAGACCCAACTATACTACTCTTAGACATATACCACAAAGATGCTTCTCTCTTTCATAAGAACACTTGCCCAACTATGTTCACAGCAGCTTTATTTATAATAGCCAGAAACTGTAAACATCCTAGATGTCCCTCAATGAAGAATGGATAAAGAAAATTTGATTCATTTATACAATGGTATGCTACTCAGGTATTAAAAGTAAGGACATCATGAATTTTGCAGGCAAATGAATGGAATGAATTAGAAAATATCTTTAGTGAGGTAACCCAAACCAACTCTTACTTGATAGTTTTTATAATTGTTTCATAATTACTTTTATTATATATAGTTTATTATAAGAAAAGAATCTTTTATTGGACTAAAAGGGAGTGGAAATGCTAGGGTTAGTTTTGTGTTATGGATATTCAGAAGATGAGTTCTGTGTCCCTGATCAGACTGTAATTTGATATTGGGGTACACTCCTCAATAATCCATAACTAGTTAATATAAAGCTAGAGCCTGTGACTGGGCAGGAAAGAGAGGAAGACAGAACTTGAGGTTGAGTAGGGGATCTCGGGTAGGGACCACAAGGAGGAAGCGAGAACAGAAAGAAGGAGGTTGCCATGAGGCAGCAGGCACCATGACCACATGGCACAAGAAACCATCAGTGAGGACACACATGGAACAGAGTAAACTGGGCAAGACTCAAACTACAAGAAACACAGGATCTATGCTTTGAATATAGCTCAGAATAGCACAGAATTTACCCAGTTTAGGTTTCTGGCTTCTTAATAAATTCTGATATCTCCATGTTGTTTACTCATAAACTAAACAGGAGAGAGTGGGGCAGAAATCCACTCCTGTAAAATGACTACATTTAACCCCCTTTTTCTAATCTATGTTCTGCTGTGTGGCTCATTACCTCTCACTCTCTTAGGTTTTTTCTCCATGTCTGACTGGCAAGTCTTCCCACACATGAATCTTTCTCAAAGTTCCTGTCTCTGCCCTAAAGTCCCACATTTCCTCTCCTGCCTCAGGTATTGACTATTCAGCTCTTTGTTAAAAACCAAGCAGAAGGTGTTGGAGGGAATGTTTACAAAACATGATGCAGCCATAAGAAGAACTATTACTAAAGTCCAGCCTATAATCAGATCTCTGCCAGCACAGAAACCAGCACTGGAATCAGACAAAGACAACCTTTATCCAGTGCACAAAATATTATTTCAATAGACTGTTGGCAATAATTCTGTGTGACATCGACATTTACGTCTAGGTTATGGTTGCTCTTGGAATGTGGACAGGAAAAGTCCAATAGTATAGGGAGCATACATCAAAAAGAAACCTGTTATGGTGAAGGCAAATTTGCAAAGACCATACTGCCTTTATTCATTCCTCACTCACACAGAGCAAAATATTAAAAACCAACAGCTGGAAAACAAGTAGCAAAATTTTCATCTTTAATGTCAGAAGACACTTCCAGAACGTCTCTTCAGCCGGGTGAAACTATGGAGTAATAAAAGAGCACTTGTATTTCTTCCTTTCCATCTGAGATTTGTAAAACATGAATTCAAACAAAGTGATCAGAACAAGTATGAACCATTCCAAGTACACTTACAATGGTTCCACCAGGCCCTGTCACGAGGCCGGCAGATGACCACTTCACATGAAAAGCGCCTGGCACTGCTGCACGTTGAAAAGAGTGTTAAACGGCATCTCACTGTGTAAGCTTGCAGGGTGTAGTTCAATGAGAACTTTAAATATGAATTCACCAAGGCTTTCTCTATGTAAAGCAATGTGAGGGCATAACGGCATGAGAACCAAGAAGCAAAAACTAGAAACTAAGTTTAGAAAGTATACACTTCCCGCATGCCTGAGTCCTTTGTATTTCATCAGGATGACTACACCCAATATGTTATCCTATAGCCCACCCCCCCCAAAATAGTAGAACACAGCTGTGGCCCTAACAACTGAAGGGGCCTGATGTTGCATCTGTCATGTTGTTCCACATAATTGTTCTCCAGACCACCCTGTGTGAGGATATCATACTTATCTTCCAGGGTCATCCTATGGATATATCCTTCCAGAGGAAAACACAAACTGGATTGAACCCACATAGCCATGCTTTGCCCTTCTTGAGGCTTGATTTAGCCAATTGTAGGTAAGATCTCAGAAGGCTAAACATTTCTTTAACATGTGCCTACTTCCTCAGATTGGAGGCAATGCTCTGCGTAGTCATTAAATACTCAAGGACTTAATATGCCAGGTGCCTTTAAGAAGCATAAAGAAATGTGACACTGTCTTCACTTAAACTCTGCTAGCTGAAATAAGATTTGCAGACGAGAAACGGATACTATGAGTAAAGAGAAAATGGAGTATCTCCTATCTTTTATTAGTTAGAAAAGTTTTCTCACCCTTGGAAGTGGTTTATAGGCAGGTAATGTTTTGCTCCATTTGGTTACAAAAATGTTTGCAAATATGAAACTGCTCTAATCTTGATAAAGTTGATGAGGTCTAATGTCTTACCTCTTGATTGAACTTAAAGGAAGATGGGCTTAGATTCTCAATATACTATTCAGGAGACTTGAAATTAATGAGCCAAGAGAATACTGCTTCCTTTTAAACAGACTGGTCCTGATCTTGAAAGACCAGAGAAACCACAGTCACAGAGCTCAAGGACTAGATGGAATCAAGAAATTGAAGTTTCTCAGACAGTATGAGGCTCTATGTTGAGCCACTGAGAGAAAATAGGAAGTTCTTCTTTTCTCAATCCTCTCTGCTGCCCAATCTTCGACTTCTCTGTTTCCTTTAGTCAACTGTCCTCCAGGCCACTCATATAAAGGAAGTAAGTTACTATTGTTTCCAATGCTAGAGGAAGCATAAAAGTTCCCACTGTCTCCAGTTCAGACCCAAGGGTCCCAACCTTCAAGTGTAGTGTCTCACTAGCACTGATGGACGTCTGTACCATAAACTAAGACAATATGTATCAAGGAACATAGCACGTGGAACGTGTTTGGGTTTTTATTACCGTACATGAAGGATGATAAACCTGACTAGAGATGAGATCCCAAGAGAGGATTTAGAGAAAATGAAAGTCCTATTATA
Organism: Rhabdomys pumilio; assembly: GCA_030674055.1. Classification (NCBI taxonomy): domain Eukaryota; kingdom Metazoa; phylum Chordata; class Mammalia; order Rodentia; family Muridae; genus Rhabdomys; species Rhabdomys pumilio. Next base: position 37,249,813 of record JANHMN010000020.1, read on the forward strand.
GGCTAGGAAAAAAGTTGAAGATAAAGTGTGGCAAAAATTGGTGTTTGTTCTGGTGAGTGGAGGACTTGCCCAAGTGTTCATGTTGAGAAAAATAAGAATGTTGCAAGAAACAGAGAATAATTAGTGCTGGGATGTTTTGAGGAGCTTACTCAGCTCACAAAAGAATGCAGAGGAAGAAGACTCTGTGAAGCTATAAAAGCGACAAGTCAGATGTAAATACAGTGATGAAGTAAAGTTTAATAAAGATGGAAGACAAAGAGATAAAGACAAGAGTGTCTACTCAGTGCATGGAGTTCTTTGAGGAAGCAGGGGTCATCAGGCCTTGGAATGCAATCTGCCTATAGTGGCTGCCACAACCAGAGTTAGTCATGCTCCTTCTTCTGTGTCTTTCAGGCAAGCGACTTGGAAGACAGTAGGACATCCAGGACCATGAGTGAGTTGATAGGAGGAGTCTCAGACAACTGCAGACAGGAGAAACAAAGCCATGAATGCACAAGCTGCTTGTTACATGGCTAAGTGGAAGTTAAAATGAAATAGCAACCTACCCTACCCCTGAATAAGTTTGAATAAGTTTGGCCCTCATAGATTCATGTTTGAATGCTTGGCCCATGAGAAATGACACCACTAGGAGATGTGGCCTTGTTGGAGTAGGTGTGACCTTGTCAGAGGAAGTGTGTCACCGTGGGGGTGGGATTTGAGGTTTCCTATGCTCAAGCTCCACCCAATGTGGGACAGTCTCTGCTGCTTTCAGATAAGATTGCAGAACTCTCAACTCCTCCAGCACCAAGTCTGAATGCATACTATTCTGCTGAATGCATGTAATTCTAACCATGATGATAATGGACTAAACCTCTGAAACTGTAAGACAGCCCCAATTAAATGTTGTCATTTATAAGCATTGTCTTGGTCATGGTGTCTCTTCATAACAATGAAACCTTAACTATGACACCAACCTAACTGTAGAACTTTATTGCTATATGTCACAGAATCACATGATGCTTAGTCTTCAGAAGAAAAGCACCATTGTGTAAATCCAAGATCATTCCAATTTCCCACTTGCAGTATCAATTTATTTTGCTTTATTTCAAGAATTCTGCCTAATAGTGCTCAGATGAGGATACTTGTTAAATATCTTCAGGATTAGAATGAAGGTAAAGCTTAGAGGTTTGAATCTAAGTAATAATGAAATTCCTTTTTACCATTTTAATGAGTGACAGAAAATGAAGGGACATTATGCCACTCAGCTTTCCATGGCAGACAGAATATCTGAGATAACTCAAAAAAGAGATGGGAAGTTGGACCCAGGGAATGGGTGAAAAACTAAAATGTGTAATCCCAAGGGCCAGAATTCAAATGCCTAGAACTCATGGCCAGGTATAGTAGCTCAAGTCTGTAATCCTGGTGTATCTATAAAGAGACAGCAAGAAGAGACAGGAGAGTCCCCCAGAAGTCCACGGGCCAGATAGGCTGGCATACACAGCAGCAATTTATAAAATACAGACCCTCAAAAAAAAGTGCAATGATGTCTGACACTCAAGAATGTTCTCTTACCTCCACAGATGTACCCTTACACCTAAACTCATACAGACATTTACACACACTTAAATAAATAAACACAGAGAGAGCACAGAATGGGGACCAAGCCTTTAGTACATAGGCCTTGGAGACATTTACTGAAGCCACATTCATGTCTTTTGGTGGCAGTAAACCATGTTCTGTGGCTTTGTTCCTTGAAAACTTTAGCTTTGAAAGTCTGAATTCCTTTTTATCACAGTAGTTATTTCCACTTCCATTATAAAAGCTGTCACTTTGTACTCTCACTATTCCCTTCATGTAAATCATTCATTCATTCATTCATTCATTCATTCATTCATTCATTCAACAAATATTCATAGGTTGCCCAGAATCTGCCCAGTCCTGTTCTAAATGCTGAGGATTCATCAATGAACAAAAGAAGATAAAATCCTGACCTTCATGGAGCTCACACTCAACAGTCGAAACTAAGTAAGTAAATGGTGGGTAGTAGAATTTTTTATGGGAAAGTAAAGTTATAAAGGAGAATTGAAGGACTGGGTGGATCGGTAGCAAGGCAGCCTTGTTGAGAAAATGGGCAAGAAATCAGCAAATGTCCTTCAGTCCTTCCCCCTAGCTCTTCCATTGGGGTCCCTGGGGTCAGTCTGATGGTTGGATGTGAGTATCTGCATCTGTATTGATCAGGTGCTGGTAGAACCTCTCATGGAACAGCCATACCAGGCTACTGTCAACAAGTGATTCTTGGCATGAGCAATAGTGTCAGGGTTTGGTGTCTGCAGATGGGATGAGTCTCTAGGTAAGGTGGTCTCTGGATGGCCTTTCCTTCAGTCTCTGTTCCATTTTTTTTGTCCCTGTCTTTCCTTTGGACAGGAACATTTCTGGGTTAACAATTTTAAGATGGGTAGGTGGCCCCATTCCTCAACTTGAGGCAATGCCTATCTACTGGAGGTGGTCTTTACAGGTTCTATCTCCTGGGGATCCCAATGGAAGATCCAAGGGAAGGACTGAAGGAGCTGAAGGGAATTGCAACTTCATAGGAAAAACAATATCAAGTAAATGGACCACCCAGAGCTCCCAGAGACTAACCACCAACCAGCATATACATGGAGGAATCCATGGCTCCAGATACACAGGTAGCAGAGGACGGCCTTATCTGACATCAGTGGGAGGGGAGGCCCTTGGTCCTCTGGTGGCTTGATGCTCTAGCATAGGAGGATACAAGAGCAGTGAGGCAGGAGTGGGTGAGTGGGTGGAGGAGCTCCCTCATAGAGGAAAACAAGATGGAGGAGAGGGAAGATGGGATGGGATAGGGGATTGTGAAGGGTAGCCAAGAATGGGGACATCATTTGAAATGTAAACAATTAAAATAATTAAGAAAAAAGAAAGAAATTAGCAAAGGATCAGTCCAATTAAAAACAGCAGTTGCCCCATTCTTTCCTGCAAAATTCTTATATCTAGGGTACTGAACACACATGCTAGGTCATAATTTTAGCAATAACTGTTTAGAATAAACAGAAATATTCTGTAATGTGATATTAACTCAATTTTAAAAGCAAAGGATACACAGTCCACATCATCCACATGTTGCTTTCAGCTCCTACTCCACTTTTTGCAGTATTGGACGTAGACTCTAGTGACAACCTTTCACTGATTTTGCAAGCATTCTTACTATGATTTGGATACAGGCTGTGTTTTACAAAATTTCATGTGTTTGAAGCTTGATTTTAGTGAGGTGTTGAAGGAACACCTATTTAGCCTAGCTGTATCCACTTAGATGTACCTACAACACAACCTCCAAAAGATAACTAGTGCTAGCATCAATGTTTGTTGCTTAACAAGTGCAGGATATGTTTCTTCTTCCATTTTCTATGGAGCTCCACCCAGACAGCATTTCTCAGTCATCCCCCGCCCCTGCCCCTTTCTCAGGCCCCACGTTAGGCACCAGCAGTCACAGACAAACTGGGTTCACCTGAAAGGAGGGCTGGCAATAAAAAAGGGACAGAGGGGGCATTAAAAAGAAGCATGAAGCCAAGACAAAATTCTGTGATCAAAGTTTAATAGTTAGCACTTCTGTTATATAGGAGAAGCCCACCCAAACCCATCTTTTGTTTCAGCTGGATAATGTGGCAAAGCAGGTTCACCAGACAGTTTCTTCTAAGTTCTTGTAAGACGTCGCAAGAGTAAACAAAGCAGCTGACTTCACCTAGGTGTTAAGGTCCTATGTGGCAAACAAAGTCTGTTAGGTCTGCTCAGGCCTGGGAAGGGCACAGAAAAGCACTGATGCAGTCCATCCAGGGTCTCAGTAAGTTCATGTAAGACTGAGTCAATATAAATAAACAAGAATGGTTAACATCTTGAGTTTCTGGCTTCTTATCTCACTATGTGACTTTACAATTTTCCTCGTTCTCCTATTATAAAATGATACCTTGAGGTCTTCATCAGAGCTGAGTTGGTGTGAATTCATACCCTTAAACATCCAAAACTATGAGCTAAGTAGAACTCTTGGTATTTTCCTACTGAATTTTTCTGACAGAATAGGTGGCCTCTAGTAAAATTTTCTGTCAACTTGGTAATATATTTCTTAATAAAGCATATAGTCACCTTTTTAAAAACATTAAGATGTTATTTGGCAGAATTTACCTGGGGAGACATGATACAAACAAATTCACTCCAGAAAAGGGATCTATTACATACTAAAGTAAAGATGGCATCAATGTACAATTTGATAAACCAACATTTTTTATTGGGGTAATTAACAGGAATATGGGTGAAGAGTTACTTAAAAGAATTAAGTGTGACTCAAAAGTAGCTGCATGACTCGTAAGAGCTGCAACACTGGAGCTTTCTGTGCAGCTTAAGGAAACCAGTCAGAAGATCTCTATTTTTTGGAGATGGAATAGTCAGAGTTTCCTCCCACCACAGTTATTTGCATGTGGTTTTTATGAAGGAAATGGTTATAAAACATAATGAATCAATTATTTATTTTAGTTTATGGTTTCAAAGATGTCAGGAGCAACCTTGCTTATACACTGAAGGCCTAAAGTCAGCCATACATGCCTACTAACACAGAGTCTTGTTCTCTATGGGAGAACACTGACCCTAGAACAGATAGACCTTGTGAACTGGCAGCCTCGGTGGAAAACTACCAGCTTGGATAAGAACAAGTGAATCATAGACAGAGTCATAGTGACCTGTTCCCTGTTTCTTCACCCAGCCGAAACCCTGTTCTGGAAGATATCTGTACACCCCCTGAGAACACCTACACTGCTGTGTCATCCCCTTCCCCACATCCTGCCTCTATGTGTATATAGCCCCTGTGTGAAAAAATTAAAATGGCAGTTTGATCAGACTATAGACAAGCCGTCCTTTGCATTCACCTGTTCCCCCATTCTCTCTTTCAGGTGATCCCCCTGGACTCTGTTCACTGCCCCGCTGGACGGGGCACAAAGATATCACTTCTTCCTGCATATTGAAACATTTGGGAGAGGCAGAAGAATCATGAGACACAAGAAACATATATTCAGAAACCCGTGAAACTGGTGGTCCTTCCCTGAGGTAGCATAAATAACATAGATTTTCTGGGAGAGTGGAGACTCTTTGGTGGAGCTGCCTGCAAATTGTTCAGGAAGTTCCAGCTCCATAACTCTAAACACCCACAATGGTGTGAGCTTTTCAGTCATATGACTGCCTGAATGCCCAAGTTTCTGTAAGTAGCCCCTTAGCCATGTTCCTGTAAGTAATTCCAATAAATTCAATGGTTTACCAAGCTATGCTTAAGCAAAATTATATTCTTGGTCTGTTGTATTTGACTTATTTGGATAAAACAGACATCTTATTACCTTTTCCAAGGAAATGTATATAACAGGAATGTTCAGTTCATGGTTTCTTGGCCCTGTGTACTTGGTCACAATATCATGGTGGCAAAAGAATGAGATAAAGGAGGTTATTCACCTCATGGTAGACAGCAAGCAGAAAGAGACAGAGGAAGGAAAGACATTCAAAAGCACACCTACAATAACCTTTGTCTAGTAAAACCATTTTCCCAAATGGTTTCCACTACCTCCCAAAATACCATCACCATCTGGCACCATGAATTCAACACAATAAGCTTGGGGAGGGGGGACATTTCATACTCGTGAGATTTCACAGAGACATGAAGGATACCTAGAGAACCTCTGTCTTGTGAATATCACTCATGTATGTGAGACAATTTCAGGCTTATAGACTTAATCTGCTATAACTCAGTATCCTTATTAACCTCTTAGTGGTTTATAAAATTCCCTGCAACACAACTTATATCAACCCAGGAGGAGGGTTTCTTTCTCATGGGTATTGCTTTACACGTAAACATTTGATTCAGCTCAGTGACAGAATGTAGAAATGCCAAGATAGTGAGTGCTGACTGAGTGTCCGGTATCAAGGTTCTAAACTGACATTCAAAAATAGGCTGTTTGGAATTATCATAATTGGGTATATTCCTTATAACTGTCTCTGAAAATATGTTTTCATAGATTATCTAGCCCTCTAACTTTAACTACATTATAGAAAATTTAAAATGTTTACAAAAAATAATATACAATGGTGAAACAGTCAAATAGCATCTATTCTAAAAGTTATATAGTCCTTAGTGGGAAAAGTACCAAAACTACTTCTAGGAAACAATCTGTTTTCTGCTGGGTTAGTTTTTTGAGTTTACATGAGTAAATATTCACATGTTGTGAGTTTTAGAGAACTACTGTTTGGTAACACAGAGATGAAGCATGTGGGGGAGGGGCCACAGAATCCAAGTGGTAACATTTTATCACCTGTTGACATCTGTAATTTTCAGTGAAAGTGAAAAATTAAAACCAAGAATCAGATCATTTGGATTCCTGGAGATCCAGAGCTCCAAGAGGGTATGAAGCATGTGTGTGGAAAGCTTGTTGGTCCGAGGCTTCTCTATATGGGCCAGGATGAGGAATCAGGCCACATAGAAGGAGCCATAATGAAGTAACAACCAGTGTTCAACTAATGCTGTAGGGAACAGCAGAGATAAGATGGCCTTGAGGTGTTGGAGTACACTGTGTAAAAGAGTCTCTGTCCTTCCACACCTAACTAAGGGATTCTCTAATTGGCTTTAATAAAAAACTGAGGGTCAATAACTTGGCATGAAGTGGAAAGCAGGACTTCTGGTAGAGAGAAGGGGACAATGGGGAAAAATAAGAAGCAGGGATTCAAGGAGAGGATTTGGAAGTAGATGGATGTGAACATGAGCAGAGAGGTAGAACAGGTCATGATGGGACATGGGCAGAATTAGTCAGGTTAGAGGATCTGGGAGGTAGCCCAAGTTAAACCCTAAACTTTAAAAATATATAAGAATCTCTGTGTCCTTATTTATTTATTTATTTAGGTTTTTTGAGACAGGGTTTCTCTGTGTAGCCCTGGCTGTCCTGGAACTCACTTTGTAGACCAGGCTGACCTTGAACTCAGAAATCCGCCTGCCTCTGCCTCCCAAGTGCTAGGATTAAAGGTATGCACCACCACTGCCCGGCATGTGTCCTTATTTAAATAGCTGACCAGTCCGTAAAAGTCCAGCTACACCGAGGAATGTTCTGAATGTGGGAAATTGGACCAAGCCTTTCCATCAGCTTCCATATTCATGCACTCACTATGAAGCATTACAGCCTGGACAGGTAGTTCCAGGTCTCAAAAGCTCCATGCCGAGGAACCAAGGGAGTGGTCCGTGTACTGGCCCTGAAGAGAGCACCTGAACAGCTCTCACAGCGTCCTTTATAATTAGAAAGGGGGATATGGATTTCTTACAAATTTTATTTACTCTGAATAATAAGAAATAAAAACTAAAAATTTTAAAACCACAGTTTTGTAAGACTATAGGAACCACGCAGGGACACATCACCCTGAAAGAGGAAGTCATGTGTCCAATGAGGGCACGGTATCTATTGCTCCACCAGATCATTAGGTTGGGTTTTCATTCTGTCCACAAAATGTGAACAAAACGATCAGACATTGAGACATCTGCCCAGCCCCCATTTTTCTAACTCTCCTATTTCCTCTTCTTGGATGTCTATTTGGACACCCAAGATTGATGGGGTTTAGATAGCCTCTAATAAAAATATTTTATGCTTCAGTATTTTAAAATTAATAAATTAGATACATCCTCATTTTACAATAGTACTTCTAATAAGATTAAATTATGATGTATTCTAATTGTACAGGAAAAGAGTCCCAGTCTGTGCTACAGCCTAGATGGATGTCCTGGGTTCTAAATCCTGTTGAGCACTTAGAAAGCTCTTCTCCTTCCCTGCCAGAAATCCCCTGGCACAGTCTCTGAGACTCCTCAGGGGGTGCACATCATTACTTTCACAGGCTCCACAGTTTTCAAGGATGTGATTTGAGCCACTCCTATCTACCCCAGAATTTATGACCCTCATCTTCTCTCAAAAGATTCAGCCACATCGTCTCGAATGGTTCTTAATAAATGCCTCTACCCCAAGTAAACCAGACTCTCTAAACCACAAGGCTGGCTTCATACTTTCTGAAGACACCAGACATGGGAAAAAAATAAGAAGAAGTACCTTTCTGGGCACTTCTGGGGTAAAGAAAAAAGTATTTTTTGTTTTGTTAGTTTGTTTTAATTTGTTTTTCATTCTTTTGCAACAGATCACTGAGGGAGAAGCAGGCAGGAACTGAGTGGTCTGTCATTCTTATACCATCACAAGGCTGTGGATCTTTTGTTGTCTACCATGTCATGTGCCAATCTTCACAGCACTTACGATTGCTGACACTTCACTACCTCTTCCCTGAACCACTATGTACTTCTAGTACTAAAGTACTTCTGACTCTCCTAGCAAATGTTCTTGTTCTTTAGATGCTTGCATTACTTTAAGTTCTGTATGAGGTATTTTGTTCACCCTGTGGCATCCATTACCCATGACAGTCACGTGTATATCTCTATGTACTTACTCTTCTTGGTACCCTGCCAGTATTTCACACCCAGTTTCCCTACTGCCTAGATTTTTCCCCATGGTTTCTAACTAAACTTGTCTTGAAAACTGTAGCCATTCTACCACATTCTAAAGGCAGTGTTCTTCATTTCCATGAGTTGAAAGCCAACCTTGACTTCTCACCTCTCCCTACATTCAAGTCTTCATGATCTTCCAACTTCTTGTGTCACATTTAGAGCCATTGATGCCTCCATTCAGGAAATGTATATCTGAGACAACGCCTCTATTATAGTCTTAAAGAATCACTACTCACATCTCTGTCTTCAGCCTGATTCTTCCGCCACTGTCTCTGCAAGCTATATCACCAGCAGAAGGTTCAAAACCGGCACTCATACTGGATTCCTCACTCTATGTGCTTCATGCAAAATCCATCGTACATGTCTTCTGTCTTCACCTTCTTTGGGTTCTCTGCCTCAACCTACAGGCAACGGCTGCAATCTTCAGTGCTATTCCTGTATCATTTAGAGTTCTTACTCTCTTCAGTATTGAGGGGGAAGATATGCTCTGAAAGTAGGAGTGCCATCCTACAGGTTAGAATCACAGATGGGACAAAAAAAGAAGAAAAAGAAAACCAACCAAAGCAGCTCTCCTTTCTATGCTTCCTGGCTATGATGCTTGATACTCTGCTGTACTATTTTCTTCCCACTATAGTAGACTAACATCTCTGTAATGAATTCCAGTTCCATTATTTTTCAATTCTCCCTGGGGGGGGGTCTTTGCAAATGTCATGATCAATAGTAAAACAACCCACAAAGAGGTAAGAATAAAAACTTGGTTCAGTTTCACTAAGTTGGGTTGGATCAAATTTTGGGAGTCTATGCCAGGTGGTTTACTGACAATACATTTAAACACAGTACAATTTGGGAAAATGTTCCCCCAAGTACTGCAACCTCCAGTGCACAAGAAGAAATAATTACATTGAAACTCAATTTGAACTACATTCCATTTCTTCCAAGAAGATGGTTTCTTGAAATAGGCTACATGGCTCAATCTTACATATAATATAGAGGTTATTTGGACTATTAGCTACCTCCATTCCTGGTGATGGGAGCTTGATATGACCTAGCACTACAGATAAAGCAGATTTTCAGGCTATTCTCACTTCTAATTCCATGTCTTCTGGATGAAAAAGATAACAGGTTATATATTCTTTCTGCAGAGGAATTTTGATCCAGCAATATGGAAGCTTTGGCAAGGGATAACATCCAAAGACCTTCTAGAACTGTGTGATCCAATTGGAATGCAGACATGTCACACACCTTGAATTCCCCTGACTGGAATACAGACATGCCCTTAGTACACATCTTTAATTCCAAACAGTGAAAGTAAGGTTAGTTTATAAAGAGAGGTAGCTATGTTTGAAAGAGATGTTTAACTGGGGGACAGACCAAGTGACAAATCAGAGAAAGATGTGACAGAATGAGTCAGAGATAGGACACACCCAACTCTCATGAAGACAGACAGGAAGGAGAGGCCACTTAAGAGAGTAGCACAAGACAGACAGGCAGGCATGCAGACAGACAGACAGACAGACAGACAGACAGACAGAGACAGAGTTAGAGACAGAGACAGAGACAGAGACAGAGACAGAGAGACAGGGAAACAAAGAGACACACACAGAGAGAGGGCAGTTTCATTGGGACAGTTTTACAGAGACAGGTTACAGGTGAAGACAGAATGAGTCAGAGAATGAGAAGGAGCCACAAAATTAGAACAGATTGCTAGAGTTAGTTTGAGACCAAGCAGAGCAATTCAGTCAGAAACTTAGACAAGCCAGTCTGAAGTAATCACTTGGAGAGGAGGTTTCAGCCAGAACTGAAACTCCTTAAGCCTTGGTGACCTATGACATAAACTTATGCCTTAAAAAAACCAACTAAACAAAACCTATGTGATCAATTATTCTTAAAGTGTATAAAAACTGAGAGAAACTACAATAAAGCATAACTTAGCTCTTCTCTCCTTGACCCAGTATGTGTGTGTCTCTGTATGTGTATCTTTCTTTTCTTTTTATTCTGATTTATTTTCTTTTCCTTTTCTTTTTTCTCTGGCTCAATAAGAGTTAAAGAACTCCAAGTATCTCACCTGGCCAGTGAAAGGCCTGATCACAGAGAAAAGTACCAAAGTAATTAAGTTTCTTTTCCCCTGCTGCTATACTGGAGGAGTTAAATTGCCAGAAGCCAGTGGCTTTTGGCAATAGAACAACAAAGAGTTAAGATGAGAGTTAAATTGTCAAAAGTAAGCAGCTTTTGGCCCTGGAATCACCAATGCCATCCTTGCTGCCTTTCTCAGGGAACTGTGATGCTAGGCTGGACTCCAGCATTCTAGCATGACCATGAATTATGTACACCTTGCCAGTTAGGGTACAAGGCTATATATGCTCATCAGATCCACTTATGCCACTAAGAAAGCTGAGAAGAGGGAAATTTTGGGCCCGGGAACAACTCATGAAGAAAGGCAATGGACGTAGCACGATGATATTTGTATAGATTAAAATAAGGTGTCTGGAGACAGTTTGAGTTTCCTGTGGTCAAGCAAAATATCAAGAATATTCTATGAGTAAAAAATCAACCACACAAATCAGGGAGAGCCTGTACAAGTTTCCTCTTTTTGGAAAGCCCTCTTTAATATGACTATGGTTAGCTGAGAACACTGTAACAGGGTTTTCAATCATGTTTCTGTGGATACTCTGGACTTAAGTTTTTATAGTAAAGTAGTGAGATTTATCTTGTCCATCAACCTGATTGGATTCAGAAGTGCCTAGAAGAACATAATAAAGCCCCCCTCTAGGTAAGTCTTTGAGGGTGTTTATAGAGAGACTGATCTAGAGCTCATGTTCTCGTTGAGCTACACCTTACGACAGTTTACACAGAGTCATTAGAGTCTTATGTGCCGTATGTGCTTCAAGATAAAAAGAAGATAGACATTCTCAAAAAACTTTTACAATAGCAAATATCGACAAGGATGTCTGTGAACTAGGTGATACTATGTTAAGGTCTCACCATCCAGTATCTTATTTATCCACTAATCAAAACTATGAGACAGATATTACTATACTCAGTTACAGAGAGGAAAGTCAGGGCTTAAAAATAGTATACTTTCATAGTATCTCAATACCCTAATGACTAAACACAAGTCAAATTATACTATTTATATGCACACCAGACTTGGAATATTCAATATAATAATCCTGGCCACATTAAAATTAAATATAACTTATAATCCACATTACCCACATTCTATATCCATGCAATATGCTATCATACTAGAAGATATAGAAAGAGAGCATGGCATTAGGGAAATTCTATTGGGCATCCTGGTATAGACATTTTCTATCCAAAACATCCCTGTCAGCTGATATTAGTAGTCTTCAAATTGCCAAAAGGAACCAAAGGCTGTAAGAATTCAGATTACTTCCTAAGCTCCCACTGCTTCAAGATGATATTCAGGCCAATATGACTTCTAAGTTCTTACCTTCTGAGCCCAGAGTTTGGTCTTTACCATGCAGAAAAGACTGAGTTGTCCAATCAACAGATGGTTGATTTGATTATATATTGAGAAAACATTATAACTTCTTTATAGGATATTTTTTGAGGAATCTAAGATAATGGAAATAAATGTAAGTAGAAAAATTCTGGAGTAAGTATAGACTATCCTGAAGAATCTCCACCGTGTTTTTCCTTTTAAACTTACTTGCATTATGTTTAGCTATACTTAGTTTCACAAAGGGGCCTTGTCTTGACTCAAAACAAAAAGAGTAACTTATATCTGCTTTTTCAGAAATAGTCTTCACAGGGTCATGTTTTATGTATAGCAAAACATGTCCAGACAGTGGCACTACTGATACGCTCATAGATTCTTTAGGAGGTAAGGTCTGGCTGGCTTTAAGGCACTACGGATGATCCTTTGAAAGTTATAGCTTGCCCCTGATTCTCGACTTTGCTTTCTGGACTTCTGTAACATGAAGAGTCTTTGGTGTACACACCCATGAACTTTCATACAATGCTATGACTTCTTCATAATGAACTAAAAATATGAGCCAAAGTAGACTTCTCCTTTCAGTTGTTTTAACTGAGTACTGTGGTCACAGTGACACAAAAGTCAAGTCAAACCAATACAAGTCAAGCTTTGTTTCATGTGTATGTGTGCATAGATTCAAATTAGGTGCCAGGCTATCCAAGAGTTACTCTCTTAATACTAACTTTTCAATCTTTTCAGAATTAACATTGCCTGACCAAGTCGTGATTTTCTTCATGCCCTGATACTCACAGTCTGTGTGACAGTGCTCAGACGCCAACCATCATACCCAGTATGACAGACTTCAACCCAGTCTTCACTCCCAGTGTCTCAAACTCGACTATTTTGAGAGCCACCTGGCAAGTTTCTAAGAGCTAGAAACACAGGCACATGTGGGTTGATTAAACAGAATTGTTTGATGTAAAATTGGAGTAGAACTTAGTGCAAAACTCCCCATGTCATTTCAAAGTGACGCTAAGACTAAGTCAAAACTAGAATATAGCCTTCATTAACTGTAAGCCCAACTCTTGAATTTATTTAGGCATGATTGTAAGTGGTATCAGACCCTCTCCCCACCTACTTATTCAAAGGCTTATCACTGACTGCACACTGAGATTGGGAAACGCTGTCATAATTTGCTAATTCTTGGGTCCTCTGAAACCTTCTTTGGGGGCTTGGAGTAGACTCTGCTTCTCACCTACAGAGAGAGGCCCCTGGGTTGAGTAATCCTCAGCAGCTTTTCCATTTTAAAGGTATATAGTTTTGTAAGAGTGTTTCGTCCACGTGGAGTAATAACGGTAATGAAGAAAAGAGAATAAAAAGACTCAAAGAAAACCACCTACATTTCAACTATATCGAAACACTGCAAACACTTGGGAAACGCAGGGTTAGAGTGAAATGCAGGGAGAGTTTGGGGCATTTCGTGCATGTGAAAAATACCTGTTTATAAATAATTTCCGGAGCCTTTTCAAGGTCTGGGCTCCAGCATTCTGCAGATCCACCTGAAATAATTATTTCAACCAAAGTGTCAATGGTATCCTCAACTGATGTTCTTCCTGTTCTTCTGAGGCAGTGAGAAAGAGCTGTGTGTCATCTACCCTGAGCTGCTCTGGATATGCCTCTGTCCACACTGGAATTAAAGACACAAACAGTAAACAATTCAGTGAAACCACACTCCTTATTTGTATGATGTGATCCACGCTGGTTGCCAAACATCCTTGTTATTTGCTAGTTGGCCACTAGGGGGCAGTATAGAATCAATACAGCCTAGGCTATTTGTAGTTTGGCGAGCCTTCCCTTTGACTCAAGCAGGGAAAAGGGTCATTTTTCTCTATGTATGCTTTAAAACTCATTTTTGAGTCAGGCAATGATGGTGCACACCTTTAATTTCAGTAATTGGGAAGCAGAGGCAGGCCTATTTCTGAGTTTGAGGCCAGCCTCATCTACAGAGGAAGTTCCAGGGCAGCTTGGACTATACAGAGAAACTCTCAAAACGAACAAAACTCCCTATGTTCAAAACAAAATAAGCTCTTGAGGCATTACAGAATTATAATAGCACAGAAATTATAATTTGTCTAAATAGTAGCAATATAGAGCCACAATATGGGACATTAAAATATTTATAAAATTATGAAAGAAATACATACATAGTCATATGATACCTCAAGCAGTTTGTGTGTGTGTGTGTGTGTGTGTGTGTGTGTGTGTGTGTGTGTGTGT
>JANHMN010000020.1:37264092-37380217 GCA_030674055.1 Rhabdomys pumilio
TGTGTGTGTGTGTGTGTGTGTGTGTGTGTGTGTGTGTGTGTGTGTGTATGAATTCATCTAACATACAGAAAGGTAAGAAGGAGTGTGTATATCAGCCATAACAAAAGAAGAAAGAAAGAAACAGACATTTTTGTAAAGGTTGGTATTGATTGATTGCTTTACTGGATTTAGAACTAACTAGGACACTCATTTCTGACTGTATCTATGAGGATGTTTCCAGAAAGATTAGCCAAGAAGGGAACACCCACTCTGAATATGAACAACACCATCCCATGGACTAGAGACCTGGACTGAGTACAAGGAGAAAGAGAGCTGACACCAGCATTCAATTCTTTGCTTCCTGGATGTAGATGTGACATGACCACCAAGCTCACACTCCTCACACACCACAACAGAGTGTATTTCCGTCAAACTATCAACAACAGTAAACCGTCCTTCCTTAAGCTGCCTTTGTCAGATGTTTTTCACAGCGACAAGATAAGTTATTAACACACTTTCCCTCATCCTCACAAAAACTGGCTTTATCATAGCAGATAGAGGATTCCCTTCCCCTGACTCCTTTCTCTCTTCTAAGCCCAGATGCCTTCCACTCTTCTTTGAGACTTTCTACCTTCCGATCTAAAAGATGAAAAGCAACCCTTTGAATCTGGAAGTTACTGAACCACTCATCCTGTTTTATTTCCTACTGGTTTATTTCTTCCATTAGGAGCATGAACAGCCCCTTAGAAGCTGAGGCTGTAGCAGACTGAAAACCAGCATGGCCCAAACTCTCCTTGGAGCAGCCATCCTCTCTCTGAACAAGAAACATGTGCACAGAAATCCCAGTGTTATAGAAGTTCCATTACTGAAATTATTAACACACTTTTAAAAGAAACAAACAAACAAACAAACAAACAAAGACAATGCTCACCCTCCCAGTCAAATACCAGACCACAAAGTTGCATATCTTTATTTTCAACCAGATTCTCGACTTCTGAAATAAATTCGTAAATATGTTAAAACTCTTTTGATGGAGAGTAAGCACAGTTTAAAATTTACAGTCTTTCAAGGCAACACTGCTCAGAAACTGCATGCTTAGACATAATATCTTTAACAGCAAACTATTATGAAAATGTGTTTCAGGAGGAAAGTTAACTGCTAAAAATACTTTAAAGGAAATATAATCATCACCCGCACCCACTTAATCTAAGAACTCTATATTTAAGTCAGTATTATTTGGGGGTGTTCTCCAAAACAACTATTTACAAAATACTCTCATAATTTTACGTACTATTCACTAAATGTACACTTGATTGAAAATATAAAACGCAATCTTTTACAAAGCACTTTTCATAAGACTCGTTTTCTTCAAAGGATTTATAACCTTCTACATGCTAACGAATATAAAAATCCAGCTGGGTATGTTCATATACACTTGTAATCTCAGAACTTGAGATGTGAGCAGGAGGACCGGGAACTTGATGATAGCCTGGGCTACATAGCGGGGAAGAAGATGTGGATCCCAGGAAAGAAAAAAGCAAACGTTCACTTCCTGCTGTCAGTCACAGGACTCTGGTTTCATAATCGTAGCTTGAGAGAAACCAGTACCACCTCTTGTTAGGCGGATACTTTAATCTTCTGAGAGATTCTAACCCCTTTGTTTCTTCCCCTAGCCTTCACGATGAAGATTTTAACTGCTCTAAAATTCAAAACAATATCAAAGCGCAAAAACAAAACAAAAAAATCCTAAACCTCTCTGAAATGGCTAAATTTAGCATCGTTTGTGTCGAGAAGCCATCTGGAAAGTGTGACTGAAGCCCTCGCACTCAGCCTGGAACACAGAGGGCAATAGTTAGACTTTCAGGACCCCTGGAGTGCGCAACAACTTGTTTCTAAAACGATGATCCGCTAAGTAAATAGGAAAAAAAAAAAAAAAAACTGGTGCTCTTCTCTCATCTCTTGGACCTTCTGCTCAAAGTTATAAAGTTCTGAGTTCTAACCATGTAAACAGCCCTCATCTAGAATTACAAGGGGTTCGTATTATTTCTAGACCTCAGGCTCCTGATTCATAATCCAGCTGTTTGACAGCCCCCTGATTACCCTTCAGGATTAAAGCTGGTATGGTAAGATTTAGGTCTGAAGGCAGAAACAAAATGCCAGCCGGAGACAACATTATATTCAGGCTGTAAAATGAGACTTCTTTCCTAGGCTAAACTCTTTCCTCTATTTTTTTTTCTTTGTATTTGCTGTTTCCTCAATGGTTATTCCAAGCTAATTAAGCCTGGGGGTTCTTGTTCCCCTCTAACTCCAGTTTACCCCAAGTTCTGCTGACTCTACATTTTATATGCAGAAGTGGTTCTTCCCCGTTGGCACTCAGGCACATCCATGGAGAGCAAGAAGTGACTTTATGCCAATTAGGCATATTTACAGGCACTCTCAGGAACCCAGCTACGAGACATGTCATCTCTAGGCAACAGTGCACCCCTGCATCAGTCCCTTTGCACATGCGCCATGGCCTCTGTCTCTTGTCTCTTTATGCACGCTTCCCATCCCAGATAAAAGACTCTTTCTCCTCGCCTCCCCCGCCCCCATTTAAGCTTTAAAAGATCCAGTCTATCTAAAATAAATATCAAAAAGATGCACGTATCCTGAGCCCTCTATGATACTAATTTTTTTTTCTTTAAAGAACAATTGTACCCACAAGTTACATAGAAAAACTAAGTGATACACAAAGCTCAACCCAGGTCACAAACCAGTAGAAACTTCTTGTTCTCCTGTGGACCGTGTATAGACTGAGCCAACACGATCTAGGTTATCTTGCCGGAAAATTGAACAGCGTTTGCAAAAGCGTTTGACAATGTGTTTCCGGAAGAACACTGAGAGATAATTCCGGAACTTCTCCCCAACGAAGGCATAGATGACAGGGTTTAGGCAGCAGTGTGTCATCCCAAGAGTCTCTGTCACCTGCATGGCCTGGTCTAGTCTATTAGAGCTACCGCAATTACTCAGTCCAAAGAATTCCTGGAAGGTGGTCAGGAGGAGGACAATATTGTACGGAGTCCAGAAGAGAAAGTAGACAATCATGATGGCAAAGATGAGCTTCACAGCCCTGTGCCTCTTCTTCTCATTCCTACAGCGAAACAGGGTGCGGAGGATCCCTGAGTAGCAGATGACCATGACAAGTAGGGGCAGGATCAGGCTCAAGATAACCATCTTTAATGTTTGGAATTTTTTCCAGAAATGATACTGAGCGTGTGGAAAATGCGGACTGCATGTACAATGAGAACCTTCTTTCTGAGACCTGATAAAGATTATTTCTGGGAGAGAGGCAAACATAGCCACCACCCAAGTGGCTACACTTGTTATCGCCCCAAAGTTGACCGTTCTGACTTTTAAAGCAAACACAGCATGGACAATAGCCAAGTACCTATCAATCGTCAGGAGGATAATGAAGAAGATTCCACCAAAGTAACCAATGTGATAGAGCCCTGTGAATACTTTACACATGATATTCCCAAAGACCCACTCATTTGCGGCATAGTGAGCCCAGAACGGGAGCGTGAGGAGGAAGAGCAGGTCAGAGATGGCCAGGTTGAACAGGTAGATATCAGTCACACTCTTCAGCTTTTTACAGCTTATCAAGATGAGGAAGACCATTATGTTGCCCATAAAACCAAAGATGAATACCAGGGAGTAGAGTGGGGGCAGGATCTGGGCTGCAATTTTTTTCACACTGATTTTTTGGCAGGGTGTTGACACACCATAATCAATGTCATAGATATAGGTCGGTACTGACGCTTGAAAATCCATCTTGCAAAAGCCTATGAATAAATAAGAGACAATGCTTAATAAAGTTTAAAGCGGTTACTAGCCTACCACAATTATTGTTTTATAATTTAGTACATCTTTGAGGCATAGATTTCTACATTTAATTTTGCTATCATCAGATGGGCTGAAAGTCACCAAAGATACATTTCATCAAATAAAATCTTGCTTTCCATATCAATGTGGGGTGAATTAATCTGTGAAACTGAGTCAGGTCTTATGTAACTCATGGACTTAAGAGCTCTATTGAAGATGCTGTTTGTAGGCATTTATCTATAAATGCTAGATCTCACACAAATGCCAGTAAGAACTGGTAGTGGGTGCAATTACTGTTATAAGCTTCTTACATGTGCATTTTCTAAATGTTTGAGTTAATTGTTTGAGGCAGACAATATACTGTTTACGTTTTTCTAGACAAAACATTCCCCAAGTACAGAGAGAATGAATAAGTTAATACAAAAACCACACCACCAGGAAGTAACTGACTTTGAATTTGGACAGTATGAAACCTTAACTGACATATGCTACTTGTCACTCTTTAGTAACTAAGATCTCTCTCTCCCCCCTCTCTCTTTCTCTCTCTCTCTCTCTCTCCACCTCTCTCTCTCTCTCTCTCTCTCTCTCTTTCTCTCTCTCTCTGTAACATGGTTTGCTCTGAACTTTCCAGAACATTTTTCTAGATGGTAACTGATTGGGAGAGCAGTAGAAAAGTAGGGGCCAAAATTTATTTTCCAAGAATAAAGGTTGCTTAGTAAAAATAATATTTACTCTCCTTGAGTCTGCATTGTTCTGGGGCCAGAAGTCAAAGGTTTCAGAGTAATTAACACCTGTTGCTTAACAACAGGGGATTAAGTAAAGAAGTGCTGCCTTCTCTGGTCAGGCAGCCAGAACTGGGTAATGCTTTTTGAATCAGAGAGAGCAATATGTCACTCACACAGACACATACACGGTAGGTGAAGCAGAAAATGGCCACATCACTACATTGGATGGATGGATGGATGGATGGATGGATGGATGGATGGATGGATGGATGGATGGATGGGTGGGTGGGTGGATGGATGGATGGATGGATGGATGGATGGGTGGATGGATGGGTGGATGGATGAGTAGGTGAGTAGATGGCACAGATTCCCACCCCCCAGCTAACCCCTCATCTTTATTTCTTTTCTCTGGCCTTTTTATAGACAAAAGTTATTAGATAATTACCTCATAGATAAAATGTTATACAAAATGGGAGTTACAAAAGGATGTTGATTTTAAGTTTAAAGCAGTTTTTCATTCTGTATGCCCATTTTAAGTTCATAGTAACTGTTTCACATGCCTTTGTCTCATTATAGTTCACACCTGTGGCTTCATTCTTGGACCTGAATACTTTTTCCTTGAGCACAAATTTGTCTCAAGCATATTTCTCTTTTTAGTGTAGTGATGAGAGCTCATTGTATTTCTTATTATACGGCCTTACTATTATGAGGAGTGGGCACATTCTATTCTTGATTTTAATTTTATTACATCTTTCTAGCAAACAACTAAAACCATCTCTTAAAACTTTCTTCCTAAGATTATTTGAATCAAATCAGGAACTCTATCCCATTATGAATTCATCTAAACAACATTAATTAATTCATGAAAGTTCATCTTTATGTTGATCTGCAAGAAATCTCACCAATAGGGTGATCTGATGCCCAGGAATTTTTAGGCTATGTGATACTGATTGGAAAAGGCATGTCAGCTGTAAGAAGCAATCCTGAAGTGAAGACTCTTGAGACCTTGCTTCTCAGCGCTTTGTCCATGCAAACAGGTGGGCCACCTCCAAGAAGGCCACCGGCTAGCCTTAGCCTTTCCTAGATGGCTCCCGACAACAGTGCTTCTCTGTAGTCAGGATGAAATGAGCTAATGTCCAAATACATAAACAGTGTCATAGAATATAGCATCAGTAATTAAAGTAGATTATCCTCATTTTTTTTCTCTAAAGTTATTTCTGCTTCCCGAGTTTCCACCATCAAGAGTTCTCGTGTAAGTAGACAAGATGACCGAGTAGGAAACGATTCTTCTATCTCCATGGGTAATATTGAGTGTCCAGCCTCTACAACCAACTGGCTTGCCCTATCTAAATTCCACTGCTTTACTTGAAAAGTTTCTCTGCTTAGCTCTCTAAAGCTCTTCGTTCTTCCCAGTTAGGCAGCTAAGAGAAGCACTCCGCAAAATATTCTCACCTTCAAGTGCTAAGCCAGAATAAGAGCTCACTACTAAGTGTGCTGTAGAAACTCTGATATTTGTGATCTGATATAAACTTGGACAATTTTTAGGTTTCTCTGTTTTCTTGGACACAGGCAGAGCAAGGAGAGAAAGAGAGAACAAGAGAGCACAAGAAACTTAGAGCTCCTGATACGCACATGACCCATGGAGGGATTTCACCTCTCTTCAGCTGATTATCAAACCAGATTTCATGCAATATCATTGTTCTAGAAGCTATTTTTTAAAAGAACTCTGCTTGTTTTATTAAAAACATTGTCTCTTTTAAATATTTCATCCACAATCATGTTTTGTACATCACATGCTGAAACATCCTAAATTCTTACCTTTCCTGTATCTTAAAGATTATATTTTCAGATAAGTCTGTGAGCACCTGGTGCTGACAGATGTCATCTCAGGATTTCCTGTTAAAGTTTTTACTCATCACAGAAGCTGAGATAACGAGTCAACCAAGGGCTGAGAGGTGACTTACCAGAGTTTCTTGTAGGGGGAACGGATGTCTCACCTCCTCTGGCTGGGAGAGCTGTACAAATCAAAAATGAAGACAGTATAAAGTAAGAAACACAGCTTCTTTCAGAAAGGGTGGAGTTTAATGAGAAAAGGTATTACGTAGTGTTCAGGGTTGGGGTTGGGGTGTCAGATCAGTTCTTCTTTTTTCCTTTAAAGTTGCACTTAAAGTGAAAAATAGAAGGCAGCTCTGGTATGAAAGTCTTTTGAGGAGTTTCCTCCTTCAGACTCTTTTACTTATGTTCTCTGCCCATCCAACTACACACTTTGTTAGAAATTAGAGAAAAATAAAAGGATATTAATGCCAGAACACTTATATCCATTTGTTAAAGCCCACATTTGAATTGAGTCACTGTCTAAGAGACAAATAATGCATACAATATCTCTGCTTCTCACTGGTGAAGCCAAAATGGCAAAAGAATTTATTCTTCTCATAGTTGCTCCTGATTAAAGTAAACTCCAATCAATTTAAAGTGAGATGAGAGCTTTGTTCCAGACATCAACCTTGTTACTTCTTTTACTCATCTTCCCTCCCTGTCCTAAATTTCACACACATAATTTTTACCACTCAGTATGACTTTTCTGTGTAAACTAAAACAACTGGTTATCAAACAGGTATACCATGTATTTTCCTGAAAGCTAAATGTATTTCTCTTTTCCTTCATTTATCTGGTAGCTAGTGAGATACAAAATTATGCATTTCATATAGGCATTTATAAGTGCCTCTTCTATACCAGATTTAAAGGTAACAGAATGTCTCACTCCAAGAACACAATTTATCTGGAGCCATGAAGGATTTTTCATTTAACAATGAAGAGAAGTACATGATAAAACTCAGGAGAATATAATAATGCCATATGTAACTATGTCAGATCAGCTGGGTGGTGGGTGGAATTTTAAAAATCATCAAGAAATGACAGCAGATAGTCAACAAAATGATGGACTGTGTATTAGGTCTATCTTGCACCTTACTGACATAAATTGGTATGGTTATTCTGTAATTGTATTTTGAGAGAAAAGTTTTATTTTAACAGGAAGGGTGATATGTAGGAGGAGCTAAGGTGGGAGAAGTATGGAGAGGAAGAGGAGGAGTAAGGAGAGGAGGAGGAGAAGGAGAGGAGGAGCTAGGTGATGAGAGAGAAAGAGGGTGGGGGCCAGACATGGAGACAGATGTTCACATGTCTCCACCAGTCAAAGATAGTTGATATATCTAGGTTGGGTATTAGGTTACACTTCTGATTGATATTGAGCATTACCAAACTTATAAAGCCTTTGGTTAACATTAAAAAATTGTATAAAAGCAAAAAGGAGAAGGGGGCATGGGATAGGGATTTTCTAGGGAGGGGAAATGGGGAAAAGGGATGGCATTTGAAATGTAAATAAAATATCCAATAAAAAAAATAAGAAATGACAGCAGAGATAATAACATAGCACAGAGTTGCCAATGAGACACAAGAGACCTTGAAAGACACAAGACTCCTGTAGCCAGTGTGTTAGGGTGAATAACAGTAGTCACTTCATGGTTTGTTACAACAGACTGTTGTCTTCAATAACTCCGTTTTGCTGTATCCTTACTCCTCATTCCCAAGATATGGCTTTCTCTTTGCAGTCCAGAGCATCTCGTCTGCAAGGTAAGTCTAGACCGCCACCAGGAGATCAATAACTCTGCCTAGCATAGAATTATCTGACTCAAGTTCCTGGGAATGCTAACTCCATACATAACCCCTAATTCTCATTTTCCCCAAAACCTTGAAAGCAGGGAGTTGAAGCATCAGTTTGCTTCCTTCTGGGTGACTGGCATCATTTAATAAAGACTGTTTTCTTTTGCCCATTGTATGTCTTCTGATGATTAATTTTCTATGCGGTAAATGTCCAGACCTGAACTTGGTAGCAATAGGAGGTTACCAGCAAGCTTAGAGACAAACCACAACACAGTAAACTACAATCTCTCAATTACACACTCAGTAATCTTTTCAAAATAAACAAAATTTAAAATCTTTAAAAGATAGTTTTAAAATCGTTTTCTGAGGTAGACCTCTCCACTGCTGCTAGACAAATATTGTAATTCTGTATGTGAATACTATTTACTCTTATTGTCATCATGTAGATCTAGGCCTTAGCCCTGTGCTGAGATAGTTTCATAGGGTAGCTGAAGATACAGGAGATCCAGCTTAGCCCACAGAGGGCAGTGTGGAGCCCTATACAGGCTCAAAAGTCACTCAGACAGGACTTCCAGTGGCCTTGGCAAGATCCTTCACTTCTGAAATTCCATTGCCAATCCTGTTCGAGATGTGCTAGCAGATATGTGAAGGAATAAATGCTACCAGAGATCATGTAGTTTGAAAAGTATGCCTTGGAACAGAGTCAAGGGCAAGATTGCAGTTTGCAGAAAGAAGCCCAGCTAAGCAAGACATTACCCCCTGTTAAGTGCCTGGTCCAGAGGTGTGTTCCAGACACCTCCTGGATAGGTTTGCCCCAAGTATGCACAAAGAAGTGAGGGACTATGGACCCATAGAGAAATCTTTACTAGTGAATAAATTTACATTTTATGTGTGTCACAACCATAGCACGCTGTGCTGCAACTTGGATTTTGTTCTCTGCTTCGCTCACTGTTTTGTCTATCCCAGTTTGCATGACTTTGTCTTCATATATGTTGTACCTTAACATCAACAAAGTAATGCTTATGGTTGGTTTGTCCCTCTAGACTCAATGCCCATATGGAGTGTCTCAAGACATCCCTCCTTATCGGACACCAGTAAGCCTTTGAGCAAGTTCTCTGTCTCTAGTGACTGTATTAATATTCCTCCCCTTGCTTTGCTCTCATTGCCAACAATATCACCGAGCCAATATTCAGAGCATTCTTGACCAATACGGAGATGTCAATCTTTCCCTTTGAGTTCAAGGGAATTCAACATGAACATGAGGACACAGCAACTTCATTCTAAGTCCTTATCAGTAGTAAACTGAGCTGTGAAAACAACAAATGAATCTTAGAACACAAAGTATCTAGGGCTTGGGAAAGAGCTCAGTGGGTAAACTGCTTACTGTGAAAGTATGAGAACCTGAGTTTGCACTCCCCAGCATTTAGATTTTTTTTTTTTTAGAAAGTTAAATGTAGTAGTGCCTGTCTATAACCCCAGTCCGGAGGGACGGAGCCAGGAGGATCCTAGGGGCCTACTAGCCAGTCTAATTAATTAGTGAGCTTCTGGGTCACTGGAAGATGCTGTTTCAAAAACTAAGGTGAAAAATGATAGAGGAAGACAACTGACTAGAGCTCTGGCCTCCACATGTGCACATACAGGTGCACAAACCCACATGCATAAGCCACATACAGACAAATGTCTAATTATAACACCAACTACACTTATTATATGATGTGGAGGAAGACAAAAATAAGAAAAATAGTCATATTCTCATAATTAAAAAACTAGTCCATTTTAATACATTTCAATACTTATCCTTTCCCACGAACCCTTTTAAACTGTTCTCAAACACAAACCACTCTAGCATCTGCTGGGTTTTTTTTTTTTTATGTTTCTTCAACATTTTAGCACAGTAATTTACTTATGCTTTTAAATTTTTTATGAGATAGGCATAACGGGACACATTTACTCATTGAGTATGCGGTCAGCCCACTCTACATAGCGAGTTCCAGGCCAATTAGGACTAAATAGTGAGAACTTGTATCAAAACAATTTTTATTATGAATATATTTCTTTAATTGCAGTTTTAATTGAGGGTTTATATCTTATTTGTATAACTTTTCCAGTTCAGATTTGTAAAGACTTATAAAAACACCATCAAGATCTGGTGGTAAGGTATAGACCCTCCATATGGCCCAGGAAGGTACCCTCTATCTTGCCTAAAAAGTAAGGATCATTCTGACCTTAGATAGATCAGATGGTTTTAACTTCATGAAGAGGGAGTCCTAGATGCTTCCTTCCTCCTGCCCAGTGTCTTTTGTTCCACATCGTGTTAGCTGTGTTACAAAACAGATAGAATCGTTTCTGTAATTTACTAACAGGAACATGTAGGAGGAGCTAAGGTGGGAGGAGTAAGGAGAGGAAGAGGAGGAATAAAGGAAGAGGAGGAGAAGGAAGAGGAGTAGATAAGGGAGAGACAGAGAAGGAGAGAGAGGGGACATGGAGATAGATGTTCGCTTGTCTCGAGCAGTCAAAGGTAGTTGATATATCTAAGTTGGGTATTGGGTTACACCTCTGATTGTAAGGGCATCTTGTTATTGATCATTACCAAATATATAAGCCTTTGGATATTCTTAGCCTTAGAGTCTCATTTATACAGAGCCCGTGTGGTTGGTGGGATGGTCTGGGCACTGCTCAGCCTTACTGAGACAGTGTGGAAGATTGGTAGAGTCATCTCCCATGCTGTCATCTCATGGGTGGCAGGGCTGGTGTTTCTGGCTGGCTGTTTCTAGCTGCGGCATGCATGTGGCCTCTGACCACGTGGCTGAGCTAGGCAGAGATACTACAACCTAGATAGATAGCTTGACCAGAGGCCGTTTTTAAATAATTACCACAACAGGAACAATGCCATACTAACTGTCATTGTCAATGTTCTTTGGTCATATCAAGGCGGGATGCCCGCAAGGTTATTTTTAGGGTAGCCAGAAACTCCTCACAGTCCTTACAGAAATAAGAAAATTCTACTCACCACCTTTCAATGTCACAAATTATCATCTATGTGCCTAAACAATGATGCTTGGGTTCAATGACTCCCAACCTTTTTACCTTCTGTCTCACACTCCCATCACAGAAACTGGAACTAGGAAGTATTATGATATTTTCCTATTTCTGTCTTTGTTTTCTAGATATTTGTAATGGAAATATAACTCTCTCCCCAACTTATATACTACTTGTATGCACCATGGAAAATAACAAAACATGTAAATACTCAGAGCATGTTTGCTGTATACATTCATTTAGATCTGTCTGGACATGCTATAAACTACTGAGCTGAGTTTAGAATTCTTCCCAATGTATTTGGAATCTTTATTTTAAAACTGTGCTAAAACATAGATCTAAGGCAATCTTGGGGATGGTAACAGGTTCTAAATACCAACTAAGGCTTACAACATGTCACTGTCAGCTTGAGTGGGTCAGATCACACCTGCAGCTCTATGCATAACAGGATATTATATAAGAATCTTCTTATGACTCTGGAAGTGGCAACTATAACCTCTGACTTAGGGCTAGAGTGTTAAGTGCTTCACTGTTATAGAGGAAACCACTGACACTTGGGGTTAGACACCTCTCCTAGGCTTACTAAGAAATGACAGAACTAGCCCTGTGCTGTCTCATCAACTCTTCCTAATATTGTATAAGTAGCCAATTAGGGGAGGACAAGATTGATGAGGCCTCTTGTCAGAGGTCAGCTCCAGTGTTCTTGTTTACTCTTTCTTTTTAAATTGGATATTTTATTTACTTACATTTCAATGTCATCCCCTTTCCCCATTTCCCTTCCCTAGAAACCCCCTATCCAATTCCCCTCCTCCTTTTTGCCTTTATACCATTTTAATTACATGCAAGTATCAAGGTCAGTTCTAGGTTGAGGAACTAGCAATACAATAGATGCAAATAGTCAAGGAACAAGCAAGACAATAAACACAAATAGTCAAAAACCAAGCAAGGCAATAAACAAAGTTCCATGAACACTCCTGTGATCACTCTTTCTAAGGGCTTATAACTGAACCTACTTCCCTGTCCTGGCCCAAAGTCATTTTTATGTCTTAATCCTACTTCCTTGTTCTAGTGTAAAATTTATATTCCTGCCTGAAATTACTTCTTTGTTCTAGCCTAAGATTTAGATTCCTGCCTAAAATTACTTCTTTGTTCTAGCCTAATGTCAGATTTCTCCCTGAAGCCTACTTCCTTGTCCTTGACCAGTGTCATATTCCTGCCTAGCAGCTCATTTCCTTGTCCTTGGCCCATGTCAGATTCTTGCCAAGCAGCCCCAAAATCTCTCCATATCTCCCCCCTTTTTATTTCATAAACAAGACTGAGCTTATCTTAGGTCATTCTGACAAGAATGCCTTCCTTACCCATCATGGATTGTGAATTATCAAAAGCAATGCACTTATGTCTTAGGTTGGTAAGGCTCTGTGCAGAACCTTACCCATCCTTGGCTTGCCAGCCTGTTAATTTAATAATTCTGTCTGGGGTTTATTTTCAGTTTCAAGCCATGTACTTTGGCTGCCAACACATTGATATTGTTAAAGATAAGCTTTAACATGTTGGACAGGAATAAAAATATTCCCAGGACAAAAAGGGCTAGCATGATCAAGCTATATATGCCATTCTTGAAGCTTGATGAAGTTAGAAATATTGACCTCAGACCATGGGTAATTTTATCAGCAGTATCTGCCACATCAATGCTCATGCTGTATTCTTGTTCACTCTTAAAGGTAGCTGTGGGGAAAGAGTATCAGTGGGAGCAAGAGACAATTATTTGTCTTGAGAGACATTAGGGTTGCTTTTTAATATTAAAACATTTGTCTTAAGTCTAAGTTACTTACTTTGAAGAGGTAGCTGGCCTGCCTGTTTTTCCCCTGAGACCATAAACTCCAGAGTCTCTGGTGTTTAGCACTTGATTGCTTGGGAGGGATGGAGGACTAAGTAAAGTAGCCTTTGCTCTTATCTGCTCAGGAACTTCAGGGTTCAAACTGAGAGTGAAATGGAGGGACCCATGGCTCCAGGTGTATATGCAGTGGAGGATGGCCTTGTCAGGCATTTGTGGGAGAGGAGGTCCTTGGTCCCGTGAAGGCTGGATGTCTCAGTGTGGGAGAATTCAAGGGCAGGGAGGTGGGAGTGAGTAAATGGGTAGGGGTACACCCTCATAAAAGCAACAGGAAGGGGAAAAGAATAAGAGGTTTATGGGGGAGAATGGGGAAAGTGGACAATATCTGAAATGTAAATAAATAAAATATCCAATAAAAAAGAAAGTCATAGGAAGAAAAAGAGGACTCTTGGAAAAGTGATTTAAATCTTTATTTCTAAGTTTTTCTCCAAAAATTTCTGTTCTCCAAAAATTCTCTTTAAAAATTCTTCAAAAATTCTCTCTTAATTTCTAAGTTCCCTTTTAATGTCTAAGTTATTCTACTCTGTAGTTCTGATGTAATAATGCCATGCAGTGTTCCTTCATTTTTATAACTTTTCTAATAGAATAGATCACATTTTTTTCTAAGCATCCTTTTTTTATTCTTTTACAAAAGTTCACTAAAAGTTCAAACATAAATTCAAATCATAAATTAAATAAGTTTACAGCAGAGAATGTTTACATATGTTCCCACTAAGACTAGTCATTAATTATTTATCATTAGCTCTACAGGTTTGTGGAGAGTTAAAGACCATAACTAAGTTATCATTGAAGTTTTGTATAGATAAACCCAGTCAATATTTTATCTTCTGTCCTTACACCTACAATAAATCCTTTTTATGACGTTTGGCTGTTTTACGACCTCTCAGAATGTGTTGTAAGTTGTAAATGACTTCTTTATATCTCAGAAGCAATTAACGCATGACACTTGAAGACTGGCAGAGTTCTTGTTGTAGTTTTCATATCAGAGATGGCTTTAACAGCACTCCTATTATAAAGGGCTCAGTAATTACTGGTATACTTTCAGGAATTTTTATAGGATCATAATTAAAATTTAAGAAATAATATATTTATCTATATAGCATCTCTATAAAACAATACATTTTGATTGATCTTCAGAAATCTGCTCAAAATGGTGGGCTAATATCTAGTAATTGTTATATATATAATAGCAACAGGAAAATCATATTAATAGTAAGAATCTTTCCTAAAATGTATCCCCTTTGATCTCATCCACCATAGTTTTGCAGTCTACAGTGAACCACCTCAGGAAGATCACCTACTAGTTTTTAGCTTCTCCTAGATGGCTTCTGGCAGTCCCTTCCTTCAGATCTAGGTAGAAAACTAGAAATAGGAGCTTACAATAGGAAAATATTGCATTTCTTATACCACAGTCATAGGGTAGTCATCCAGTTGAACAGGGGACTAAGAGATGGAATTGGAGGTGGGAGATAGATGCTGGGTATATAAATGAAGAAGCAAAGATATCTCAATACTGCATGTTCACTAAGTTGCACAGTCATCAAACGAGGCAGCAAATTTACAGTTGTATGGAGTCCACTAACAGAGATATGTAATCCAAGAAATGATGAGTTGAAAGAAGCCCAGTTGAAGAAAATCTTGCATATATAATAGGTAGTCATGGTGTCCATCACTAGCTTTGAGTTCTCTGAAGGAAGAACAAATTAATGTTGATCTTTCTAGGCATCTTTGTCAACACAAAAGGGCCTGTGGCAGGGACCAGCTATGTAAATTCATGTGTGCCCTTCTCCTGGTCATATCCTCTTTCTTCATGGCTAACCTATGCCAGGAAAGGAGAAGCACAGGAGGTCATCTCAAGGTAGACCACAAACCAGGGTTAAGGATAGGGGTGGAGTTGAGACAGAAAAGACAGAAAACATATTTGTTTTAGGCACAGTCTTTCAGAATCCAACTGACTCTAAAGACCAACTGAACTTTATTCAAGAGAAAGAAAACTATTTTATATTGCAAATAGATTACATTAAAAGTCACTGTCAATGAACCAAAAATTACTCAGCTGATGTGGAACAAACTTTGTGCTGGGGCCAGCAGAGATACAGGTCTTTATTTATATAAATACACATACATACAGACATACACACACACACACACACACACACACACACACTCACAAATATACTACATACCTCACCATAACAGAACCTTCTCAATGTTACATATAATATGTGTGGTGGTTTGAATAGGAATGGCTCCTCATAGACTCATAGATTTGAATGCTTGGTCATCAGGGAGAGGCACTATTTGAAAGGGTTAGGAATTGTGGCCTTGTTGGAGTAGATGTGGGTTTTTTTTTAGAGGAAATGTGTCATTATGGGTGGGCTTTGAAGTTTCAGGGGCCAAGGAAGGACCAGTGTCTTTCTCTTCCTGCTGATCGTGGATCTAGATATAGAACTCTCAACTACTTCTTCAGTACTATGTCTGCATGCTGCCATGTTCCTCACTATGATCTTCATGGACTAAACCCCTGAAGCTATAAGCAAATCCCAATTAAATACTCTCATTTAAAAAGAACTGTCATGGTTATGGTGTCTCTTCACAAAATAAAAGTTGCTACCAAGGAGCAAAGTAGTCGATGAAAAGCCTAATCATGCTACTTCTTAGCAGAATGTGGACTTTGAGGCTTCGGATTAGGATAGTAGTTGAACGCTTTAAGTGGGGTTTAATAGCCATACAACTAGGAGGGTGGAAGACATTGGTGGTGAGAGCAATATAGATTGTGACAGCCTGACTTAAAAGGACTCAGACTACTAGTAAGTGTCCTAGAGATTGTTCTTGTGATATTTTGGCAAACAATGTGGCTGCTTTACGTCCTTTTTCCCCAAAAATATACCTAAAGCTAAATTGAAGAGTTTTAGATCAACAGTGTTGGCAGAGGAGATTTTAAGACAGCCTAATATTTAAGGTAGTTATTAGTAGTCACTTTTATGCAGCTCTAAAATGAAAAGAAACAAGCAAAACAAGAAAAAAAATTTTAACAAATGTATACTTTGAGAAGAAAAAGAGCTTCAGAAAGTATAAAGGAGTTAAGCCCACTACTCAAAGTGATAAAAAAACAACAACAAAAAAAACCCAAAACTTAAACAAACACCCAATGCTACATGGAATAAAGGAATTGGTGACTTCAGCTTCCAACTTGTGAAAAGGAGTGGAAGAAAAGCTTAATCAGTAAAGGAATCAACAACAGAAAGCTGGTAAATATGTGGTTGAACAAGGGGGTGTGGTCTCCAGCCCTAGTAAGTAGAATTTAGCAGCTCTGGCCATGTGGTTTTGGCTTTAGAGGCAAGGATACAAGAAAGGAATTAGGGAATCTCCCTCCATTACTAAGAAAAGTCACTATTGTCGGGTGTATGTCAGAGGGTGTCCTGCACGGCAGCCCAAGAGGCCAGTGCATGAAGCAGTGAAAGTGAAGCCTGGATTCTGTTGAAGATCCCAAGATGTTGGAAATGACAGTCATGGGATTTCTGGCAAGGAGAGCTGCTAACAGGTTGTGGAAACAAGAGCAAGAGAGAGAAGTATGTTGAAGTCAACCAAACTGAAAGGAATTGGAGATCTGAAGTGCATGTTGGCATCAGTCATGAAAATGCAGAGTTTGGGGTTTGCCCTGCTGAATTTTTGGTCTTGCTTTTGTCCAGCATTGTAGTCCGTGCAATATCCCTGCCCACAGGAACTCACGCGAACACGCAGGATTCTATAGCAGCACGTGTTTATTTTCCCAAGCATGGCGGAGAGAGCGAGAGTTGAACTTTGCCCCACCTATATACCCTTTGGGGTGGACAATTATGATTGACTGCTTGCTCAAATTCCCAGGTTCCCCTGCCACTGTATGTGATGTCCAAGCTGGGTGGTGCTAGGCGTTCCCATGTCGCTGCGCATGTGCGGTTTGTTACCTTACGCACGACAGGTGTCAGCAAGGACAGCTTCCTACACAGCATTTCCTCACTGTGCTCTCTTTCCTCCCTTCTGGAATGGTAGTGTATATTCTGTACCACTGCATGTTGCACAATATGTGATCTGTTTTTTTATTTCAGTTTTTCAGGAGTTACAGTTAAGAGATTTCCTTGAGTCTCAGCAGACTTTGAACTTTAGACTTTTAAACAGTGTTAAGACTGTGATAGACTATGGAGACTTTTGAAGTTGAACTGAATACATTTTTGAATTATGGTATGGTGACAAGCTTATGGGAGCCAGGGAGCAGATTTTGGTAATTTGAACGAAAATGGCTCCCCATAAGCTCATAGATTTGATTGTGTAATTTTCAGAGAGTAGCACTATTTAAAAGTATTAGATGTGGTTTTGTTAGGGGAAACGTGTCACTAGAGATGGTCTTTGAGGTTTCAAGAACCCAAGCCAGGCCCATTGTCTTGCTCTTTCTGCTGCCTATGGATTTGGATATATATCTTCCAGCTACTTCTTCAGCATTATGTATGCATGCTGCCATGCTCCCTGCCACTATGACAATAGACTAAGCCTCTGAAACTATAAGCAAGCCCCAGTTAAGCACTTTTCTTTATAAGAGTTGCCATGGTCATAGTATTTCTTCACAGCAATAGCACAGGGACAAAGACAATATAACAAAGTGTTTATCTCTTCTAACAAATTATAACCTCTTTTGGTCACTCCCTAAACCTATGCCCATTCTTTTCCCACTGTATTCCTGAGCTGCCTTGCAGATCACTCATAACCCAGACTCCTTATCTCCTATGATGTATTTCCATAGAGATACCTGGGTAGTCATCCTTGATGGATAATCTCATTTGAAACAATTTCACTCATTAGAGAAGTCTAAATAATGAGTAAAAGCAAGAAAAAGACAGGTTTTAATGGAGTCCTTGCAGGCAGCTGCAGGGCCCTCTGCACGTGCCCAGCCTCTCCTTTGACAGGACAGACAAAAGGCCATTTGTTTTCCAATTATTTCCACTTTCTTCCACCTGTCCATTCAAAGCTTCTCCCCAGATCACTTTAGAGCTCACCTCTGGAAACACACAGCAGGTAACTCCTACAAGGCAGTTTATTCTGTGTCAAGAAATTCCTACTATAGATGTTTATATTGTGTTGCATGGCCATCATTGAGTTAATCCCCAACCTCTGGGTTCTCAAAAAGTTTATGTGATCATATCTGAGCCCTCTGTACCCACTGACTGTCTACAGGAACCTGGGCTGTAAGGTCTAAACAACATAAAGATCATGTCAGTGACACCCATTGTCATATTACCCACCTAATCTGTAGACCCACAGTCTGCTTGTCATACTGCATGCCACAATAGAAAAACATTATTTTAATAAACACCCTGTCCCATGTGTATTTGTCAGCATGGTATTTAACAAATAACCCCCTGACCCAGTGGCTTATCATAGTGGACATGGATTTCTTGCTCCTCTTCTCCATGGCTGTGGTCCTGGCTTCAGTCCTCATATCTGCTTACTCACCAAGATGTAGGGCTACATTTTGCTGAAGAGAAGCTCAGCTCAGCCCTGCTGGGGCTATAATTGGAAGAAATCGATGTCACTTTTGGTTGTCTTCTAGAATACTAACTATAGAAGGGTGGATAGCCTGGAAGGCAAGCTGTAAGTCATACCTCTCCATCAAGTACCAGGTATATACAATTGTAAAGTAGTACAAGGAAAGAGTTGTGTAGTTATAAACAAAACAGTCAGCCACACTGGTGTGACAAAGCACATACTTGTTTCTTTTTAATAGTTCTAGCAATATAGACAAAGCATTGGTTTATTTTCTAAATCAAAGGTTTACAGATATTTGCATCTCATTATCATTAAAATGAAACTGTAAGGCTATCTGAAGGTGATACTCTCA
This sequence comes from Rhabdomys pumilio, assembly GCA_030674055.1. NCBI lineage: Eukaryota > Metazoa > Chordata > Mammalia > Rodentia > Muridae > Rhabdomys > Rhabdomys pumilio. The sequence goes on from JANHMN010000020.1 coordinate 37,283,123, forward strand.
TCCCCTACTTCTTTCAGAAATTTCATCTCATCATGTGGTAGCAAAGCCAGACCACAATGACTGTCAACTCCCAAGTTGTCTGTTCCATTGTTTCTTGCTTTTGTTAGATGAGAAATGCATTAGTGGACAGGGAAGAACATTTTTGGCTCAATTCAGGGGAGACATTTCTCTTATGAGAAGGAGTTTCTCTAACCTCTCTCCTTTTTATATCTACTTTTAAATCTTTGATAAGAAGTTGATTTGACTTAGGAGTTCCCATTCAATCAAAGGACAATCTGTCACCAATCTCACATTTAGGACAAAAGATCCAAAGGAATTTGAGGAAACTGAATCCAAAGGAGCAAGTATGCGACTTGCATATATACACGACATCTATGTAGCATACGCTGGGATCCAGATAGCAAGGAGTCTAAATCACCATGGTTGGGTCAACCCACAACCACAAACCCCAAGTCCCTGTCAATCCTGAGCTGTCTGTTTTAGTTCATATGCTCAAAGCCAGAATTTTTTCTATAACTAATGAACTATTCTCAAGCTTGGCAAGGTAGGAACTCTTACAGAGGCATTTTTTCATCACATTTAGAAGTTAAAGTTTTAAATCTTGATTTTATTTTTTCTAATTTCAGTTTTTAAATATTTGAATTATGTTTATATCCCAAAATAAAGCTTTGAAAGATAGTCTGTGACACATGTCTTTCCACTCCATCTATAATCATTTTTTATCCAGACTTATTTTGCCTGGTAATTAAGATATGTTCCCAAGTATTATTTTCAAAGCAAGGGCTTCTGTCCCTACTTCATCCAGTCCTGTTTTACCCACAAAACATAACATAACAGTGTTTATTTTTCTCTCCTAGAATTATCCAGGCTTACATGTTTGACTATTCCATACACACCTTTCCCAGGTGGAGATAAAGGTTATGAGGAAAGAGGCAGGTGCAAAGGTAGTGGAGAGACAGGAAATAGGAGCAATAATATAAAACCAGTTTATTTCCAGACAGAAACCTTTCCTTGGTGCTGAGGCATCCATTTTGTTTCTGGCTCTATGTGGTTCTAAACACACCATGTCTATTGTCCCACATGTCCCTGCCTTTTTACTGCAATCCTTTATGCCTGATGGAGGAAGTGACATTTCTCCTCATTCTTGGTCATTCACTACCTCCAGCCTTCTGATCTCCTTGGAAAGATCAAACAAGAGTCCTTATTATTTTTAGGCTAATCACTAATGAGACATATTTTATAAAAAAATAATTTTGTAAATATCATGCAAGGAGCTGTGGCTTGAGAAACATCCAAACAGTGGAGTGTGATATTGAAAATATTTTCCATGCTGTCATAGATAAAAATAACAAAGCAAAAATGTGTTGTGCAATTACGTGTAAAACAACCATGGGACTCAAATGAAGTTTCCAACAAGCTACTACAGTTTCTAGATTTTCCACAACTCGATAAAGCCTTCAGAATTAAACACAGGTGGGAGAATGAACCAAAGACCAGGACATTTCTTCCCAATGAGAAAGAAATGAGAGGTCCCTGCTCACTTTCATTTTCATCTTCACCCAGGATCAACAGTGCATATCTCCTCCCCTTCTCACTCAGTCCTGACAGCCTCACACCCTCCTTCCTATGCAGTCCATGTCTTTCTTGTTAGAAATAAGGGGAAACATGGTAAAGATTGGTAAAATAGTATTGCCACAAGGCAATGAGGCTCTTCATAGGGACAGAGTCCACTGGAAAGCTGAAGAATCTACCAATGATTATTCTAAAATATTTCCTGAACATGTGTTATATATACAAGAAGAGCTATGGTTCAGTTGTGGCATAATCCTAAGGTTCTGGACACCTGGTTTATAGGTCTCTATTGTTTAATATATTTATGAGCTGTGAGTGTTGGTTCTCAACCTTCCTAATCCTGTGACCCTTTAATACAGTTCCTCACGTTGTGGTGATCCCCAACCATAAAATTATTTTTGTTGCTACATCATAGCTGTAATTTTGCTACTGTTATGAATTATAATGTAAATATCTATGTTTTCTGATAGTTTTAAGTGACCTCTGTCAAAGGGTCATTTGACCCCCACACAGGGATCATGACTCAAAAGTAAGAATCACACTGTCTTTGAGGCTTGTTACTATATACAAACTGCTTCCTTCTTCTCTGAAAAAAAAAAAAAGACAAACTGCCACTTACTTTACAACCCAACTGAGACTTCTTGCTCCCCAGTAGACGGAGTGAATGTTGAGCTCACTCGATCTGCTGTCTCCCTATAGAAAACTGGGCACTGTTTGCAGAGACGTTTGGCAATGTGCTTTCTGAAAAATGTGGAGAGATACCTTCGGAACTTCTCCCCAACAAAGGCATAAATCACAGGATTAATGCAGCAGTGTGTCATTCCAAGAGTCTCTGTCACCTGCATGGCCTGATCTAAGTGCTTGTCAATCACACAGCTACTCATTCCCAAGAATTCCTGGAAGGTGGTCAGGAAAAGGACAATATTGTATGGAGTCCAGAAGAGAAAGTAGACAATCATGATGGCAAAGATGAGCCTCACAGCCCTGTGCCTCTTCTTCTCATTCCTACAGCGAAACAGGGTGTGGAGGATCCCTGAGTAGCAGATGACCATGACAAGTAGGGGCAGGATCAGGCTCAAGATATTTCTCATAATTGTTTGGAAATTCTTCCATGGTTGTGGAAAATAAGGGCCACAAATGTGAAGGTGATCTTCTAGTTCAGATTTAGTAAATATGATTCCTGGAAGAGAGGCAAACACAGCCACCACCCAAGTGACTATGCTTGTTATCACCCCAAAGGTAACTGTCCTGGCTTTTAAAGCAAACACAGCATGGACAATAGCCAAGTACCTATCAATCGTCAGGAGGATAATGAAGAAGATTCCACCAAAATAACCAATGTGATAGAGCCCTGTGAATACTTTACACATGATATTCCCAAAGACCCACTCATTTGCGGCATAGTGAGCCCAGAACGGGAGTGTGAGGAGGAAGAGCAGGTCAGAGATGGCCAGGTTGAACAGGTAGATGTCAGTCATGCTCTTCAGCTTTTTACAGCTTATCAGAATTATAACGACCAACATGTTGCCCACAAAACCAAAGATGAATACCAGGGAGTAGAGTGGGGGAAGGATCCAAGCTCCAATTTGCTTCACACTGGTTTTATGACAAGGCTCACCATCTTCATAGTCATATGGTGTGGTGGCCCCTGCATCAAACTCTTGGATACTTCTTAGAAATAGAGAATGAGATGTTGATAGTACGCCGTGGATGAACTGAGGCAACACATTACTGCCTTCCATTTCCTTTGATTCTGTGGACAGAGGACAAAACGATTACTTGTAACGCACACGCCAAATTCCTTAATCCAAATAGCCTTGCCCCCGTTTAAACAGCACCCCCATCATTGGTTTCTCCTTTATAGTCGTCTCCTTGATACCGTGTGTACATCCCTTTTCTTTTATTCCTAACGACTTGTCGACTCTGCAACCATTTCCTTAACACATTCGGTATTCTCTGGTGAGCATGTTTCTCAGTGTAAGGCTACAAAAGGTGTGTGTCTTCATCTACTGCTTCTCTGAATGTCACCATGCTGATGGCCGGGTTTATAAGCAAGAAGATGCAATTACAGGTTGCTAGGAGGTTTCTAGGGAGTTTCTTCCACAATAAAAGAGATACAGAAGAGACACTCCTGGCCCCTTCTCCTCTTTCAACTTGTGTCGCATAGGCTAAATGCTTGGAACCGTAAAGACCTAAGCACTGTCCCCAAGCCATACAGAGGGCTCACGTTCTGACTTCTTATTTCAAAAAGAAAATAAACCGTTATAAATTGTATCATCTATTCCTTGTAGCCAAAAGCACTCTAATAACGCTCTCAACTTCTGTCTCCAACTTCCTCTCACACCTCTTTTAACAAGGTTGCAAAAATTCAATGTCAAATGCCTTAGCTTTGTTCCAAATTCTTTTCATTGAGCATGAATTTCCTCCCATTCAAAACTCTTTTTAATGATGGACTGGAGATGGCTCAGTGGTCAAAGGCACTTACTGCTCTTGCAGAGAACCCAAGTTGATTTCCTACACCCACAGCAGGGACCTCATAACCACCTTAATTCCGGTTTTAGGGGATCTATCACTTTTGACCTCATGGGCACCCACACACACTTAAATCACATAAACTATAGTAGGCACAGATACTTACACAAAATAAATAAACAGATAAATCTTTAAAACTTTGTTTTCAGCTTCTAGAAAAACACTCCTACGTGGCTGTTTATTAATATTTCTGTGACACCTCCCTGCACACTTTATAAAACCTCCAGGCAGTGTACTTGGCTTTTTCCCATTTTTATCTTTTTTCTTTTTATTCTTGTTCCAAAATTTTTCTAATTCAGATTTATATCTGAATTATGTCAGCTAATCTCAGGATTTTGACTTTCCTATATGCTTATGTTTTCCAAGGTTCTGTGTTCAAGTCCCACCTTCTCTAAAACACCAGACTTTAATTTTTCACATTTGATGGAATCTCTTCAGGAATTTGTCTACATGGTCAATGTTTATTTAGCATCTACTATGACTTATACATGAAGGGGACACACATGCGGGACATACATGCACTGCTCTAAATGTTTGGAGGTCAGAAGACAGACTACCTTTTCTCTCCTATATAAGATAAAGGGATTTGAACTCAGGTCGCTAGGTTTTCACGGCAAGTACTTTGACACAGGAATCATCCTGCTGACCAAATTATGAGGTCTTCATCTTAGTTATTATCATCCACTATGTTTTCTAAGAAGAAAACTCTGGTATTATTCCAAATCATTCCTCTTCAGAAAATTAAAAGTTGTTTGTCAGAACCAATGAGATGAGATTCAAATCCTGCCTCCAAATTAGATGACTAGACAGATGATTCAGCAGTTAAGAGTACCTACTGTTTTCACAGATGATTCAAATTCAGTTCCTAGGACCTGTGGAGAATCCAATGCCTTCTGGTCTTTGCAGACAGCTGAACTTGCATGGCATTTACTAATACAGACACATACATATAAAAATAAATAAAATAATAATAACAATGATGATGATGATGATAAATATCTCAAAAATAAAAGACTAATGCCTTGAATGACAATACCAACCAACCCAAGCTCCCAGGGCCTAAACCACCAGCCTGAGAACACACATGGATAGACCCATGGCTCCAGCTGCATATGTAGGGGAAGATGGCCTTGTTGGGCATCAGTGGGAGAGGAGATCCTTGGTCCCATGAAGTCTGGTTGCCCCACTGTGGGGGAATTTGAGGACAGGGAGGTGGGAGTGGGTGGGTGGGTGAGTGGGGGCACATCCTCATAGAAGTAGGAGGAGAATGGAATAGAGAATTTTGGGGAGATGGGAAAGGGAGATAATATCTGAAATGTAAATAAATAAAATATCCAAATATATATATATGTATATATATATCACAACTCCTGCCTCTAACATGAAAGCTGAGTAATTTAAAGTCAAGCATCTGTTTTCCTGTATAGAAACTCACTAAGCTGTGAGGTCCACCAGAGGTGAGAACTCACCATGTGCTATAGATGTATGTTCCATGTTAGAATTGTATAATAAGAATACTAAGAATTCTACGGCTACACTCTTTTCAAATTCATCCCCTCTGCCCTCTATGGGCTGCTAGTGTCTTGTCTCATCTGCTACTCACTTCATATTGATCTTTCCTTCCCTCATAGCTCATCCCTCTCACTCTGTCTGCCCTAACAGTTAGCGTTGCATACACACTCCTTAGGCTGAAACCCAAAATGGCCACATGACTTGGATGTGGTGGGACTTCATAGTGGTTGATCTGCTCTCACATTCCCAGTCCTGTGCACACCCACAACCGTCTTGTCTCCATTTCCTCCAAACTCGCCACTTCCTGTATGCCTCAGTGATTTACACTGTTCTTGTCCCTTGGCCTAAAATGGCTCCTATCCATTCTACCTCTTGCTCAAAGTCCCCTCCCCTTGTGAAGCCTCATCTGCACCTCTGACAAATCATTCTGCTCTTGTGAAATCTAAGTAACCACTTCTCATGCTATCTTTTACACACCATGCACCCCTCTGAGGTGAAGGAGTGGCAGTGTTTTTAATCTCTGACTCTTATAACTTCATCTGGCTAAAAGAGTAGCCAGTAAATGCTCACTGAAAGAGTGCACAAAAGTCTGTGATAATTACAAGATTGTAGAATGTAACATCATTAGCTTTTTACTGCTTTTTCCTGATATTGACTATAAGTTTGTTTTCATCCACCTGTATAGCACAGCGCTTCCATCCCTTAAAGGGACAGCCAAAGGAAGATTGCATTTCACATCACTGAGCCGTATCACTAGACCGCAGGAACTAAATGAGATCTTTAATGAAAATCAAGAAGAAAATGCATGTGCCTGAAGAATTACACTGCACTAAAGTTCTGGTCTGTTCTGAAGTTCCAGCTGTTATGGAAAATACCAGGCAATTGCTAACCCACCTAACCCTACGGCACATAGCCAGCACTTGGTTACTACTATAAGAAGCAGTCTGGAAAGTACTGGCCTGTGTGTCACTTTGGTCATCAAGACATAGCTAGCACCCAGGACTGTGGGAAAGCTGCTGCCTCCCAAAAGAAAGAAAAAGAGATGATGGGATGGAGGAAGGAAGGAGGGAGGAGAGAGAGAAAGAGAGAGAGAGACAGAGAGAGAGGGAGAGAGAGACAGAGAGAGGGAGAGACAGAGAGACAGAGAGAGAGAGACAGAGAGAGAGAGAGGCAGAGAGAGAGAGAGAGATCTTTTTGGCCTGTGTGGCTCTCATGAGGAAAGACAAAAGACAATTTAGAAGGCATAGATGGATTAGAAATAAAAGACTTCATGGTATAAACTTCTAGAAATGTAAGCCCTCTGCATGTTCAGAGGGACAAAGTAAGCCTGTGGGTGCTTAGAAGATGATTAGACAGAGTGCCTTTCCTTCTTTCCTTGTCCCCTTTTATCACCTGATTCCAAAAGAAGGGTCCCACCCAGCAACACCCTCATTTCTGCACTGCCACTAGTGTCTTTCTAATGTTTCTTGGTGCATGTTACACCCTCTTCTCTCCCCAAATCTCGATTATTGCCTCCAGGTGCACAGGCTGTACAATACATCAGGCTGTATCCCTAGGGCCCTGCACCTCAAGCTTGGAAATGCATAGAGTCATGGAAAAATCACTCACCAGGTATGGCTTCTTTATGGTGGCACTTGTATCTCAGGCTTCTCAGTAACAGATCTGGAGGTACAAACTTGGTATGCAGAAGTAGGAAACAAAGTTTCCTGCAGAAAGAGAAGGCGGAGATAAAAGAGTGAGTGATGGTAAAGATTAAAAAAAAAAAACAAAAACCCAAAACCAAAGATCTACAGTTCTTCTTTTCCAGCCAGGAGTGTTGTATGATGGGCTGAGGTCTCTATAGGATTGCTTTTGAAATCTTGCTTATGCAATTCTAAGTGTGAGTTAACCACACCCTATCTCCCTGCTTCAGTATATTTCAGCCCAGGGCTTTTTTGTCCTATAGGTTTTTCATAGCTTTTTCACTCTCTGTTCTCTTCTCTGTGTTAATTGACATAACTCAAGTGCAATAGAACCCATCACTAGCAGAGAAAAAAATGCTAATGAGACCATTGGTCACAAGGAGTACAACGTGTGTGTTGCTTTTAAAGTATTGTGAATTGGAATCTGGGTACAAATTTCACTTAAATAAAGCTGTCTAATGAAGGGAATGCTTAGTGATCTTTTATGTTAAAGATAGTGTTAGCAATAACTGTGTTATTATGATGATGATGAAGAGAGCCTGAAAGAGGCTGTGTTTAAAAACAAAATCTGCATTATAAAGCACCTACTTAGGAAGGTTCTGAATTTTCCGCAAACCTGGACAGAGTTATCTGAGCTGGCCTCTGGAATTCTGCAGAAACAACAGACCTGGCAGTCAGGGTCTTCTATGCTTTGATTTCCTCCAGCATCAAACAGGAATCATAAGAGCTCTTGGAGCCTTGGGTGGGTAAATGAATACAAAACAGCTTATGAATAAACTTGTGTGCAGTAGATGTTCAGAAGTGTCAACAAAAAGCACCGAAGCCCTATTGAGAGCAGTAGACTGAGGGGTGCAGCCACTGTGAGAGACAACAGCAGCAGGGAAGCCTAGGGCAGGCCAAGAGTCCTCTCCAGATTTCAGCAAATTAGCAACAAAATTGGGTGTTGTAAAGCTAAAAAGTCTCCAGTTTTTCTTAGAAAACTCTCGTTTCTTGTTCTAGAACGAATCCACTTCCATGACTGAGACCCTTGGTTAGAACCACTTTTCCCTTTCCGTTTTCACACTATGCAGATCACTGATTCTAGCCATGGCATTTTGAAAACAAAAAGAAACACCGTATTGGGTAGGTAAAAAAAAAAAAATGATCTGACTCGAGCATAGAAAGATGAGTAGGGTCTGAAGAACCAATGTCCAGAGACGAGCATCGATGGAAGCTGCCGCCCCTGTGTTTTGCTGGAGATCCACACTTACCCCAGAACATGACTCTCTCATATTTGTTGGCATATTGTTGATGGTTGGTGAGAAGCTATAAATGCAGAAAGCTCTCTGCCCTCCCTCTTGCCTAAAAGCAGAACATACAGTTTTTGAAGCCAAAATGTGTCCTCCCACCTTAAAGAGAAATGGCTAACCACAAAGGACACCTTGAGATCATTATCAACCTGGAACTTGTACCAGAAGAATCAACACTCAAAAATTTTATAAACTAGTCTTTTGCTGCCATTTTTCAACTGTCTCACAATTTACCATTCACAGAGATGTAAATTCTTTTTTTCTTTTGTCTTGCTACTTTTTAAAGATGTTTACTCTTCTTTGTTGAAGATTCTATACAAGTTAGAACACAAAACCGTATGTCTGAGAAATATTCATTCTTCCCAAATATTAAATATGCTTCATTTTTCTCCCCTGTTAATTTGTCATTTGATATACAAATCTATTTCTACTAAAAAAATTCCAGGGTTTGGGAAATTTTGTTTTCTTCCTTATAACTTGAAGGGTCAAAAACAAAACAAAATAAAACCATCCCCTAAGCGCTGACATTGAGAGCTAAAAATCAGTTGCTAGATTTTATCAAAGCAGGGCAGAAGAAAGACCTCAACTGCCTGCTCCTACTCTCTGATCCCCTGACTGCCTCCCAGTAATTAGATCTTACAAGACAAAAAAAAAAAAAAAAAAAAAAAAAAGGGTAGTAGGAAGTGAAGATGTCCACTGGTCCACTGGGAGCTCAGAGTGGATCTTAGGAAAGCGCAAGGTGTTCTTACCACCCTCATCTTACTTACACTATACAAACAGTTACAATTTTGAGAATTTACATCTTAAAATCTTTACCTGCAGAAGGAAAACAGAAAGGATGCGTTCGTGTGAGTTTGAAAACTGTATCTATCTGCCAGCAATGAGTTCACATTTTTCAGGATTTTTAGGCTGGAGGATGAGTGTGATGTGGTTTTTGGGTAGTCTTTAAAGAAAATACATCACCACCTCGCGGCTCTGGTATACCTTCTGTTAGTATACAGGCCATTCCACTGGACTAGATGCTGTCAGGTGTGCAGTGGATGAGAAGACCCATCCATCTTACCAGCTCTTTCTCTGTTCTTGGAGTTCCCTCTCTCTGTGTTCCCTCTCTGCCCATCTCTGCCTCCTCTTTCTGTCCCATGACTCTTTCTCTCTCTACTCTGTCTGTCTGTCTACACATCCACTTTTCTGACTCTTATCTCCTCTATAAGGTCCCTCTCCTCTTCTCTCCTCTCCTCCAGTAAACCTCTTTTATACCAGATCTGCTTCATGGCATAATCTCTTCAGGATTCTTCCTCGCCACATTATATTCAAAACACATGCTAGCTAAGCAGTATTCCATCAGAGGCGTGGCTATAAGATGACTGACACTGAGCGGGGTGGTGGTGGCAGCAGCGATCGCCTTTAATCCCAGCACTTGGGAGGCAGAGGCAGGCGGATTTCTGAGTTCGAGGCCAGCCTGGTCTACAGAGTGAGTTCCAGGACAGCCAGGGCTACACAGAGAAACCCTGTCTGGAAAAACCAAAAAAAAAAAAAAAAAAAAAAAGACTGACACTGGATGGAAGATGGTTAAAATCATGTTGATTATTACTCAAAATCTAAAAGTTAACTGAAGGTTAAGATCTCTCAAGTGTCTTCAAAGGATTCATTTGAACCCTGTTGGAGGCTAAACCATTCAAATTGAAAGTTAAGTTGGAATCAAAACCTGTCTCTCTGCCACTCATGTATGGCAAGGCACAACCAAATGAGAATGGGAGGATCACATGTCCAGAGAGGTGACTGCAGAACAAGAAAGACTTATTAACAGTCTGAAGGCGCTTTGATGGTGTCCTTTGTAACTTCCTTACTTTTCTGTGATGGGGTTTTTCAGTTGGTACTTTAAGAATACAAACATTCTTGCCTCTTTTCATCATAGATGCTTTGGGTTCACTGTGGTTTCTATGGTTTATGTGCTTCCTGTGACCTACTAAAATAAACTAGTGAGTTCTAGGATTTTATACCTTATTAGTTTGGTCACACATGATCTGGACTAATATGATACTTATAGATAAAGCAGTCATTATGTTGTTATTTCTTTGTTTTTGTCTTCATAACAAAATATACATGATTTTCAAAGCTTTTGTGCCAAATAATAAAGTAAAACAACAAGGCATGGAAAGTTAAAACAAGAAAGATTCTTGTAAAGGAGTTTTTTTTTTTTTTCTAAGATCATGAAAAGTGCTCAGACGAAAGAAGAACAGACAAGACTACATTGTCAAAAATAGAAACGAGAGGTTGGGGAGAATGTTCAGCTGATGAACACATTTTCTGAGCAAGTGTGAGGATCTGGATTCAAATATCCAGCCCACAAGCTAGACATGATTATATAACCGTAGCACAGTGAGGTATGGTGACTGAAGGATTGCTAGGGCTTGCTAGTTGTCATCCTAGCTCCAGGTTCAGTGAAAGACCCTGTCTTAAGAGAATAATGTAGACAAGGTAGGACATCTCATATCTTCCTCTTGCATCCATGTGCACACACACAAGGTGTGAACACCCACATATGCATGCTTGCATGCACCAAATATATATACACCCACATCAGAAAAAAAAAACAATAAAAAGATCATTCAAGTAGTAATTAAATTTCAATTAAGTTTAATAGAAAGGTAGCAGATTAGATGTTTTTCTTCCATTCAAACAAACTTTGAGTAGAAAGATGTGAAGTCAGAAACTTTACTTTTTACTTGCAAATGAAAAACGAACTCTATCACGTGACTTAGTAGGTGTTGTGCAGAATAGTGTTAAGGAGCTAATTCCTTGTCCTTCTGTAGTTTGCCTGCTCTGTGCTAGGTCTGGAGCTCAGTCCAGATGTCTTAGCAGTAGCTTGGCATCGGGAAGAAGACTTAGTGGTGATAGGGTATAGCATACTGTTTGACAGAGTTAAGTAACAGTAGGTTGGAGGGAAAGGATGACATGCATATACCACTGCAGCTTCTCTTGAGTCATGATGAGTAAAAATAGCATTAAAAAGAAAACGATCAGGGTCTGGTTTTATGCCCATCACTACAGGATATGGATGTGGCAGAGATTCTAATTGGTAGACATTACTGGTGTAACTCTGAGTGGGCAGCAGGTGATAGAAATAATGATATAGACCCTGGTTAACCACAGCTAGTTGAAGTTCTAGCCAATTAGTGATGATTTTGGAGGAATCATAAACAGGTGGTAGGCAGACAGGGGACAAGAATGTGGAAGACAACTCATTTTTAGTGTAACATGTATAATAATATAAATAATATATATAAATAATAATGTATCATTATTTCAGAAGCAATACATTTTGAAAGCAAAAGTTTATTTTATTTATTTATTTATTTATTTATTTTGGTTTTTTTTTTTTTTGAGACAGGGTTTCTCTGTATAGCCCTGGCTGTCCTGGAACTCACTCTGTAGACCAGGCTGGCCTCGAACTCAGAAATCTGCCTGCCTCTGCCTCCCAAGTGCTGGGATTAAAGGCGTGCGCCACCACTGCCCAGCCACAAAAGTTTATTTTAAAACATCAACAAAGTGACAAACTCTTATCTTTATTGCTAAGATGAGAAGACAGAAGATGGCAGATAACTAAAACCAGATGAATGTATGTGCGGCTAACTTTAAGAAAGAAAAAAACTATGAGCAAATATGAATGATTTATGTCAACAAGTTTTATAACCTAGAATAAATAAACAGTAGCTAAAAACAAATTGCCACAAAGTGACTCAACAAAAAATAGAAAATTATAAAATATCTATTAAAAATTGAATTAGTCATGTAAAATGCTTAAAGCAACAACAAAAGCCTAGGATCGGATAGTTTTACCTATAAACACGGCCCCCCCCCCCCCCCCCCGTCTCAACATTTAAAGAAAAGCTCATATCAATCGTTTTCAAGTTCTGTCTAAAACAGAAGGGGAAACATGTCCTCATCTGTTTTGTGAAGGCAGCACTACTCTGATAGCACAGACAGACAAAGGCATCACAAAAAAATAAATAAATAAAATAAGCCTAGAGATCAATATTACTCATTAATGGAGATTCAAATCACAGAAAAAAAGAAAGAAAAAGAGGAAGGGAAGGTAGGAACAGAAGAAGGAAGAAAGAAAGAAAGGAAGGAAGAGGTACTAATGGTACATTTAAAAGATTTTATGGCATTTAAATGGGATTTATCTGAAGAATACAATTGTGGTTCACATTTTAAAAACTGATCAAGGTAATACATTGAAATTGATTGACAGGAAACAAAACCAAACAAAATATTTACCTGATCGCCTTAACTGACACAGGAAACACCAAATGTGATATGCTTCATGACAAAAGAAACAAAAATAAGACAAAACAAAAGAATCCAGGGAAACAGAAAGAAACTTCTTGAACATTTTTAAAGGACATTTGCTAAGATACCATAGCTAACCATATATCCAATAGTAAAACACTGAAGGTATTTCTGTGTAATCAGAAATAAGGATGCCCATTGTCACCAGTGATTTATTAATGTGATATTAGAAGTTGTAGCCATTGTAATTAAAATACAAGATATAAAAATACATTCAAATATTGTTAGTATTTTGGGTTACTTCCATCTGCCCCATTTCCTCTCAGCTTATAGGTTTTATTTTGCTAGTATTGTTTAGATGGCACTATAGTATGTGTGTGTGTGTGTGTGTGTGTGTGTGTGTGTGTGTGTGTGTGCTTGCATGAATACTATGGTATTTTCTGTCTTTCCTATTAAGTAATTTCCAATGTTATAAGTTATTCACAAACAAAATTTTGGCAGTTATTGACTGGTTGTTATCCTCAAAAGATACAAAAGCGTATCCGACTTCTTCAGATCTTGCTTCGCTGTCAAGAAAATGGGAAATTTTACTATTCATAGAATATAACTGTAAGATCTCACTTTATTACATAAGACTTTGGGAAATGTGGCAGCACCTTAGAGATTTTTCATTAAAATTTTTCTCTTTTCTTCTTGGGTCAACAACTTGGTCAGTATTTAGCTGACTTTAAAGTTTGAACGATTAAGATGATTTTAGTATATTACCTTCCTTGTTTTCAGTGGCTTTGTGTTTACCTTTGTTATCTAATAATATGATGAAAGGTTTACAGTTTGTTTAAGTATTAATGTGAACAGCATTCATTATTTCACTCACCAAACACAGACTAAGAACCTAAAGTGTTTTGGTGATTCTGCTAATGAAATACAAAGATGCATGACATAATAATATACATGTCCTAAAGGGAATGACACTATGACAATCTGGGTAAGTGTTAACATAAAACAGCATAAGACAATGCTCACAAATGTAGACGTCTGTACTTTGTAGAGCTCAGAGGAAGGAGAACCTCTTAATGGAGATTTTCATTAAATACTTGATAGAAGAAAAAAAATTGATATGAGCCTTGATGAATTCCAATCTGAAGAAATGATCAAGAAAAAGAAATGGCTAAGATAAAACTGAAAAGGGAAACAAAGAGGGAGGGAGGGAATTTGTCAGCTCATCCAAATCTCCAGAACCAGAAACTCTTACAGTGAACCAACCTGTGTCTTAATAAACTTCTCAGGAAATCCTGATGCACACTGAGGCTTGAAAACCACTGACCTAACGAAACAGAGCCTCTACAGTAGAAAAGACACTCTGTGTAGTCAAAAGCATCAGGTAGAGGTCCAGAGCTGCCTCCTATTGAGCTGGATGATTAAATGTAATATTGTGACCTCAGTAGGCAGAGCTTCAAACTAGATAGCCCATATTAGGAGCCACTTCTGTGAGCTCCAGTTGACAAAGATCCAGGGAAGGAAACACTAACCTCTTTGAGACTCAGCTTCCTGCCCAACAAGATCACATGTAAAGACTCAAAAAAATGGGGACACTTAATATTAAATTTTCATCTATACAATTAATTACACATTTGACATAGCATTCTATGCCTCTAAAAATACTGTGGAAAAAAACAGTAAATACACTGCTTTGAGGGGAGGTTTATTTGTTTCTTTTTCTAGAGATTGTCTACCTTCGGTTAATTATGACAGTTTTAAAGACAGAAGAGTTATTACAACTCTGGCTCTTCTGTCTTTAGTTCTACCACCCGGTAATGTTAATTTCCTGGACCCCCATTTTGAAGCCCTTAAAAAGTATACCAATGCCTATATTTTTATTCTAAAAGATTTGGTGTGGGTTATTTGCCAAATTGTGAAATACATTTATTATCCACATTATATGTATCGAATAGAATGGTGTAATGCATAAATATTCTCTGGTGAACTTTCTAAGACTGACCCTACAATAGCACAGTTTGTAATTTCAAGGGTTTAAAATGTAGCTTTAAGGGAAGAAATAAAGAAAGAAAATAAAGACTTTCTAGAATACAATGAAAATGAAGACACAGCATGCCCACACTTATGGGACACAATGAAAGCAGTGTTCATAGCACTAAGGGCCCTCAGAAAGAAATTGGAGAGATACTACACTAGCAACTTAACAGCATACTCAAAAGCTCTAGAAGCAAACACACCCAAGAAGAGTAGATGGCAGGAAATAGTTAAACTCTGGGTGGAAATCAATCAGTTAGAAACAAAAAGAATGATACAATGAATCAACCAAACCAAGACCTGGTTCTTTGAGAAAATCAACAAGATAAATAAACCCTTAGCCAAACTAACTTAAAGGGCACAGAGGCAGAATCCAAATTAATATAATCAGAAGGAAAAAGGGAGACATAACAACAGAAACTGAGGAAATTAAGAAAAAAAAAAAACCATCAGAGCCTATTACAAAAGCCTATACTCAACAAAACTGGAAAAATCTAGATGAAATGAATGATTTTCTAGGCAGAAGCCACATACCAAGTTAAATCAAGAGCAGGTAAACTATCTAAACGTCCCAAAACCCCTAAGGAAATAGAAGCAGTTATAAAAAACCTCCCAACAACAACAACAACAAAAAGCCCCTGCCTAAATAGTTTTAGTGGAGAATTCTACCAGACCTTCAAAGATAGCTAATACCAATACTCATCAAACTACTTCACAAAATAAAAACAGAAGCAGTACTACCTAAATCATTCTATGAAGCCACAGTCACTGTGATATTTAAACCACACAAAGACCCAACAAAGAAAGAAAACTTCAGACCAATTTCTCTCATGAACGTTGATGCAAAAATACTCAATAAAATACTTACAAATTGAATCCAAGAACACATCAAAGCCACCACTCACCACAATAAAGTAGGCTTCATCCCAGGGATTCAGGGATGGTTCAATATATAAAAATTTATCAATGTAATGCACTATATAAACAAACCCAAAGGGGGAAAAAATCATATGATCATCTCATGAGATGCTGAAAAGATCTTTGACAAAATCCAACAGCCTTTCATGTTAAAAGTCTTGGAAAGATCAGGAATCCAAGGCCCATACTAAACATAATAAAATCAATGTACAGCAAACGAACAGCCTACATCAAATTAAATGGAGAGAAAGTTGAAGCAATCCCAGTAAAATCAGGGACATGCCAAGGCTGCCCACTCTCTCCCTATCTGTTACAATACTTTAAGTTCTAGTTAGAGCAATTAGGCAACAAAAGGAGATCAAGGGACAAATTAGAAAGAAGTCAATGTATCAGTACCTGTGGATGAAATGAGACAATGTATCAGTACCTGTGGATGAAATGAGACAATGTATCAATACCTGTGGATGAAATGAGACAATGTATCAGTATCTGTGGATGAAATGAGATAATGTATCAATATCTGTGGATGAAATGAGACAATGTATCAGTACCTGTGGATGAAGTGAGAGTTTACATAAGTGACCCCCAAAATTCTACCAGAGAACTTTTACAGCTCACAAACAAGTTCAGCAAAGTGGCTGGATATAAAATTAATCCAAACAAATCAGTATCCTTCCTCTACACAAATGATAAATGGGCTAAGAAAGAAAATAAGGAAACAACACCTTTTCCAATAGCCACAAATAATAGAAAACATCTTGGTGTAACTCTAACCAAAGAAATGAAAGATCTGTACGACAAGAACTTCAAGTTTCTCAAGAAAGAAATCGAAGAAGACCTTGGAAGATGGAAAGATCTCCCATGTTCATGAATCGGTAGGGTTAATATAATAAAAATGGCCATCCTACCAAAAGCAATTTACAGACTCAATGCAAATCCCATCAAAATTCCAACACAATTTTTCACAGACATGGGAAGAGCAATTCTCGAGTTCATAGGGAAAAACAAAACTTCCAGGATAGCAACAATTCTCAACAATAAAAGAGCTTCTGGGGGAATCACCATCCCTGACCTCAAGCTGTACTACGGAGCAATGGTGATTAAAAACTGCACGGTGTTAGTATAGAGATAGACAGGTTAATCAACAGAGTAATATTGAAAACTCAAAAATAAACCCACATACTTATGGACACTTGATCTTTAACAGGGAAACCAAAACCATACAGTGGGGGGAAAGAACGCATCTTCAACAAATGGTGCTTGTTTAACTGGCAGTCTGCATGTAGAAGAACACAAATTGATCCATATTTATCACCTTGTATAAAGCTCAAGTCCAAGTGGATCAAGGACCTCCACATAAAACCGTAAATCTAATAGAAGAGAAAGTGGGAAATAACCTCAAATACACTGGCACAGGGGAATATTTCCTGGACAGAACACCAATGGCTCAGGCTATAAGATCAACAAATGACTAATGGGACCTCATGATACTGAAAATCTTCCGTAAGGCAAAGGACACTGTCAATAGGACACAGTAGCAACCTACAGATTGGGAAAAGATCTTCACTAACCCTACATCTGATAGAGGGCTAATATCCAATATATACAAAGAACTCAATAAGTTATACTACAAAAAAACCCTAAATAACCCAATTTTAAAAAATGGGGTACACAGCTAAACAGAGAATTCTCAACAGAGCAATCATGAGTGACTGAGAAACACTTAAAGAAATGTTCAGCATCCTAAGTAATTGGGGAAACGCAAATCAAAACGATCCTGAGTTTCCACCTTATATTAGTCAGAGTGACTAAGATCAAAAACTCAAGGAACAGCACATGCTGGAGAGGATGTGAAGAAAGAGGAACACTCCTCCATTGCTGGTAGGGTTGCAAGCTGGTACAACCACCTTGGAAATCAATCTGGCAGTTCCTCAGAAAATTAGAAATAGTTCTACCTAAAGACCCAGCTACACCACTCCTGGGCATATACCCATATATATGCTCCACCATACCACAAAGACGCATGCGCCACTAGTTTGTAGTAGCTTTATTTGAAGCTGGAAACAACCCAGATGTCCCTCAGTTGAAGAAGGGCTACAGAAAATGTGGTTCATTTACACAATGGAGTACTAGTCAGCTACTAAAAGTAAAGGAGAACATTATGAATTTTTCAGGTAAATGGATGGAACTAGAAAATATCATCCTGATTGAGGTAACCCAGACCCAAAAGGACATGCAAGGCATGTACTCGCTGATAAGAGAGTATTAGTCAAACAGTTCAGAATACCCATATATACCCCCACCACCACCACCATAGGAAGCTTAACAAGAAGGAAAGCCTAAGTATGGATACTTCAAACCCACTTAAGAGGGGGACAAAAATAATTATGAGAGGCAGAGGGAGGGAGGGACCAGGATGAGAGAAATGAGAAGGAGGGGAAAAGGTAAGAGGATTAGGTATGAGGGGAGACAGGAGAGAAGCCCAGTGGGCTAGGAACATGAATGGAAATATGCAGCAGTGTGTGGTGGGAGGCAGGAGGAGGGGATATCTCTAGAAAGTCCTAGAGACCTAGATGTGAGAGACTCCCAGAATTCAGTGGGGATGAAATGCCCAACAGTGGGGTGATGGAACCTGAAGAGACCACCTCCAGTAGATAGAAATGGCCCCCAGTTGAGGCAGGGGGGCCTCACACCCATCTTCAAAAATTTTGATCCAGAATTGTTCCTGTCTAAGGGAAATGCAGGGACAAAAAGAAAATGGAGCAGAGACTGAAAGAAAGGCCACCCAGAGACTGGTCCAACTTGGGATCCGTCCCATGCACAGGCATCAAACCTGACATTATAACTGATGCTATGTTGTGTTTGCAGACAGGAGACTGGCACGGCTGTCCTCTGAGAGGCTCTACCAGCAGCTGACTGAAACAAATGGAGATACTTACAACCAATCATTGGATTGAGGTCAGGGACCCCTATGGAAGAGTTCAGGGAAGAACTGAAGGAGGTGAGGGGGTTTGCAATGCCATAGGAAGTAGAATACTATCAACTAACCCAGAGTCCTCCAGAGACCCCAGAGACTAAGCTACCAATCCCAGAGACTAAGCTACCAATCAAGGAGCATACGTGAGTAGGCTGTGACTCCAAGCATCTGTGTAGCAGGGGACTGCCTTGTCTGGCCTCAGTGGGAGAGAATGCACTTAATCCTGTGGAATCCTGGTGCCCCAGAGAAGAGGGATGCTGCTGGGGGATAGGTGGGCAGGTGTGGGGGTGGGCAGGTAGGGGAGCACCCTCTCAGAAGGTGGTATGGGATGAAGAACTCAGGGAGGGGGACCAGAAATGGGGGGGGGGTAACTTTTGGAGTATAAATAAATAAAATAATTTAAAAAATAAAATCTGTAACAAAAACTGAAAAAAAAATGTGACTGAAAAAGTACACTCTTTTTAAACTGTCAGTCAAGTCTTCTGCTTTGGTACCGTCTCTGAGATTCATAGGCTTAGATGTAAACTTGATACTACACAAAACCACAGGGCTCTGGGAACTGAACCAGGTTCTTCTGAAGAGCAGCAAATTCACTATAAAGATTCACCATAAAGAATCAATCATCTTGATGTGAGAGTCCAGCAGAAGGAGCATATGACAGTTGTCAGACAAGGACAAGTCTAGCTGTTTTTCTTCTAACCCAGGGAAAGCTTCAGAGGTCATCTGGCCTCGTGTCAGATGGAAGGCAAGGAAACAGAAACAAACAGAAAAAAAAATCAATTTCTACTTTTAAGTAACATTTTCACTTTTAGATAAAGAAAGTTCACTACTGTCCCATGGAGGATATTTGAATTCTTAACCGGAAAAGTACAGAGAATCCTTTTTCTCTGGGCTGCTACCCACGGACCATTTCCACCTTGTTTCTTGGTGGAATACTCAGGGAAGAGGAATAGACATTTGTAAAACAGCTCAATTTCGGTTCCTCTGTTTCTAGAATACTATCTTCCTCTTTTGGTTCTTCACTCTTGAGCCCTGCCCTCTGTGGAATGTTTCAGTTCCCTCTCTGTATTTTTGGACCCATTTTCTATCTTTCAACAAATGTGTCAATGGTACTTTTTCACTTGGCTCCTTAAGACCAAGACCCCAGTGGAAGATCCTTCATGAGAAGAGATACAAGATGGTACCACTGTAACAAAGCTTCTGATTTAAGGTGTCAATTTTTACTTTTTATGTTTCTTTGGAGTTTTTTTTTTTTTTCATATAGCTTATAATCAATGATAGGGTTTCTAGCTAAGTCATTCATTGAAATAAAAAGAAAGTCACTTCATTTTATTTTGTTTTGTTTAAATATTTTGGCCTATTATATACCATGGTTCATTTTCGTCCATCTTTTTTTTGTCATTTTAATAACTATTAAAATTTTAAACTATGTGCAGCACACATTTCTAAACATATACCTGCCACAGTTTCTCATCTTCCTTTTCCCCTTCCTGCTTTCTAAGCATTGTTGCTTGTTAATAAACAATCTTTTTTTTTTCAAACTGCTGAAATCCTTTTACTTTAATAATGTAAGATAGAATGTATCTAGGTGTGGCGGTCCTTGCCTTTAATTCTAGCACTTAAGAGGCAAAGGCATGTGGATCTGTATGAGTTTGGGGCTACTTTTCTCTACCTAGCAATTCCAAGACCAGTCAGGGTTACATAGTGAAACCCTATCTAAAATATATTTAAAATTCCTTTTCAGACTATAAAAAGACTAGGAATAAGACAGGAATGTACACTTTAACAACATTACTTAATATAGCACTGGAAGTCCTTACCAGAGAAATTAGACAAAAAAATTTACTAAAAGGGCCTGAAATTGTTCAGTTAATGTGCTTGCAACACAAGCATGACGACCTAAATTTAGACCCCAGAACCAACAGAATAAAAGAAAGACTAGACACAGTAGTGTTTACTTACAATTCCAGCTCTGGGTAGGTAAATAAATAAATATGGACAGATCCTTGGGGCTCACTGGCCAGCCAACCTAGCCAAATTGCTGGCCTATCTAGTGTCAGGTTCATGGCCACCTGAGCAGTGACAGACCTGGGTTTCATTGCATGGAGTGAGTCTTAAGTCCAGATAATGACTGGTTACTCTATATTTGTGTTAGCATTATACCAGCATATCATGCAGATGGGTCACCACTGTAGATAACAAGGTTTATAGCTGGATTGGTAGTTACTTTTTTTCTCTAGTAGCATGGAGTGCTTCCAGTACTATGAACACTAGTCATTAGGAGTAAAACCTCTACTTAGAAACCAGCTCGAATTCACTGCATTCAGTGAGGTATGGAAGTGTTGTCTTTAGCAATAGGACCTTATCATCAGTCTGTAGAGAGTAACCAATAGCCTTGTCAATATCTTGAGTTGCTTGGGGGGGGGGGTTCTATGGGACCAACAACTCAATTAGAAGTACCAGTGATCAGTTCAATGGTTAGCTGCGAGCATCTGCCTCTGTATATGTCAGGCTCTGGCAGAGCATCTCGGGAGACAGCTATATCAGGTTCCTGTCAGCATGCACTTCTTTGCATCCACAACACTGTCTACCTTTGATGACTGCACATGGGATGGATACCCAGGTGGAACAGTCTCAGGACAGCCCCTCCTTTAATCTCTGCTCACACTTTGTCTCCATATTTGCTCCCGTGAGTATTTTGTTACTTCTAAGAAGGACAGAAGCACCCACACTTTGATCTTCCTTCTTCATGAGCTTCATGCAGTCTGTGAGTTGTATTTTGGGTATTGCGAGCATTTGGGCTAATATCCAATTATCAGTGAGTGCATACCATGTGTGTTCTTTTGTGGTTGGGTTACCTCACTCGGGATAATTTTTTTCTAGTTTCATCCATTTGCCTAAGAATTTCTTGAATTCATTTTTTAAATAGCTGAGTAATTATGTAATTGTGTAATACATAATGTGTAAATGTACTACATTTTCTGTATCCATTCCTCTGTTGAAGGACATCTGGGTTCTTTCCAATTTCTGGTTATTATAAATATGGCTGCTATGAAAATAGTAGAGCATGTGTCCTTGTTATATTTTGGAGCATCTTTTGGGTATATGCCCAGAAGCAGTATAGCTGGGTCCTCAGGTAGTACTATATCCAGTTTTCTGAGGAACCGCCAGACTGATTTTCAGAGTGGTTGTACCAGCTTGCAGTCCCACCAACAATGGAGAACATTTTCCTGTGTTCCTCTTTCTCCACATCCTGGCCAGCATCTGCTATCACCTGAGTTTTTGATCTTAGCCATTCTGACTGGTGTGAGGTGAAATCTCAGGGTTGTTTTGATTTGCATTTCCCTGATGAATAAGGATGTTGAACATTTCTTTAGGTGCTTTTCGGCCACTTGAGTTTCCTCAGTTGAGAATTCTTTGGTTAGCTCTGTACTTTATTTTTTAATAGGGTTATTTGGTTATCTGGAGTCTAATTTCTTGAGTTCTTTGTATATATTGGATATTAGCCCTCTATCAGATGTAGGATTGATAAAGATCTTTTCCTAATCTGTTGGTTGCCATTTTGTCCTATTGACAGTGTCCTGTGTTTTACAAAAGCTTTGCAATTTTGTGAGGTCCCATTTGTCAATTCTTGATCTTAGAGCATATGCCATTGAGGTTCTGTTCAGGAACTTTTTCCCTGTGCCCAAGTATTCAAGTCTCTTCCCCACTTTCTCTTCTGTCCCCTTGTTCCTGCTCCCCCTTTATCCCCATTCCCCTCCCCATTCCTCTCTCTTCAGGTTCTCGTGGCTGTCCTCTACTCTTCAACTCTCTCTGTTTCTCTCTCTGTCTCTCTTTCTCTGCTTCTCTCTCTCTTCAACTCTACTCTTCAACTCTCTGTCTCTCCCTCTGTCTCTCTGTCTGTCTCTCTGTCTGTCTCTCTGTCTCTCTCTCTGCCTTTCTCTGTCTTTACTCTCTCAACTCTCCTCCCTATGCCCTAAATAAACTCTATTCTATACTATACCGTCATCGTTACTGGTCTCCCAAGGGAAAGGGATGCCTCAACATGGGTCTGCAGAGGCAACCCCTTCCCCTATATCTTACCAGACCTCCACTAAACATATTCTTTCTCCCCTTCATTTTTATAAAACACAACACCCATGATTCTCTAGAACACCATAATTTATAAAATGACTCTCTCTATATAAGTGTAGAAAGGAGATTTATTAGAATGGCTTATAGATTATGGTTCAACTAATCAAAAAATGAGTCCCTATGTATAGAAAGTTCAAAAATCCAGTAATTGTTTATTCCATGAGGCTGAATGTCTCAGCTAGTCCTCAGTATATGTCAGAATCCCAAAGAAGCAGTATCTAATGTCAGTATTGGAATGGACTTGCTAGAGAGGCAAGAGTAAGCAAAGATCAAAAGCTTCCTTCTATGTTCTTATAGGCACTTCCAGCAGAAGGCATGGCCCAGGTTATAGCCAGATCTTCCTACCTCAAAAGATCTGGAATAAAGGTGTGTCTTCCCACTCAAAGATCTTGATTCAAAGTGGATCTTCCTATTTCAGATACACAAAAATTCCTCACAGGTAATCCACTCCGTTTGGGGGTTTTAGTTAATTTCAGATGTAGTCAAATTGACAACCAAAGTTACATATCACAATTGCTTTTGGTGGGTTGGCTATTTTTATTATAAATCCTACTTACTAATGAGCAAGGGAGATCTTTCCATCTCCTGATGTTTTTCTCAGTTTCCCTCTTCAATGTCTTAAAGTTTTTGTTATCCAAGTCTTTCACTTGCCTGGTTAGAGTTAACACAAGCTATTTTTTGAGGCAGTTGTGTGTACAAGACCACTCTGGCCCATGTTTGGGGGCCAAACTATAGCGGCCCGCTCTGTTCCGCAGGTCAGGGTCTAGCAAGAGAGAGAGTGGGGGGAAGAAGGGGAAGAGCCACGAAGAATAGAGAAAAGCCAGAGGATCTGTAGTCAAGTCTTCTTTACTGTCTCCACCATACACACACCACTACACCTACTACTACTACACCACACACTACAAGTAAATCCTGGGTATTTATAAGCACAAGCAGGCGAACACAGGTGAAGACATTTTACCAAGTGCACCATGCAGCTAGGGTCACTAAACAGCAAAACAAGCTATGTGGGATAAACAAGATATTTATCAGAGTGTGCTCAGCTGTTATAGGCTGTTGAAAAACAAATCTCTTATCAGGGTATATGGCTTGAGATGGCTGCAAAGATGATAGCTGCTTTCTAGCCGCTTTCTGCTAAAAGTCAGCTCCCAACAGTTGTGAAAGGTATTCTTTCCCTGATTTCTTTCTGTTTGTCATTTGTAGGCTACTGATTTCTGTATGTTAATTTTGTATCCTACTACTTTTCTAAAACTATCAGCTGTAGAAGTTTTCTGGTGAAATTTTTAAAACATTAAATTGTATCATCTACAAATGAGAATATTTTGACTTTCCGATTTCTATACCCCTGGTTCCCCTCAGTTATCTTATTACTCTAGACAAGAATTCAAGCAAGCACTATAATGACTAGATGTAAAGGAATAAACATCCTTGTCTTGTTCCTGGTTTTAGTGGAAATTCTCTGACCTTCTCTTCATTTAGATTGATGTTGGCTGTGGGTTTTACGTATCTTGCCTCTATTACTTTGAAGTCTGCTCTTTGTATCCTTACTTTGTGTCCTTAGTTTCTCCAGAACTTTAATCATGGAGGGATGCTAGATTTTGTCAGAGGTCTTTCATGCATCTAATGAGATTATGTAGCTTTTTTTTCTTTCTTTCTGCTTATATGTGGATTACATTTACCAATTTATGTATATTGAACCATCCCTGCTGCATCTCTGGGTTGAAGCTTACTTGATCATGGTGGATAAGTGTTTTGTTATGTTCTTGCAAACCAAATCAGTCTGTGAGTATTTTACTAAAAAATCTTGCATCTATGTTCATAAGAGAAATTGGTCTGTAATATTATTTCTTTGTTGGAATCTTGTGTGGATTAAGTATTGGAGTAGTTGTAGCCTCATAAAAAGAATCAGAAAATGTCCCCTCAATTTCTATTTTGCAGAATAATTTAAGGAGTAATGTCTATAATTCTTTGAAAGTCTGGTAGATTTCTGTACTGAATTTCTATGGCCCTGGGCTGGTTTGTTTCAGCCCTGAGTTTGAGTTTGGTTGGGAGACATCTAATTACTGCTTCTATTTCACTAGAGGTTATTGGTCTATTGAAATTGCTTATCCAATCTTAACTTTGAGAGTTAATGGATATCAAAAATTCATCCATTTTTCTTAGATTTTCCAGTTCAGTGGAGTACAGATTTTTCTATGTTCTTATGATTCTCTAGATTTCCCTGGTGTCTGTTGTGACGTCTTCTTTCTATCTCTAATATTATTAATTTTCATCTTCTTTCTCCATCTTTTAGTTATTTTAGCTATCAATTCTACTGATATTCTAGAAGAAGCAACTCTGATCCATTGATTCTTTTCATTGTTGTTGTTTTTATTTTGTTGGTTTCAGCCCCGAGTTTGATTATTTCTTGCCATCTACTGCTTCAGGTGTTACCTCTTTGGCTCTAGAGCTTTCAGGTGTGCTGTTAAGTTGCCAATATGCAATCTTTCTAATTTTTTAATGTAGGCACTTAGTGCTTTGAACTTGCTTCTTTGAACTTGCCTTCATTGTGTTCCATTGGTTTGGGTATGTTGTGTTTTCTTTTTCATTCAATTCTAGCAAGTTTTAATTTTTTCCTCTATGTTCTGTCTTCACCTATTTTTCATTCAGAAGTGAGTTTTTCAATTTCCATGAGTTTGTATCCTTTCTCTTGTTTCTGTTATTGTTGATATTTAGCTTTAATCTATAGTGGACAGATAGAATGCAGGGTGTTATTTCAACTTTCTTATATCTGATGAGATTTGTTTTGTGATCATATATGGTCAATTTTGGAGAAAGTACCATGAGCTGGTGAGAAGAAAGTATATTCTTATAGTTTGTGTGAAATGTTCTGTAAATATCTTCTGGGTACATTTGATTTATGATGTTATTTAACTCTAGAATTCCTTATTTAGTTTTTGTCTATATGGCTTGAAGTTACCCACTATTACTGTATAAAGGTCAATATGTGATTTGAACTGTAGTAGTATTTCTTTTATGAGTTTGGTTGCCTGGAGGTGATTCCATCTCCACACTGTTGGGCATTTTGGCTAAGGTCATCCCCATTGAGTCCTGGGAGCCTCTCACATTTAGGTCTCTAGAACTTCCTAGAGGTTTGCAACCCTCATCTCCCACCCACTTCTAAGTGGAGTTGAAGCATTCACACTTGGGCCTTCCTTCTTGTTAAATTTCATATGATCTGTGAGTTATATCATAGGTATTCTATACTTTTTAACTAATATCCACTTATCAGTAAGTATATACCATGCATGTACTCTTGGATCTAGGTTACCTCAATCAGGATATTTTCTAGTTCAATCCATTTGCCTGAAAAATTCATGATGTTCTCCTTTTTAACAGCTGAGTAGTATTCCATTGTGTAAATGAACCAAAATTTTTGTATCTACTCTTTGGTTGAGAGACCTTTGGGTTGTTTCCAGCTTCTGGATATTATGAATAAAGCTACTATAAACACAGTGGAGCACATGTCCTTGTGGTATGGTGGAGTGTCTTTTGGGTATATGCTCAAGAGTAGTATAGCTGAGTCTTCAAGTAGAACTATTTCCAATTATCTGAGGAACTGCCAGATTGATTTACAGAGTGGTTTTACAAGTTTGCAATCCCACCAGCAGTGGAAGAGTGTTCCCCTTTCACTAGTATGTGGTGTTCCTTGAGTTTTTGATCTTAGCCATTCTGATTAGTGTAAGGTGGAGTCTCAAGGTGTTTTGATTTCTATATCCCTGATGGACTAAGGATGTTGAACATTTCTTTAAGTGATTCTTTCTCACTTAAGATTCCTCTGTTTAGTTCTGTACCCCATTTTTTTGATTTGGTTATTTGTTTTTTTTTTTTTCAGAGTCTAACTTCTTGAGTTCTCTATAAATTTTGGATATTGGACCTCTGTAGGATGAAGGATTAGTGAAGATTTTTTCCCAATCTCTAAGTTGCCATTTTGTCCTATTGACAGTGCCCTTTACCTTACAGAAGCTTTTCAGTTTCATGGGGTCCTATTTATTAAAGCTTGACCTCAGTACCTGAGCCATTGGTGTTCTGTTCAGGAAATTTTCTCCTCTGACAGTGTATTCAAGGCTGTTTTCTACCTTCTCTTCTATGAGGTTCAGTGTGTCTAGTTTCATGTTGAGGTCTTTGATCCATTTGGACTTAAGTTTGGGGCAGGATGATTAAATATGGATCTATTTTCATTCTTGTACATGCAGTCATCCAGTTAGACCAGCACAGTTTCCTGAAGATGTTCTCTCTGTTCCATTGTTTGGTTTTGGCTTATTTATCAAAAAACAAGTGTCCATAAGTGTGTGGGTTTATTTCTGGGTCTTCAGTTTGCTTCCATTGATCCACCTGTCTGTTTCTGTACCAATACCATGCAGTTTTTATTACTTTTGCTTCTTGTACAGCTACTTTAGGTCAGGGATAGTGATACCTCTGGTTCTTTTACTGTTCAGGGTCATTTTGGCTATCTTACTTTGTTTGTTTGTTTGTTTGTTTCATAAGAAGTTGAGAATTATTCTTTCAATATCTGTGAAGAGTTGTATTGGAGTTTTGATAGGGATTGCATTGAATCTATAGGTTGCTTTTGGTAGGATGGCCGTTATCACTATGTTAATCCTACCAATCTATAAACAAGGGAAAACTTGCCATCTTCTGATAACTTCCTCAATTTCTTTCTTCAGGGACTTGAAGGTCTTTCTCTTGCTTGGTTAGTTACACTAAGGTATTTTATGTTATTTGTGGCTATTGTGAATGGTACTGGTTCCCTAACTTCTTTCTCAGCCTGTTTATTGCTTGTGTAGAGGAGGACTGCTGATTTTTTTTTAGTTAATTTTGTATCCAACCACTTTGCTGAAGACGTCTATCAGTTGTAAGATTTGTTTGGTAGAATTCTGGGGTAACTTACGCATATTATTATATCATCTGCGAATAGCTGTGTTTTGTCGTCTTCTTTTCCATTTTGTATCCTCTTGATTTCCTTTAGTTGTCTTGCTGCTCTAGTCAAAACTTCAAATACTATATTGAAGAAGTAAGGAGAGAGTGGGCAATCTTGTCCCTGATTTTAGTGGGAATGTTTTAAGTTTCTCTCCATTTAATTTGATGTAGCCTATTAGCTTGCTGGCTATTGCCTTTATGTGTTTAGGTATGCCCCTTGTATCGCTGCTTTTTCTGAGAGTTTTATCATAAAGGGGTGTTGGATTTTGTTAAATGTTTTCTCAGCATCTAGTGAGATGACCATATGGTTTTTTTTCTTTCAGTTTGTTTATATGATGGATTACATTGATGGATTTTTCATATATTGAACCATCCCTGCATCCCTGGGATGAAGGCTACTTGATTACAAAGGATGATGTTTTTGATGTGTTCCTGGATTTGGTTTGTGAGTGTTTTATTGAGTATTCTTACATCAATGTTCATGAGAGAAATTGGTCTGAAGTTCTCTTTCTTTTTTGGAGTCTTTGTGAGGTTTAGGTATCAGAGTGACTGTGGCTCCATAGAATGGATTATATAGTGTTTCTTCTGTTCCTATTTTGTGAAATAGTTTGAGGATTATTGGTATTGGCTCTTCTTTGAAGGTCTGGTAGAATTCTGCACTAAAACCATCTAGGTCAGGACTTTATTTGGTTGGCAGGTTAGAATCATAACC
Organism: Rhabdomys pumilio; assembly: GCA_030674055.1. NCBI lineage: Eukaryota > Metazoa > Chordata > Mammalia > Rodentia > Muridae > Rhabdomys > Rhabdomys pumilio. The sequence continues at coordinate 37,311,734 of JANHMN010000020.1, forward strand.
TCTGCGAGTTTTGTTATTTCTCTGTTTAGTTTCTGACCCCATGACCTATCCATTGGTGAGAGTGAGATATTGAGGTCTCCCACTGTTAATGTACAGATCTTGATGTGTGAGTTAAGCTTTAGTAATGTTTCTTTTATGAATGTGGATGCCCTTGTATTTGGGGCATAGATGATCAGAATTGAAATGTCCTCTCAGTGTATTTTTCCTTAGGTGAGTATGAAGTGTTCTTCCCTGTCTCTGATTACTTTTGATTGGAAGTATATTTTGATAGATATTAGAATGGCTACTCTAGCTTGTTCTTTGGGTTCATTTGCTTGAAAAACCCTTTTTCCAGCTCTTTATACTAAGATAATGATTATCTTTGTTGCTGAGATATGTTTCTTGTATATAGTAGAATGATGGATTCTTTTTACACATCCATTCTATTAGCCTGTGTCTTTTTACTGGAGAATTGAGTTCATGGATGTTGAGAGATATTAATGACCAATGGTTGTTACTTCCTGTTATTTTGATGTTGGCCATGGTTGAGTGTGTGTGTGTGTGTGTGTGTGTGTGTGTGTGTGTGTGTGTTTCTATTCTATTGGTTTTAATAGTATGAGATTATTTTGTGTCATTTCTGGAGTATAGTTAGCCTCATTGAATTGGAATTTTTCCTTCTAGTATGCAATATAAGACTGGTTTAATGACTAGGTATTGTTTAAGTTTGGTTTTGTCATAGAATATCTTGGTTTCTCCCTCTAGGATGATTGAAAGTTTTGCTGGGTATAGTAGTCTGGACAGACATCTGCAGTCTCTTAGGGTCTGCAATACCTCTATCCAGGCCTTTCTTGTTTTTAAAGTCTCACACGAGAAATTGGGTGTAATTCTGATAGGTCTGTCTTTATATGTTGCTTGTCCTTTTTCCCTTGCTGCTTTTAAAATTCTTTCTTTGTTCTGTATATTTAATGTTTTGATTATTATGTGACAGAAGAATTTTCTTTTCTGGCGTTATTTAAGCTTCTTGTACCTTTATAGATATATATTTCTTTAGATTAAGGAAATTTTCTTCTATGTTTTTGTTGAAGATGTCTTTTGGGCTTTTGAGCTGGAAATCTCTCCTCTCCTCTTCCTTTCTTCCTCCTTCTCCTCCTCCTCTTCCTCTTCCTCCTCCTATTTCTATTTTTCTTAGATTTGGTCTTTTCAAGATGCCCCAGATTTCCTCAACATTTTGTGTCATGGGCTTTTTAGGTTTTTCATTTTCTTTGGCTAATATATTGGTTTCTTCTAACATATCTTCTATACTTGAGATTCTCTCTTTCATCTCTTGTATTCTGTTGGTAATGCTTACATCTGTAATTGCTGTTCTCTTCTCTTGGTTTTCCATCTCCAGGATTGCTTATGTTGCTTGTGTTCTTTTCTCTCTCTCTTCTGATTAGATTTGATTTGAAGTTTATTTTGTAATATATTAATATATCTACACCTGCTTGCCACTTGAGCCCATTTGTTTGGAATGTGTTTATTCATCCTTTTACCCTGAGATAGGATCTATCCTTGAAGGGAAGGTGGGTTTCTTGCATGCAGAAACTGGATACTGTTTTCTATATTAGCCTGTGTCTTCTAACTAGGAAATTGAGACCCTTAATATTGAGAGATATCAATGTGTACAGTATATATTGAATCCTGTTATTTTGTTGTTATGGTGTGAGGTTGTTTGTTGTTGTTGTTTTTTCCTGCCATTTTGATTTACTGTTCTGGTATTATTCATTCCTTATGTTTTCTTGGGTTAACCTCTTTATGTAAGCTTAGATTTTTTTAAAACCTACTTTTAATAAGGGTTCTCAAATGATTTAAGCCCCCTTCTAGCCCACCATCCAAAGGTAGGGGAGAAGAGATGGTAAATAGGACAAGGGGATGTTAACCTGTTTAGAAATAGTTCTTTGGGGAGATTCCAATCTTCTTTTGTTGGGATACCAGCAGTCCAGTTCTGTAGTGTAAGGATAGCAAACACGAATCAGCAATGGTGGCACAATCTAGCAGAAACAACTAGGTCTCTGCCAAATTGGCATGAGTCAGCAGAAATGACCAGAACCAGCTGGGATGCCAGAAGAATTTCTTTGCTGTGCCTCTCTTAACAAAGTGAAGATCAGCAAAGATTCCTGACCAAGGAAGCACTGTAGGGCTACCTATGTAAGTGCCTGTCATGTCCATTAAGTCCTATTTATACTCTCTCAAAACATCTTGTATCCTTCCATGGGTCTTGCCTCTGCAAAACACCATGGGAGTCTGCATCAACAAGACACCACATGAGTCTATATCACATGACACAACCAGAAACTTCCATTTCATCTTGAGACTGAAGTTTTTCTTCTAGCATATCAGGTAGAGCTGGATTTATATAGAGAAATACTGCTTATACTTGGTTTTATCATGAAACATTTTTCTTTCCCTGTGTATTGTGATAGTTGTGTTAGGTATAACCTGTGAGTTCTTAGAATTTGTAGAACATTTGTCCAGGTCCTTCTGACCTTTAAAGTCTCCATTGAGAAGTCAGATGTTATTCTAATGGGTCTACATTTACATGGTACTTGATCTTTTTCATTTGCATCTCTTAATAATTTTCCTTTGTTCTGTACCTTTAGTTTTTTGATTATGTGTCATGGGAAACAATAACAGTAATTAAAGGCCTTTTCAAGGACTTTGTTGCTTTTTCTATTTCTTTGAAAGAGAGAATGACCCAAAAACACAAAGCAAAATAACTCCGGTTATTTACTTTGTTAGGGAAATGCAAATAAAAATAACATTAAGATATGTCACACTCTTAGGATGGCTATATATATGATACATACATATATCCTATAGACACACACACACTGGATAGAAGATAGACAGATATTAGATAGATAGACAGATAGACAGACAGATACATGATAGATAGTGGCAGATATGTGGAAAAACTAGAACCTGTATTTAGCACTGGTGGTAATGCAAATGCTAAAGAGAACTTACAAAAGTTTCCCCAAAACAAACAGAATTATGATTTAATCTTCTGGATCAATGAATTGAAAGCAATACTCAAATAGATGTCTGTATATATCTGTACTGATAGTCATTTTTAACAAGAGTCAAAATGTGGAAGAAATCCAGACAGTCATCAATGGATAGATGAGAAATAAAATATACTTTTATAGATAGTCCTCAGTATAAAATGGGTGGAGTTATTTTTTACCTAATAATGTGGTGGATATAATATGGATTCAGTAGAAGTCATACTTGAAATCTGCATTCTGAAAATGTTCTAAACAACTGACATATGGCATACTCTCTTGTTATTGTGCAGTGGTGGGGAGTCACACCTTCCTGCCAACCACAGGATTACAATGGGAAGCAACTATGATTTCAAGATATAAGATTCAGTTGGATAAATGTAATCAATATAATATCTTCAACTTAAAGCATTTTTGCATATAGCCCATTACAAGTCAAATAGCATCTGTATACCCAGTGGAAGACTTGCCAGCCTTTGAAGTGAAAGTTATTCAGACACATGTTATCACATGAATCAACCTTGAAGACATCAGTTTGCATGAGATAATGTGGTCAAAAAGGGGTAACTATTCTATAGTTACATCCATATCAAATACTTGAAATAATCAAATTCATAAAGACCGAAAATAGAATGGCGGTTGTCAGGAGGATGAGGACAGAGAATCAGATTTTGATCAGGGAAGAGTTTCAGTTTTCAATTTTCAGAGTTCTGGAGATGAATGATGGGGTGGTAATAAATACACTTTAAGCATCACAGAATTGATCACTTTAAGATGATTAAAACTGTAAGATTTATATCATGTATATTTTACTACAATAAGTTGTTATACCAGATTTCACTGCTTCATGGGGGTATAAAGCTGAAAGATCTCTTTCTAGCTAGGTGTTTCAACCCACCTACAGTTGGAAAAACTGAAGTACAAAGAAATATCGTGTTTTAATTAAGGTGTGGATGGTAATAATTAGCAGAGGAGTCCATATGCACACACACATACAAAACCTCAAGTGTAAACAGCAGTGGTGGGTAGCTGAGCTCAGCAGATTTCAGCTTCACTTCCCTTGCTTCTCTGAGTCAACTGTCGCAAAGTCAGTCCTTTTCCTGGATGCCCGTAAATTTTGGTGAGGTCAAGAAGAGATGCTGAGTTTTAAGGCTGGGGTTGTTTTAGCCAATGCTTTTCAATCTTCATCAGCATAAGGATTCCCCAGACATCTCCTTGAAAGGCTAACTACAAAACATTGGAAGGAACCTGAAATTTAAACTTCAATTTGATTTTTAAAATGTATTCATTCACTTTGCCGTGCCAGGGATCAGACTCACAGCCTTGTACATAGTAGACAAATCTCTACCACTGAGCTGTATCCCCGGCCTGAGATCTGCCAATTTTACTGAGCTCTTGGCTAATGCTATAGCTCCTGGCCTTTGGAACAACACTGAGATTTTGCTGAACCAACTTGTCTTCTCAGTGAATAGAGGTTGTTTCCTGCAAGTAGCTTTCTCTTAGTTTTAGCAATATACTTAGAAATATTTTTTTAAGATGGAGTGATATGAAAAAGCTGAGCTGTACACCAAAAGGTACTTTAATTCGGGTGGATATAAGAATCGTCTGAAGAATAAAGAGGCCTAGGCCCTATCACTGTCAAAGAGTATAAATCTGTAGTTCTCTATTGTAACCAGCCTTTCAGGAGCAAATAAATTTTGAAGAGACAGTTATACCCTTTATTTGCCTGTCAGGCTATTAAAATAACAGACTGAAAAAAATCCCTGCAATTCCTCTAGCAAGTTCATTCTGGGAAAGAGAAAACCTGAAATCTGGTGCTAGCCAGAGAAGGCATTTGCTACCAGAAAAGAAATTACACATACTGCTGACCACATTTCAGTCCACCTTGCAGGAGAGAATGAAGGTCAGCACTGGTGAGCAAGATCCAACATTACTGGGACTACTTAGATACGAACATCCCCGGCCCTCTAAACTTTAATGTTACTTTAGGACCTTAAAGGTGGAATTCACTTGAAGTCACTGGATCTTTTTGTTCTTGCTTCCAGTATGGCCTATAGAATCTATCTTTTTCTGGTTTTAATTTCAATTCTTTTTGCTATTAACTTGGTTGTTATGACTGTCTTATTGAAGACTGGTGGCCTAGGTATCTTCTTGGAACATGGACTGTGACCTTATGTTTACTAACACTGTGACACTGATCCACATTAAGGTCTAAGAACCACTGCACAAATTGGGTAATTTTAGATGCTCGGAAACTAGGTAGCAGCCTTCAAGAATGTGGTAAAGCCCTCCATCCACTGTGAAAAGCAGTGAGGCTGATTTTTCTCCACTCAGTTAGCAAACAAGGCTGACTCTGTGTGATCTGTGGTTTGAACACTAGTGATGTAGGTGAACAATGCTAAGTCAGCCATGGATTCTTGTCAAGTAAAACTCTAAGGCCTGTTCAAGAAGTAATAAGGACACAATTGGAATAAATTGCCTGGAGTTCACACTTTCACAGAAATAATATGACACATATTCTTGTAGTATACTCCTCATGGATTGGTTACTCTGAGTCAGGTGCTCAGAGTCAGGTGAGTATGATAGTTTCTGTCCCTGGGAAACTTGTGGATAAAAAGATAATGTGAATGAATAGGTTAGCATGTCAATGTTGATGGGAGTCTTGAACAGCAACTCAAAGAAAACACTTTTCTCACTCACAGGTTTATATAAAAGATTTATTCAAATCAATGTCTGTTAAATCACCAGGGAAAACAGAGTCTCCATTCAAATTTTCACAAATATTTTTAAATGCTTAGTTGATTCTTTCCCCAGATCCATCTTTTATGCTTTTTCCATGATCATAATCCACAACTCAAAGGAAACAAAGAGGAAAAGTTTTGATATACAGTCTTTTGTTGTTGTTGTTGTTATTCAATGTTTGTTTTCCTTTGAGATAGGGTATCCTAGGTTGGCCTTGAACTCATGATCTTCCTGTCTTATATTACTGGTATTACAGGTGTGCAAAGCATACCCATGAGTTCTTTAACCAAAAGAGAAATTCATCTTCCTTTGACATGTCGTCTTGGTGTTTTACTGCTGTGAACAGACACTATGACCAAGGCAACTCTTAGAAAAGACAACATTTAATTGGGGCTGGTTTATAGGTTCAGAGGTTCAGTTCATCATCCTCAGTGCAGGAGCATGGTAGCATCCAAGTAGGCATGATGTGAGAGGAGCTGAGAGTTCTACATCTCATTCCCAAGGCAAACAGGAGAAGACTGGCTTCCGGGCATAACTGGATAAGGATCTTAAAGCCCACTCTCTTAGTGACACACTTATTCCAACTAGGCTACACCTACTCCAACAAGGCCACACCTCCTCATAGTGCCACTTTCTGGGCCGAGCATATTCAAACTGCCACACATGCCACAGCATATAACACTGCAGTATCATCCCCAACTATTAAGGTAAATCCAGATTTTAGGGTAAAACCAAAATATTGAAAACACTAAGGAAGATAAATAAAGTGGCTTATATGTGAATATAATATAGCCATGTTGACAAGAACAGAGGGAAAGTGAAAACTAGGGCTCCAATAAAACTTCAAAGTTGGTCTCATCAGGCTCCAGCTCCCACAAATTTTTCTGAAGTAAACATTTTTACTTTATGGATAGTTACACCTTTCTAGAGACTACTGCATCCAATTGTAACATACTGAATTGTGAGTATGTTGGCTTCTAAGAAAGTCTCCACCTATTCTAGGAAGGAAGCCACCACCCAAAGAATGAACAGGGGAACAGAAATGATGGACCAAGGCTTACACAGCCAGCTCTGCCCATTGCTGCTCAGCTAAGTCTGCCTTCCATTTTGGGGAGTGTACTTTGCTTTTGCTTTCTCAGCTGTCAAAATAACTTTGATTACTTGCTTGCTTAACCTGTGGCCTACATGGATTCTTTTTCAGGGCACAAGAACCAAGGCTGCTGTTTTGATTGGGTTGGGAGGGAATTTGGAGAAGAGGCATGCCTCTCCCCATCCATAACACAAACCTCTCCTTCTTTAGCCTTATTATACTCCAATGTTTGTGAGTTCTGTGTCTTTAAATCCATACATTATGCATACAACAGAAGGGAGGTGTTCATTTTGTCTTTCCTTACTAGAAGCCACAACTTGCTTTGAGCAGAAATGACTCATGTCCTCTGACCTCCCACTCCTTTTATGTCGAGGACTTAATCTAAACTGTCAGAATCATCAGAAATATGAGAACAATTTGCTATATGACTCTGATATCTTCAGCTATAAACACTCTGGGAATGAGCCTACTAGTCAGGTACCCACCTGAAGTAGAATGTGTTTAGACCTTAGCCTTTGCTTTGTTTCACCAAGCATAATCAAACGGAAAAGGGAAGTTATTACTCCAATACCAGGAAAAAGGAACTGGTTTGTAGCATACACTTAGTAACGTATCCAACATCTATTTTTTTCTCTTGTTCTAAAATCATGAAATTACCCAATTTGCATCTCTTTCAGTAATGGATTTGTTCATGCTGAGAACTGAAACACTACAAAGAAAGAGATATTAAGATTGCCTAGTCTCAAAAAGTATGTTCTTCTTTATGTTTTCTTTTAATTTAATTTATTTTTTTTACTTATTCACTTTACATCCCATTCCTCTCTCTTTTCACTCCTACCACAAACCTTCCCTCCAACCCCTCTCTCCTCCTCTGACCAGGTGACTACCCCCCGACCCCCAGGTATTCCCCCAGTCCTGGCACATCAAGTCTCTGAGGCGCTAGGTGCATCCTCTCCCACTGAGGTCAGACAAGGCAGCCCAGCTAGAAGAACATATTCCATAGACAGGAAACAGCTCCAGTTGTTTGGAACCCATATCTGCTATTTATGTTCAGGGAGGTCTACGTCCGGCCTATGTATGCTCTTTGGTTGGTGGCTCAGTCTTTGAAAGCCCCAAGAGTCCAGATTAGTTGACTGTATTGGTCTTCCTGTGGAGTTCCTATCCCCTTCAGGCCTGCAATCCTTCCTCCTATTCTTCCATAAGAGTTCCCCAAGCTCTATCCACTGTTTAGCTGTGGGTGTCTGCATCTGTTTGAGTCAGCTGCTGGGTGAAGCCTCTCAGAGGACAGCCATGATAGACTCCTGTCTGCAAGCATAACAGAGTATCATTAAAAGTATCAGCGATTGGTGCTTGACCATGGAATGTGTCTCAATTTGGGCCAGTTATTGGTTGGCCATTCTCTCAGTTTCTGCTCCATTTGCCCATCCCTACATTTCTTGTACACAGGATAAATTTGGGGTCGAAAGTTTTGTGGGTGGGTTGATGTCCCTATCGCTTCATTGTGGTTCCTGCCTATCTACAGAAGAGGTGTTTTTTTTCAGGTTCCATATCCTCAATGCTGTGAGTCACAGCTAAGGTCAACCTCACTGATTCTTGGTCTCTGTCACATCCTGGAGATGCCCCCACCTCCCCACCCCGTCAGTTGCAGATTTCCATTCATTCTCATGGCCATGTGGCAATCTTTCCTGTCCCCCCTCATTCCCCTCCTTATCCCCTCTCTCACCCAGATCCCTCCCACCATCTGCTTCTGACTATTTTATTCCCCCTTCTGAGATTTAAGCATCCTTGATTGTGCTTTCCTTCTTGTTTAGTTTCTTTGGGTCTGTGGAGTGTAGCATGGGTATCCTGTATTTTATGTCTAATATCCACTTATAAGTGAGTACATACCATGCATGTCCTTTTGGGAATGGGTTACCTTACTCGGCATGATATTCTTAAATTATATACATTTGCCTGCAAATCTCCAACAAATACCATGAGTCTAACTGGATGTCTACATGTAGAAGAAGGCAAATAGATCTCTATTTATCCCTCTGCATAAAGTATGTTTTTTGATGAAAAATATGCTTAACATGTGAAGGGATAGAAATGGTGCTACAGCTCTTTCTCTTCCGGTCCCAGGCGCTGCGAAAGCCGCGGCTTACCGTGCAGACATGGCCAAGTCCAAGAATCACACCACACACAACCAGTCCCGCAAATGGCACAGAAATGGCATCAAGAAACCCCGTCACAAAGATATGAATCTCTTAAGGGGGTTGACCCCAAGTTCCTGAGGAACACGCGGTTTGCCAAGAAGCACAACAAGAAAGGCCTGAAGAAGATGCAGGCCAACAATGCAAAGGCAGTGAGTGCACGCTCAGAGGCCATCAAGGCCCTTGTGAAGCCTCAGGTCACCAAGCCCAAGATGCCAAAGGGCCCCAGCAGCAAACTCAGCCGCTTGGCTTTCATCACTCACCCCAAGCTTGGGAAGTGAATTTGAAGCTACATGGCCAAGGGTCGTAGGCTCTGCCAACCAAAGCCCAAGGTTCAAACCAAGGCAGAGGCCAAAGCTCTAGTCCAGGCCCAGGCCAAAGCTCCAGCCCAGGCTCCTAAAGGTGCCCAGGCCCCTGTGAAGGCCCCATAGAGAAGGCCCCTGCCAACATGAAGACAGACAGACTGCTGTGACACACCTAGCCACACACTATTTGCAGATGACCAGTGTCCTATGCTGTTTTTACAAATAAACTCGAGGCAAGAAAAAAAATGGTGCTACATTACACATTTTGTAAGAGAATGAAGCTTCTACTTATGCACAGGTTTGAATTATACTTCAGTCACATTCAGAAAGGTTATTGATTCTATTTTTCTGTACTGTGCTCATGTGATTTTTTTTTCCTACCAGATCTCATAGAATGAGGTAGAAGTGTTCTCTACTCCTGAATTTTTTGAAGACTTTGTGAAAACTTAGTGTTCTCTTTAAAAGAATTTGTTAATGTATCTTATTCACAGGAAGTTTTTTTTAAATAACATTTTGGTTTCTTTTATAGATTTGGAGCTATTTAGTGCATTAATTTCTCTTTTTGTGTGAGTTTTAGTTTTGGTATCTTTCAAGAACTTAACTTATCAATAAGTTATCTAATTTGTTCCAAAGTTGCTCACAGCTTCCCACTAAGTAAACCCTTTATATTGAAGGATCTAAAGTGATTCTGCTGCTTTCATTCTTAATTCTTGTACTCTGCTTTTATGTAGTTTATTGATCAGTCTAGCAAAACACTATTATCAGTTTCATTGATTACCTTAGAAAAGCAGCTTTTTGTTTTACCAACTTTTATCTTGAGGTTTGTTTCACAGCTCGTTGACTTCAGATCTTTATCATTTCCTTTTTTTTTTTTTTCTGTTCATATTGGATTTGGTTTGACTTGTTTTTGTAATTTTAGGTGGAAGCCCTTTTCTTTTATAATATAGAATATGTTACTATTAATTTCCCTCAAGATATTGCTTTACATTTTCCACAAGACAGATTTTCATTTGAACTAAAGCAAAATAAAAGAAAGCATATGATCCTAGGGAATCCTCATAATGGCAAGCGTCTGCCAGCTCATACAACACAGTCTTTTGGGACTTTAAAGAGTAGTTGTGCAGTGGAAGTGTTAGGAGAGACTGGAACACAGCCCTCACTCTAGCTACCAGGCCCAATGACAGAGGCCACATAACATAGTTTGCTGAACCTCACACTCTGTAGTTACTGCCCCTTAATCGTTAAGAAATGATTTTCTTTTTTCCTAGGCTCAGGAAGAGTGTTGAGGAGCTTTGTGGAACAAAGGAAATACCTTTATTCTAAATTTCTTTTATAATACAAGGCTGGATAATGGCAAATATTTTCCTCAAGTTTTGGTCATTGTTGTTGTTGCTGATGCTGCTGTTGCTTTACCAGGTCTGATTGTTCTCATTTATTGTGTTTGTACTTTGCTTAGTAGGGCCTTTCTTGTCACACAGCAATAAAAATATGTTCTTCTGAGGCTAGATCAATAGCACAGTGGGTAAAAATGTTCGCTGCACAAGCAAGAGGACCTGAGCTTTGACCTTCAACACTCATGTAGAAGCTGAGCATGGCTGCACGTGCTCTACCCCAGGTCTGCTGAGTGCAGGAGAAGGAGGGTTGCTCTAGCTTAGTGGCCAGTCAATCTAGCCAAAGCGGCTAGTTCTGGTTTTGGTGAAAGAACTTGTCTCAAACTTAAGATAGAGAATGCTAGAAGAAAACATCTCTGTATGCTTCTGGGCTCTGAACGCACATGCCAGAGGGAACACACACATGCCACACATGACACACACACATGCCACACATGACACACACACACACACACACACACACACACACTTCTATGTGTGTAATACTTTTAGAGATTATTTTATTTTTATTAATACTTTTTACCTATCCAGAATTTACTTTTTTTATATGTGAAACGAAGTAAGAATTTTACTTTATGTATATATGTATATATATATATTTATGTATATATATGCAATGTATTGCTAATTTCCCCAATGCCATTTGAGGAGTAATTAATTTTCTTCAGCAATCTAGAGTGCGGCTATTAAATACTAATCCTCTATAGCCATAAAATTATTTGGCTTATTTTACTTCATTCTTTTATCATTCTATACTATTAACTTTCATTTTTAATTTTTGTTTGCTTCTTGATTTTTTTTAATAATGTGGTTTGATAACTGGAAAGTTCAGGTTTTATTATCCTGTTTTAAATGTTATTATTTGATGTCTTACATTTTATTTTCCATACAAAATTAGAATTAGAGTTACTTTGTCCATTTAAAAAAAAAAACTATTGGAATACATAGAATTTATAATTTTACATAAGATCTTGCATCAAGGAAAAAAATTTTAAATATGATGAATTGAATAAAAAGGAAAATAATAATATAATCCATGAATTAAACACTCATAAATGAAAGAGAGAAAAATGTATAGCACAAAATATTTACATTAAAATAGAGGAGTATAGCCGCCTGCAACTATGGGTACTGGGTTCTCCTGGAAGGAAGCCTGGGAATGAACGGGAATGGAGAACGAGAGAAACGTGGGGCCAAGACAAAATATTCTTATCAAGGCTCGAAGTTTAATATTTTGCTTTCACATATAAAGGGGGACCCCCACCCCCCAGAGTCTCTTCTCAGTTCAGCCTAGGGGCTGAGTAAGGAGATAGCAGTCCGAAGGTGTCAAGGCTAGCTCAGCAGGCAGTCCATTCTTCTTAGCTCAGGCAGGGCACCAATGCTGGCAAGGCAATGCCTCCTCTTAGGTCCTACTTAGGTCCTACTGTTGTTTGGTCTATTGTGGTAAAAGACTCACAGGCCTGCTCAGGCCTTGGGGAAGGGCACAGAGGAGGAACCTCAAATATCCTGCTCCCCCATGAGTTAGAGAAAGAGAAGCTAAATATGCCCCAAACAGGATAAATAAAAAGTTACTAAGAATGAGAGCAAGAAAAATTAACAAAATTTAAAAAGCAAACAACAATAATAAAAACCAAAAGAAACACAAATCTTATCCTTCTAAAAGTAGAGTAGAGAGTGGGGATTTAGCTCAGGGTTGGAGGCCGGCTTAGTGTGGGCAAAACCCAGGGTTTGGTCTTCAGCTTAAACAAACAACAAAGACAAAATTTTAAAAGCAAGGTCTTATTGACATCCTTTATTAACACAGACTAGAGAAAAATCAAAACACAGATTATCTGTATCAGGAGAAAATCCAGGGTTATTACCTATAGACCTTACAGAATCAAAAAGAAAAGAAATACTTTGAAATTTCAGCATATAAATTTGATAACTTCATTGAAATGAGCCAAATCTTTGAAAAATAAAAACTATATTATCCATAACAAGAGGTGATTTCATTATTCCTTATGACTATTAAAGAAACTAAATTAATAACTTCTTAAAATCCTCCAAAAAGAACTATTAAAGATATTATGAAAATTAAAGAAATTATGGAAAATTATAAAAAAAAAATCTCTCCCAGAAAATGAAAAATGGAGAATTTTCTATCCTATGTAGTTAGAATTTCCTTAATACTCACAACAGAGAAGGTCTGCACAGCAAAAAAAAAAATAAATAAAAAAAAATCATTTCAGTTCAAAAGCATCTTGAATACATGTGCAAAAATCCTTAACAAAACAGAATTTACCAATATTTTTAAAAAATGATTGCACGCCATGAAGAGCTTCCTGAAATGCAAAACTTGGCAAGTATTTGAAAAATCAATATGTTGTCGATGCAAAACCAGTTATCGCCTCAAAAGGGATGCAAGATCGTTTATACTGGAGGCAAATTTAAATGGCATTAGCCTAGAAACATGGATTTAGATTACCCCAAGTTTCATTGTTCTAAAGTGAAAACAGGTTCATGGAAATTTTATAGCAAGAGAACTAAGGAAGCTCCAATCAAGCCACTCTTAGGACACACTGGGGAAAACATCAGAGAAGTGGGTTACAGAACAAAATGACAAGAATTTTGCTATAAGCCTCAATGCTATCTGACAGCACTCTTAGCCCGCTGATTAGTGAAGAACCAGGGTTTTGCTGTTAATATATCTCAAAAGATTCCTGTTGAGATGTTAGGTTTGGTTAGTAACAAAATGTTAAATCTGACGTAGACGATGGGGATGAGGTAAGAAATGCCTGTTCAGTAGGCTGAAGATTGCCCAACATAATTGTATTTAGACTGATTAGTTTTAATTAGTTAGCCTCTGCAGACAGAGTTTCTCTGCAGAAATTCTTGTTTGTACTACCATACTAATGGGATAAAGAAGAGAAATCATATGATTGTATCAATTAATGATTAAAAGACACTTAGCTAAAGCCAATGTATATTAATGACAAAAAAAAAAAATCTCAGAGCACGAGAAATGTAGAGAGATTTTTTCAATTGATAAAAGTCTATCACTAGAAACCCTAGAGCTCACATTGCTTGTGGTGGTGAGTGTCATAATACTGCCCACATAGGTAAGAGGCAAACAAGAACACACTGTCTCAGCCTTTATTCACCAATGGATTCTTCTAGCTACTATGATTGTACAAAAACAGGAATTTTAAAAAATTGCGTCAGAAAATAAGAAATAAATTGCCATTATTTGCAGACCTTGACACTATTGTCTACAAAGAAATTTCCTAAAACAAATGAGTTAAACAAGGTTTCAGTTAAGAAATGAACTTTAAGAATCGGTTATTTTGATATATGCTATACGGTAGAAAGCAAAAGTTAAATCAGTTTTAATTTTAAAAAAAAAAATCACGGGCTAGTAAAATAGCTCAGTGAGCTAAAGATATTGACGCCAAGCCTGATATCTATGTCTTGAGTTCAAACCTCAGATCCTACAGGTGAAATGAGAAAACTGGTACCCACAAGTTGTCCTCTGATCTCCACAGGTGGACCATGGCACTTATTTTCTTTTTTTCCCTATCTTTCTGTACACACATACACACACCCCATATATATATATATATATATATATATATATATATATATATATATAACAAAAAAGACATAAAAATTTAAAACACAACCTAGAATTGATAAGAAAAAATGAGATATTAGTTGGCTTTCTGCTGCTATGACGAAATACCTAGAATGATCTGCTTAAAAGGAAGAAAAATTTATTTTGGCTAACAGTCTCAGTTTCCTTCTATGATTTCTAGGCCTGGTTGTATTAAGCTATAGTAAAGAAATATATCACGGCCAAACTGAGTGATGGAACAAAGCTGCTTGCCTCGTGGGTCCTTGGAAATGAAAATGGGTAGAGTTCAGAATAACAACATCTTCTTTATAGGCATACCTCCAGTGACTCTACTTATTCCCAATAGATTACTTCTCAAAGGTCTGACTACCTCCATGTGACACTATAGGGAAGACAACACCTTTAACATATGAGCCTTTGAGATACATTTTAGATCATAAATACAACACAGTATAAATACAACATTTTCTAATGTATCCTTTAAAAAAAAACCAAAAATGTTGATGAAATAGATTTTTAAAATCTAAATAAATGGAAATACTTGCTCAAAAACTCAATTCAGTAAAGATATCAGTTATTCCCACATTGGTATATGGGTTGGATGTGATTCCTTTTTAGAATATGAGCAAAATTATTATAGCTTTGAATATTATTCTACAATTTAGATGGAAAGGCAAAAAAAGAGAAAAATAGTTTCAACTGTTTTGAACTCTTGGTCTCAGATGTTGATTTTTTTGTTGGGAGGTAATAAAACTTTTAGAGAATGAGGTCTTGTTGGCAGAAGTCGAGCCTGAAGGTTATCCTTATTTTCTAGCTTCTGACCCTCTCTCTGCTTCCTTTTCTGATGTGATGTGGATAGTCTCTACCACACTCTTTCATCACCATAAAATGAACTGCCTAGCCATGCCTTCCCCACCGTGGTTGAATAGAACCCTCTAAAACTAGGATCCCAGAAAAATCCTAATTAAACTCATTGGTCTTAAGATATCATTGGGATCTAGTTTTAGGCAAACCATTACTAGACTTGACCCCAAAAATGAAACATAAAAGTTTAACACATTTAGTCACCTAAAATTAAAAACTTTTGTCCTTTGAAAGAGTTTTCTAAAAAGATAAAAAGAGTTGAGAGAATATTTGCAAAATACATATCTAAAAACAAATTCGTTTCTAGGATATATAAAATTCTCAAAGCAACAATTCTTTAAAAAAATCAAGTAATTCAATGGGAAAAATAGCAAGAGATTATAATAATGACAAAAAGCATATAAATGTTCAATATCATCTGCCACTAAGAAATGAAATATTTTAATTTATTTAAAGGTTATTATTAGAAATTACAAATAAAAACCATAGAAAAATTAACCAAACCTACAATCTACATCTCAGTGAACTATAAAATTAGAATAGCCAGTCTGAAGCTGTAGAACTTCACAGCCACTTAGACGGACATACTACAAGGATGACTAAATAATACGCAGCATAGCCATACTACGAAAAATCAATGTTGTGCAAACTTTTCCTGCATGGGCGTCCAGATGCCTATTCACTGTACATACAGCACAAACAGCAAACCAAAGTTTAGCTTCGTGACCAAGGAGTTTAATTAGGATTACTTACAGAAGTATTTGTAAAGGGATCAGTGGCATGAATGAGAGATTATTTATAAAAGGCACTGCCAACTTACCAGTAACTATACCACTGAAGAAAATGTCTCTCTTCTAGCAACTATTAACTCCCTATAAATCTCTGGGAAGAGTCGGGGCCCTCTGAAGAGAAGAGTGTCCCCTCCTCCATAATGAAAAGTTAATGACCACACCCTTCTGTAGGTCTTATACAGGTCATCGCAGCTTTGGAGCGTTCAAGAGAGTAACAACTATGCCATGCCCAGAGAACAGGATTCTATAGTAACTATTAAGCAACAAAAAGGAAAAGAAATTAGTCACAATACACATTCATTTCAAAAGAATTATGCTAAGTCAAAATGCAGTTTCGAAGGGTTACACAGTATTTGATTCCATTCATGCTGGACTCTTAGAGCTGTATTTTATGAATGGAAATTAGACTAGCAGGTAGTAAAGATAAGGGTTGTAGGTGAAGGCCCAGTGTGGAAGGAAGACTGTGTACACATGACACTGGTATGTGTCTCAATTTTATCAAAGTCCGTATCCCGTTTGGGAAACTGTATACTTGGTTAATGGGCTACTGGGAAGGGTATTGAATTAATTATCTCCAGATCTCTTTGCATCATTTTTATAACTGTAAGTGAATTAAAGTTTTTTCAAAGCACAAGTTAAATGAAAAAAAAAAATACTAAACGTGGCTCTCAGACATGACTGACTAAAATGAAAGCATGAGGACTTGAGATCAATCTTCCAGAACAACAGAAAAATTCTCACAATTCCAGGGTTGGAAAGGAGGAGACAGGAAGATCCCTGAGGCTTCCCTGACAGGTAGTATGGCCAAATTGGCAAGCTCCAGCTTCAATAATATACCTTGTCTAATAAGGTAAATATCAATTAAGGCAAACACCTGACATCGACCTCTGGTCTTTATACATGTGAATGTGCATACTCATGTATACTCACATACATCCCCAGAAAGAAAAAACATTTAATCTGGACATACTGGCTCATGCTTATAAGCAAAGCATTGAGGAGGCTACATAAATTCCAGAAGAGCTGGGCTGCCGAAAAAAGGGAAGGAAGGAAAACGGAAGGAAGGGAGAGAGGGAGCGGCGAGGGAGGGAGGGAGAGAGGGAGGGAGGGAAGGAGAGAGAGAGAGGAAGGAAATAAAAGCACAATGAAAGTCTGTGATTGAAACTATGAACATTTAAGGCTCATAATTTATTGTAATAACAATTGAACAAAGTTAGGAGCAATAGTTGAGGAATCCAAATTCACAAACACATTACTGCTTGGAATAAAGATACAGTGGTTTTCATGTAATTTTTATTTTTATATACGTAGTAATTTTCTGCTTAAAATTTTAAGTAGTAAAATTGCTCATCTTAACTTTGTCATAAATTAGGCATTTAAGGTACCAGTTCAAATGGAAATGTTTTCTGAGGCCAGTAACTAGGGAAGTTTCACCATGTCCACATAACACTTTAAGACCAGTTTTCCCAGCATGTGAGCCTTTGAAGACAGACTATATAGTATCCATGGCAATAAGATATTGCACTCACTACAGTACAAAATATTAAATACTGCTCTTTTAAGAAACTTTACACATAAAATAGTTTCCAGTTCTTAAATGGGAGAAGTTTCTCCCACAGGCATAATCCTTTATCGTATTTTATGCTTGAATTGCTGTGCATATTCCCCATCAAGATTTTTAATAAAAATATTTCTTGATAATCATAATCAATGAGAAAATTTATTTGCATAAGTGGTAAAAATTAAAATTCAGTATTTATAAATACTCAAAACCTTGCAGCACTTAAAATCACATTTGAAAATTGGTCCATCTTTCATTAACAGATGTAATACTTTTGTAATCTAAAAGGCAAATGAATATCAAAACACAAAATGTTTTAAATTAAGAGGTTCAAACTGGTACAGCTCAAACAGATGTTGGGAGCCATGTTGTCTGCTTTTGCGAAAGCCTGCCTGCCAGGCAGAGTCAAGGCAGGTCAGGGTCTGCTGGCAGATTTTCTGGCCTGCTGACACATGGACTTATAAGATGGAATATACTTGAGGCTGAAGATGAGGGCTGAACATTCTATTAATCTTGGTGGAAAGAACAGGAAGGCCTCCAGATGGGAATAGACATCCTGTGTGTATAGCAGCCATTGTTTCTGCTAACTTGTGATGTTGTTTCCCACGGCTCCATGAAGTATTAAAAGGCAAAATAATAATAATAATAATAATAATAATAATAATAATAATAATAATAATAATAAATAAAAATAAAATAAAACTGAAGGCTGGTGTGCTATTGACCAGCAGCCCTCCCAATTCTAACCCTTGTCTCTGAGTCTTCTTTCTGTTTTTCCTATAATTGTCCTCATTCTCCCCTCAGAGGCTGTTCGACTTTATGCCAGTGGGTCCAGTACAGACAGATTACACATAAATTCTTAGAATGGTCACCTGCTGGTGTCTTAAAAGCTGCAGACAAGACACATCAGACACAAATCAACAGCAGAGTCCTAAATATGTAAAGCAAAACGGGTACCTCTGTCTGCTTGGGGCTTCTCGGACCCTCAGCTAAGCTGGAGGCCTTTGGCAGACCCCATGTTCCTAGGCACAGGGGACAAAAGCACAGTCCCCTGAGAGTCCCCAGTGCCTTGTCCTTTATGAGTTGCTGGGGCTCTAGAGCTTGCTGGTGATAGGCATTTACCCAGAGGGTTCATAGTTCTTACATATCACCATGAAACAACAAGGACTGAATAAGCATCTGTACCTACTACTCATGGCTCTTGACGAGCTTCCTGAGCATACTCACGTGTGGCTAACCACTGTGAGACCCCATCTAGCTATTCTTAGGACAGAGGACAGTGTCATATCACACTATGCCACAGATCACTCATGTATCTCCAACTGAGAAGTTCTAACACAGCGAATACATACTGGAGCTGTTGTAATAGTTGACTGTGTACAAGTTCATCACAGAATGACAGGCAAATTGGAAAAAAAAAAGTAATACCATGCAGATGATAGTTTATTAAATTACAAAATGAAGAGAACTGGTTTTGGAAACTAAAAGCTAAATTTCTAAATGCATCATGAGTTAGAATGAAAGCAGAACAAAAACTACAAAATATTTAAGACAGAATAAAAATAAGGCATAGATCCATAATCCAGTCCGGAATGCTAAAAGATTCAGAATACTGGTCCTTTTTACCACAGATCATTTGTTGATAATCCTAGCCTGAGGCTACTCAGTTTTGATAACGTAGCTTCTATCAATGACAACAAAGAGAAAAGTAAAGAAATGCACAAGCAAAAAATATTGCCTTAGAAGCAACAACATGATTAGCTATAGTAGAAGATATAAATTCCCAGAGATCACCCGCAGCAGCTGTAGGCCAATGCATGTGAAAATGTGGGCAATAGATAGCTTTCCAGATTTACTTTCTAATTGGTAAAATATAGAAGAGTGAAATAAACTTGTAAAGAATTTAATTATCTTCATCACCTCAGCAGATTTTCAATAAAAGAAATACACATGGCCATAAAAATACACTAAATTTTCTAAAAATTAATCAAATGTGCTGGGCAGACAGCAGGTTGTAGGTTGTAATTCAGTGGTAAAATATGTGCTTAGCATGCAATAGGTCCTGAATACCACCTCCAATACACACACACACACACACACACACACACACACACACACACACACATGAGGGAGAGATGGAGGAAGGATATGGTAAAAATAGTATGGTATTAACATTTTACAACCTGAGCCGGGTGGTGGTGGCACACACCTTTGATCCCAGCACTTGGGAGGCAGAGGCAGGAGGATTTCTGAGTTCGAGGCCAGCCTGGTCTACAGAGTGAGTTCCAGGACAGCCAGGACTACACAGAGAAACCCTGTCTTGAAAAAACCAAACCAAACCAAAACAAAACAAAAATTTACAACCTTCTGGTAAGTAAATGTAAGTCTGCTTATGCCAAGTTTTAGAGATGTAAAATTCACCTAGTTCCTGCATATGTAGCAGAGGATGGCCTTGTCTGGCATCAAAGGGAGGGGAGGTCCTTGGTCCTGTGAAGGCTTGATGCCTCAGCATAGGGGAATGCTAGGACAGTGGGGTGGGAGTGGGCAGGTGAGTGGAGAAGCACCCTCATGGAGTCAGGGGGAAGGGGGTGGTATGGGAAGTTTTCAGAGAGGAAATCATGTAGGAGTATAACATTTGAAATGTAAATAAGTAAAATAACCAATAAAAATTTTTTTTTAAAAATTTACCTTGTTGTACTGTGTGGGTTGTACATTAGTTTGGAAAGCCCCTTTGTAGAAAGAGCAATATGTAAAACACAAGCTGCCCTGATCCAACACTGGGTATTTACATCAGCCTAGACAAATTTTAACACCTGTACTCCCCCAAACAAAAGGGCCAATTAAATTGGTACAAGAAGAACAAGGAGTATGCTGAGATTCACAGAGAGGGAGGGGGCAGTGCTCGGTCCATCCTTGGAAAGTATCCCAGGCTAGAGGAGAGACTGGTATTTTCAGTACCATCCTTCAAGTCTTTGTCTGAGCATAGGCTGTTAAAAGGAGAGCAAAAGCAGGAAGACAAGTTTAGCCTAAACATCCAGTCACCACGGTATCCCGGTGAAGGCATGAAGAATGGCCACAGAGAATGTAGCCAGATGGAGAACACAGCTCCAGGCACACCCCGAGACTAAGCACAGGTGGCAGCAGCCACATGATATGCACCATGCATACAGGCGAGTTTCTGGGTTCCCAAACAGCGGCCAAGTAACCTCTATCAGTGTGAACTTGCTTAAAGCTAGCTGCTTCTGTGTCGTTAAGAGGAAGCTACTGCTATGTGTTTACTGGGTCAGTTCTTTTTGCTTTTGATTTTTGAGACAAAGTCTTACACTGTGGCATAACTGGCCTTCAAAAGACTCATGACCTCCAGACTCATCCTCCTGAGTACTGGATGCACAGGTGCATACCTCCATGTCTGACTATGTTTTCATAATTCTGAACATTTAAAGGGTGGATGTTAGAGAAGGATGCTAGGGCCAAGTGTCCTGACCGATGCTTTATATCAGACACAGGGATGCCAGGGAATGCAGTAAGGAAGGCATGCCCCTGAACTCTCTGAAGTCCTTACAAGTCACTTCAAACCCAAACAGTAAGATCCGTGGTAGTTTATGTCTCTGATCCCAGCACTTGGAAAGCTGAAGCACACCAGCATGAGACCACATAGTGAGGGCAAAAAACCTTGTAAGATTACAATAATATTCAAGGATGTATTCATCAAACTGTTTTCAGAAGTAACATAAGCTGCTACCTATTTGAAGGGGATACCTGCCTCTGTGTCCTTCTGTGAAGGCAGATTCTCACTGTGTCCTGACTGAGTATAAAGGCATTGACACTGACTGGCTGTATCTCTGCAATTTTGAGACTTTATAAAGAATATAAAATAATTACTTGAATAAAATCAGGTCGTTCTGTAGATAATACAGGTTGCCAACAATTAGTACGAATATATGTTTACTCAAATTTATACATATATACATAGTATATGGTAGTGTGGCTGTTATTCAGAGCCCTGTAAGGGTTCTGTTTGGTTGGGAACACATAGAATCCTTTCCTAGTCTAAGTGCAGCTTAGTAACCAACTATAGGTAACAGTGCGCCGTTTGCAGGGGGTGGTAATGCTTCATTTAAGGCTTAATCTGCTCAACTATTCTTGACAATCCACCCCTCTGCTCTACATCTTAGTAAAAGCCACAGCAGAAAACAATCAAACATATCTGCATTTTGTCTCAGACATGTTCCTCTTTTGGATCTTATTCATCGCTGATGGCTTTATATCCCATGCTACCCAGACTGACCCAACCCACCGGGTCTGGCCTGCCACTTCCCTTTATCAAAGCACACACATTCCCTGCCAAGAGCATTTCTCTCTTTGCCGTTTAGAGTTGAGACTTGAAAGCAGATATTTTCACAGTGCCATGTCTAAAGTTTTAGCTGGTTTTCCCCTGCTAAACATTTCATAAATCTTGTGTAATTTAAGAACTAGGGAGCTAACATTTTCTTGTGCGACATTGCTACAAAATGTTTGCTTTCTCTCTTCCTCCTTCCTTTTCTTGTTAAAGCCTCCAATACCCTAATTCTGACGTGGCTGTGGTTTTAAATCTACCTTGTTTGTGGTTAATGAAGCACTCTCTATAATGGAGGAATTTGAGGCTTGATCATGGAAGTCTGAGTAGGTGATTTTGGTTTGTGATTCCACAGAACGTTACTAGAGAGGCAATTAATGCTGCTAGCTCATTTCACTGGCTCTTAAAATTGAATACAAGTCGCATCTGACTTCATTTTAATCTACTTTCATTAGTTTTTCTTTGACTTAAAAAGTTCTATTTTTTTTAACTTTTTCATTGGTTATTTTGTTTATTTACATTTCAAATGTTATCCTCCTTCCTGGTTTCCTCTCTGAAAATCCCCCATTCTACCCCTCTCCCCCCCCCCATTCCCCTGCCTCCACGAAGGCGGTACCCCACCCACCCACCTACTCACACCCCACCACTCTAGCACTCTCCTTCGATGGGGCAGCAAGCTTTCACAGGACGAAGGGTCTCTCCTCCCTTTGATTCCAGACAAGGTCATCCTCTGCTACATATGCAGCTGGAGCCATGGAGCCATGTCACCCTCCATGTGGGTGACATTAGCTAAAATACCCCCAAAAGGGGAGAGAGAACCTATAGAGACCATATAAGTTTGGCACGGCCCCCGGGTTGAGGGATGAGGTCATCCTCTCTTCTCAAAATTTTAACCCAGAATTGCTACCATCTAAAGGAAATACAGAGACAAAAAGTGGAGCAGAGACTGAAGGAAAGGCTGTCCAGAGACTGCCCCACCTGAGGATCCATCCCATATGTAGTCACACTTATGGCTGATGCCAAGAAGTGCTTGCTGACAGGAGCCTAATATAAATGTTTCCTGAGAGGCTCAACCAGAGCTTTACCAAGACAAACAGGGATGCTTGCAGTCAACCATCAGACTGAGCACAGGGACCTCATGGAGGAGTTAGGGGAAGGAGCTGAAGGAGTTTGTAACCCCATAGAAAGAACACCAATATCAATTGACCAGACGACCCCCCCCTAGAGCTCCCAGGGACTAAACCACCAACCAAAAGTTTTATTTTTCATCATCATTGATTGGAGCATGAGCTCTGTGTTGAGTGTTTCCATGTTAAGGAGGTATTGCGTCCAAAACCTGTTTCCCCAAGAGCAAAGAGAAAGAGGGCTGTATTCCACTTCAGAAAAATCTGTGGATATCATGAAGTTGTTTCTTACTCTTTACACTATGTGTTTAAACAAAACAAAACAAACAAACAAAAACCAAAGGAAGCCACCAACCAGATGCTTGCAGTTTTGGCATCACCTGTTTCATTATGACTCTAAGGAAGTGTCATTGAAGATAACTGAGAATACAAAAAAATGGTCTCTCTCAAGTTCAGTGAAGTGTGTTTAACGTGTTTTTGAGTCCTCCCTGGTTCCTCACACTTGCCCTTGTTAATGACACTCAGAGTTTCTGCAAGATATGAAGGAGGACAAGACTGCTTTGCTGGTAGTATGTTGGTTTAGGAATCTAATTTTGAGAAGCACTCTATCTTAGGCCTGGATTCAAAGCTAACAAATTCCCTAATGCCAGGCTCGGCACTTGCTGTCTTTCCCAAGCTCCTAACTGATGTTACACATGAGAAAAATCTCACTTCTATTCCCATAACTCAGGAAAGGGCACCTCTGTAGAGACAAGTGTCTCAGGCTTCCCAGTGAGTGCATCACCCCAAGCGTGGGCACCTGAGCAATTCCTAGAATAACAGAGCTGAGACAAAAAAGTTTTAGACTCTTGATCTAATATCCTATAGATATTAGGAGCTACATGTAATTATGGGAGAGGCTCGAACTAAGAGAGTAGAGAAGTCAGGAGAAGGGACCCCCTGATTCCCAAGGGCCCCTCCCATCTGTTAACTGACCACCTTTGAGCTTCTTTTACACATCTGTCTTCAAATATCACAAAGTACCCTGTATTCTTCAAATACATTCTTTTTAATTTGTTGCCTTAAATTATTTGTTTTTCTCATATCTAAGCCCCACATGTACCTTAGTAGGTGGCAATTAAAGAGATCCCATTTACTGGGATACTACTTGGAAAGCTACTGGTTTTAAAAGTAGGCTCCTCTTTATTTCTGTTTATATAATGGTAACCGGAGAACAGGTTGTTTCTCGTGCTCTTCCAGATAAACTGGTTTTTATATTGTAACGATCCACTCTCTGCAGTGACACCCTGAGGGGGAAGGATGTTGTAATTCTACTTACAGATGAAAAAAACTGTGGCTGTGAGAGGTCTAAGTAACATGTCCAACTTCCCTGTTGCAAAGATGGCAGTCAGGAATTAAGAGGCCAGAATGCTCTGACTTGGGACCTCACTTTCTTCATTTGTGCTCCATCTCACGTCTCATTCCACTATCCACTCTAGGTTTGTCATAAACCCCAGGATCCGTCACCATGCCCTAGACATGGCCCTTTGTGTTCCTGTTAACACTGGTCGTCTCTGGGAGCCTCTCTGCATGCTTTGCCCAAACTTTCCTACAAAACCCACAGATTTCCTAATCCCTACTTCCTGTCCAACTGTTTATAACAGCTTCCTCCTTTGAGCAGCTGTGACACTTCGTATTTGTCTTACTGTAGTTTACATTTTGAGGTCGCTTGTCTTTATAGCTCCATTGCAAAAGATACCAGATCCCTAAAGGGGGGTGCTTGTTTGTGGTAGTTTCGACTTGCCTCCTCTATTCCCAGAATGCAGCACAGTCTCTCAAACACAGCTTCTCAAAACTATACAGATGTCTGAAGAGTTAAATTACAAAAATGGGGAAAGTGGATCTTATCTTGACAAAGTTTCTTGGGGTAATTTGAATCTAGGAAGGACCTACAGAGGATAAATGTCACCCTAGAAAGAGGTATAACTTCAAGTAAAGTGACTCTTCTCTGCTAACATGAGTTCCATAGGAGTGTGACAACTGAGCAGGCAACAAAAACCATCACAGAACCAGGGATAGATGAGCCCTTCAGCTCTGAAGGGGAGTTGAAGAGTGAAGTACAATATCTGACTGCCACATATGTGTATTTCCTTTCCTTTACCCATGCTGCAATCCTGCTCGGGTCACATGCCTATTCTCTGCACCTTTTGTTTAGTCTAAATATCTGAGGTCCCACAAGCTAACCCAAATTACCTCTCTTCGTAGCCATGGATACATTCAAGACAGAACTTCTTGCTGCAGGACCAGCAAATGAGATTTAACTTAAACACACAGCCATTCTAGATACTGGATTCAAAGGTAAAATTGTCTTTAAAAAGACACAGAAATGATGTAGCCTACATCAACATATTTCACGCAAGATCATCTTGAAAGTAATAAAGAAGTTTAGAAAGCCCCTTCTATCAGGTGCCTCCATAAAAAGTCTCATATTAGTGTTGGAGGGTCAACTGACTAAAGAACATCTTCCAGGACTTCAAAGCATGCAAAGATTTTTCCCTTCTCAGTCACATTTTTCTCTGCTGCTTTTTACTGAAGTGCTATAAAGCTCTTGAAAGCAACTAGGGCAAATTAACGGCAGTCTTTCACAATCTCATGGAGTATAAATGGCAGTTCACTTAATGGACAGTTCTGAAATAAAATAGTTCTTATTATCGACTGATGGTAACCAGTCACATATCACAGTTAATAGAGTGTCTGATTGGAGAGAGATGGCTAAGATGGTATCTGGCTCAAATTAGGCATCCTATAAGGCATATAAGGGAATCTCCTCTTATGAATGTGAAGAACAGCTTCTTGCTAAGAGATCAAGTCCATTTTTAGTTTGTAAGATCTTCCTTTATTTCCTGATTAGATGACTTGAAATTGCTTTTCTTATGGTATTTCTGAGACAAGTAATATCTCTGGACCCTGGAGGAAGTGGATAACTTGCAACTGAATACATAAAGAAGGGTCAAAGGTAGGAAGAAGCAAAGGCCAGAGTTTTATCCTAGATCTAACTTGCGAATGACACTTGCTGTGACAATCTCACCGCCAGCCTCTCCACTCTGTCTCTCTATCCACATGTGCGTTGCTCACATTTAAACAGCCTGCCATTCTCTGGGGAGCTCAGTGAAAATGCAGACTTTGGTTCAGTAGGTCTGGAGGAGGCTGGAGACTGAGTCTTAACAACAAGCACAGGATGATGTTGTGATGCTAGTCCACAGACCTTACTGCGGGCAGGCACCGAGGTCTCACAGAAAACCCTTGACACAGCTGTTCGCCGACTTCCGATTGTTATTCATCCATACTGGTCCCTTGGATTGCTTGCTTGAAAACTCTCAGAAAAATCACAAAACCAGAACAAACAAAGAAAAAACAGTCTGCTTCCTTATTGTTCCAGGGGCTGAGTTCAGGGTTAGAGGAGGGATGGAGAATGGAGAGGCAGGAGGGAGGAAAGAAGGGAGAGGAGAAAGAGGAGATAGATGAGGAGAAAGAAATTTCACTCTTGGTCCCAGGCTGCCTGAATTTTAATTTATGAGCTGAACGCCCCTCTTCACGCCTATTATGTCACAGTTTCTCTTTGTGTCTGTAGAAAGGTTGAAACTAACAACCTTTGAGTTTAAGCACTGAGTGATTTCCTTCTCACAGGCCATTATGGTTTACTTGACTCATCTCTCAGGCTGTAGAAATCTCTGTCCTCAGTACACACACACACACACACACACACACACACACACACACACACACACACTTATTACTGGGATGCATTAGGTTGATTTGTCAGCTTCTCTGGGAGATTCCCCTTCTTGCTTTTACCTCAACCTTCTCTCTGGGACAGAGAAATTGTGAATGCTATCTCATTTACACATTATTGCTTTCCTGTAATTGCTGCAAACTGCCTCAATGGCGGCTCTGTGTCAGTGTGCTGTCTGCAGAAGATTCAGTCACCTTCAAGCAACAGACTGGAGAGTCATAGCAGTTACTGACATGAGGTAGGATGCACCCCAGGTCTTTTCATTGCTGATCTGCTTACTCGAGTCACTGGGTATAAGGAGATAAGGAAGTGAAGATCAGGCTCGACCATGGTAGCAGAAGTAACACCTAAAGGGTTCAGTTCAATGTCATGGCCTTGGTTCTTGATTCTAGCCATGCAGCTGACAGCCCAGTGAGTTTGACTTGGTGGCCAAAGTACAGACATCATCTAAATCTGCATCCAAATTTCAGGTAGTCTGTTCTTTAGAACTATACTGCAAAGGAAGAGTCTCAAGGAGGCTGAAACAATCTAGAACCAAGAAAGTATACTCTCCACAGTGAGTGAGGCCTTAGCTCTGTTGTCAGGCAGTAATTACTGATAGAGAACTAATTACAGTTTATCTTTTTTCCACAGTAGAGACAGCCCCGCAAGTATAAGAATTAATTAGGTGGTCTATTAATGTAGATTGTCATAAGCTCTTAAAAAAAACATATATTTGTTCCTCTTTATGACATTTTAAAAAGTATGCTGGATATTACAAATGAAATTGCTATGCACATAGTGGAGCACATGTCTTGTGGTATGGTGGAGCATCTTTGGGTATATGTCCAGGAGTGGTATAGCTGGGTCAAGTAGAACTAGTTCCAATTTTTTGAGGAACTGCCAGATTGATTTCCAGAGTGGTTTACAATCCTACCAGCTATGGAGGAGTATTGCTGTCCTTTCTCCACATCCTCACCAGCATGTGGTGTTACTTGAGTTCTTTTATCTTGGTCATTTTGATTGATATAAGATTAAATCTCAGAGTCGTTTTGATTTGCATTTCCCTGATGACTAAGGATGTTGAACATTTCTTTAAGTGCTTCTTGGCCATTCAAGTTTCTTCTGTTGAGAAATTTCTGTTTAGCTCTGTACCCTATTTTTTAATTGGGTTATTTGGTTTTTTTGTAGTATAACTTATTGAGTTCTTTATATACTTTGGATGTTAGCCCCCTGTCAGATATAGGGTTGGTGAAGATCTTTTCCCAATCTGTAGGTTTCTGTTTTGTCCTATTGACAGTGTTCTTTGCCTTACAGAAACTGTTCAGTTTCAAGAGGTCCCATTTATCAATTGTGGATCTTAGCACCTGAGCTATTGGTGTTCTGTTCAGGAAAATTTCCCCTGGGCCAATGCATTCAGGGCTACTTCCCACTTTCTCTTCTATTAGATTCAGTGTATCTGTTTTTATGTTTGTGCAGGCTAATAAATATTGATCATTTTGCATTCTTCTACATGCAGACAACCAGTCACACCAGCACCATTTTTGCAACCCAGATGTCCCTCAACTGAAGAATGGATACAGAAAATGTGGTTCATTTACACAGTGGAATACTATTCAGCTATCAAAAACAAGGACATGATGAATTTTGCAAATAAATGGATGGAAACAGAAAATATCATTCTGAATGAGATAACACAGACTCAAAGGGACATACATGGTATGTACTCACTGATAAGTGGATATCAGCTATAAAGTATAGAATACCCATGATACACTCCACAGGCCCTAAGAAGTTAAACAAGAAGGAAGACCCAAGTGAGGATGCTTCAATCCACTTAGAAGGAGGAACAAAATAATAGTGGGAGGCAGGGAAAAGGAGGGAACTAGGTGGGAGAAGGGAGGAAGATGGGAAAAGAGAGGCAGAATCGGGTATCTGGTAGACAGGAATGAAGCCCAGAGGACTAAGAGAATGAATGGAAATATGCTCCGTGTGGTGGGGACAGTGAGGGGACCCTTTAGAAAGTCCCAGAGACGTTCTAAAGATGGCAGAGACTTTCAGGACTCAATGGGAGTAATCTTGCCAAAATGCCCAAGTGAGATGATAGAATCTGAAGAGACTACCTCTAGTAGATAGACAGGGACCCCAGGGTAGAGATGGGGACACCAAGCCACCTTCATAATTTTTGACCCAGAATTGTTCCTGTCTAAAAGAAATTCAGGGACAAAAATGGAGCAGAGACTGAAGGAAACGCCATCCAGTGACTGGCCAAATTTGGGATCCATCCCGTGTGCAGCCACCAAACCCTGACACTATTACTGATGCCATGTTGTGCTTGGCATCGGAGCCTAGCATGGCTGTCCTCTGAGAGGATTCTAAAATGCTCTGGAATCTCTTCTGGTGGTAAGACAAATGGTTCTCAAATGGTGAGCAATCAGCATAGAGAGCCTAAAGAAGAAATAGTCACTAAATGGAAAAACAACAAAAGAAAATATTCTGCACTTGCCTATTAGGAAATACACGGTGAGGCTGTGAATAGTGCAGGGGGGGGTGTCTCAAAGGTGCAATGTTTTGCTCACATTCTTCATCGGAGTTATCAGAAGGTGAGAAGAACGTAGCAGAATGTGGCAGAATCGTTAGTTGTAAGCAAAAATGTAATTGTGCACTGTGCTCTTGACTATTTTTCTTTCTAAGTTTTATTATAACATTTTTCAAAGCTCATTGTTGGATTTCACATGGACGGTTAAAATTTGTATCAACTTGACTCATGATTTTTTTTTAAAGAATATACCTTTAAAAGAATTATTTATTTATTTTATGTATATGGGTACACTGTAGCTGTCTTCAGACACAGCAGAACGAGGGAGGCATCAGATCCCATCACAGATGGCTGTGAGTTATCGTGTAATTGGTGGGAATTGAACTCAGGATCTCTGGAAGAGCCATCAGTGCTTTTAATCACTGAGACATCTCTGCAGCTCTATACTTCATGGAATTTATTTGGAATCATCATAAATAATCTATGAACTGTGGTTTGTACCATAAATCCATCACTTCAGGGGTTGAACTAGGAAGATTGAGAGGTTGAGGCCAGCCTGGTCTATGCTAAGACCTTCCCTAATAATGATATCCTGTTTAGGGGAAAAAAGAATTCTTATTTATAGTAAGTGAAAATAACTATATTTTTGGTTAATGTATTAATTGTATATTTCATGTATCCCATTGTTCTATAGCCCACAGTAAATGATGCGGCATTAACAAGATAGTAAAACTGCTTAATGTCTATTTATCTAGAACTCTCAAACAAACATTGTAGGATCTATGGTGTTAGGAAGGCCATTAGATCCAAACAAATAATAATGGTACACTTCACAAAAAATGATATTGGCATTATGGTACTTTCTGACAACCAATAGGTAGTTCTGAGGAGATAGCCTAACTGCTGGAATGGCTGAGGAGGCCATCCTGACAGCATATATTTATGACTCAAAAGTGTTAAGGATAGCCCACCATTTTCCCTGTTGAGGGGCATACATGAAATGAAATTCAAAAGACACATAGAATTAGGGGCCTTTCACCAAAAATAATACTAACAATGTCAACCATATTGCTGCTGGTCGGTTATTAGATTCAAGAATTGAGCACAAACTTTATTCAAAGGTTTCTTTGGAAACATAAGTGCATGGAACTGTGTTAGAAATGAGTTGAATTCCCAAGAAGACACACGCAATGGAGGCTTATCCCCAGAATCCACCAGGATCTATAATCCTCAGGTAATAGCAGTAAAGATAGAGGGCAGGGAAAGAAAGCAAGAAAGGAAAGCAGACCAGAGATGCACCTTGTAAGATGTCTCCAGATTTGCTGAAAAGAAGTGAGGAGCTCCTCAGGATCTAGAGGGTGGATGGAGAATACACATTTCTTCATAAGCTCTCACCCATGCCTAAGAAAAGCTTTGTCTCACTGAGCAGCAAGTCCCCAGCAAGGCCGGCTCTGTGGATGAAAAGAGTTGCAGTAAAGTCCTGAGACAGGCAGTAAGAAGCAGGAACCAGCCTAGGGTGGGCACCTTTGAGCCTCATCTGTGTGAGGCTCACTGAATTCTGGTAGAGAGGACAGTAGTTGGACATGGTGTCATAACATGTCCAAAAAAAAAACCAAAAACCCTCTAAAATACCTGAAATCTTCAAGCAGTGCCCAATAAGGTTGCATCATCACGAGTGATGCTATCTTTAATTCCAAGAGCTGAAGAACAGAGAAGCTGCTAACTCCGTTGATGATCACAAGTGATAAAAGCATAATAACCTGGTGACAGCATCGCCTTAAACATGTACCTCAGATGATAAAGGAAACACCAAACCTAACTCCCAACCAACCTCACCAGGAAACAAGAGACTCCTTAGCACCCTTTACTTGCCAAAGAGTGACAAGAACTGTAGAGGAGTGATTATGTCTCAACAGTGACATCAAAGGTAAAACACAAACAAACCATCCTAGCAGAGAGTTGTGATCGTTTGGCATTGGGCCATTTGGCATTCGTCTCACCTGTGTAGTGAACTGTCCTGTAATTTAGTATTGTTTTAATAACTTTGTTTTAGTACTTAGTATTGTTTAGTACTTTGATGATGACACTGAGCAGGGCTTGTTCTTTGCTCTGGTTTGCCCATCTTTTAACTTCCAGGGTGCCATATACAGTACAGAATTCCCCTTGTAATATTAGTCTCTCCTACTTCTATCTCCCTTTTGCTTTTATTCCCTGATCTGACAATATAACATTTTAAAGTTATTCTTTATAAAAGTGTTAATGCTACTTAATGAAGACATTAGAGACAGCTCTTCTCCACTTGCCGGCTCCCTAGGCAGCCGCTCTCCTCACTATCCACTGCTGTTCTGGTGCTTGCCAAATGTGGTAATTGATGTGAGGTTCATTTTAACCAGGACTTACTGACTTCCTGTCAACGCTGGGCTTATTGTTCAGCTCATCACACTTCCTACCCTTCCCCACATCCTCTCAATACTGTTATTTGACGGTTTCTGGTTAATCACTAACTTTAGTTGATGCCATTGCAGTTGCATAAATATCAAGCTCCTTCGACTTGCTGTTTCGTGTTCATTAATGATGGACTTTTCCCCGCATTTAATTAGCTTCTATTTTCATATTTACTACAGATTTTCTTTAAAAAAAAAAAACTTCAATTTAATCTGTCATGGACCAAATAATAATCTTTCAAAATAATATTCGAAATTTCCAGTTCCTTGTTCTCCCTGACTGGTTGCTCGGAGACTTTGGATGCCCCTTTCCCATGCTTCTGTGTGAAAAACAAAATAACAATAATAACAAAAAAAACCCATGGTCTCTGTTCTGCTGAAGTGTGTGTTTGGCCTCTTCCTGAGAAAATGTAACAGTCTGAAGGTAAAAGTTTGAATCTTTGCATTTCTAACTATGTCCATCTTCTGTCCATATCTAATAATTTGGCTCTAACGGTAACACAGACACGCCACCAACTTTACCATCCAAATCCAACAAGATGCCTCTGTTTATGTCTCCCAGTGTCCGCCTTTTTCTTTAACAGCTCTCATCAGTTCTGTGGGAGCTACCTCTATGCTCACTTATCTAGCTAGGCATCTGGAGCCTGTGCATTATAAAGACCCTGATTATGTCGTGTTCTGGAAACTTTCTCTGAATCACTCCTCCTACTGCTTTGTGATAACATCCTTGCCAAAACTATTTTTAATATTTTCAAGCCTCTTAGTCAAATTTTTTAAAACCATCTAATTTTATGACCACTC
Source organism: Rhabdomys pumilio (assembly GCA_030674055.1). Lineage (NCBI taxonomy): Eukaryota > Metazoa > Chordata > Mammalia > Rodentia > Muridae > Rhabdomys > Rhabdomys pumilio. Next base: position 37,344,301 of record JANHMN010000020.1, read on the forward strand.
ATTTTTTCCCCTTATTTTCCTGTGGACATTCTTCTAAAAATGACAATATTGCACAATAGTTAAGGCGTGGGCTCTGATGCCAGACCCTAGCTTCAAATTCCATTGCGTGCCTCCAGGTGGAATAATGCTATGCTCTCTTCTACAAGAAAGAATTCTTAGGCTCTTAGTAGACACCAGGAAAACTGTTTGACTGTGTATGAGCCAGCAGATTACCATAACATTCAGTTGTTTATTAGGAACTGACAATCTTCTTGACTCACTTTACAAAACAGTAATCATAACAGAGCAGTTGCTGGTCTGTCTGTGTACTGGACACTATGTGAAGATCTGCAGGGCTCTGGCCTGACCAGAGAGGCTAAAGAGCTGTGCTCTCAAAGGGGAAGGGAGAGTCAGTCTAGGCAAGCTGCCAAATCTCTTCTGCAGCCCCAACAGGCAGCTAGAGGCCAACGTCCAGGCCACTGAGTGGGAAGCGACTGCGGTAGGCCTGAGCAGCTTCCAGTGACACAGGGGAGACTTTCTCTTCCCCAAAATATTACAGCTGTAAATGACTGATGCTCTCAGATGGTCTTTGATGAAATACATGGTGTATGCTTTATTCCTTGTGGACAAGGATATATATATATTGGGGTGGCGGTATCTAAAGGCAGATGCTTTCTATTGGCTTGGTCTGAGATGTTAGGGATGCCTCATCTGCATGTGGAGGGGCTTTGAGGGCTGCCCCCATGTGACTGATTATTATAGTCCTCTCCATGGGGTGTCATGGTCATATGGTCCAGGACAGGAAGGTAGCAGGGTACCAGGGTTTCTTAATCCACTCAACCTTACCAAGTTTTTGTCTGGTGACATGATTCCACTTACCCCATAAGCAGTCAAACACCACAGACTCATAGGGGAAAATGGTACACACAGAATCGACTCCATGAAGGTTTATGAAGGCATCATGGCAAACCATTCATACCAGCTTTAGCTTGAGCCCAATATCCTGCCTTTCTCAGGCTTGTATGTTCACAGGAATTATCTGCCTAAGGATGCACTCATTCTTGCCTACCCAAGAGCTATGATTTTTGCCTTTGTCCACCTCTTTTAGATTATCGTGCATAGCCCGTCTCTGGGGCAGCCCTCAAGAAACAACAGAAATGAAAGCAAACAAGTACAGTTGTTTTAAGCCAGTTTGCATACACACTGTTATGCAGTCATAAATTACCTATGCGATCCTATCTCTACCTCCAGTTCTTAGCTTTGAAGAGATTGTCTTCTAAGGTCCTAGATTTTCAGACTTTATGATCCTCCCTAAAACAGAAGGTTGGCATTTTCTCTGGGTTTATTTGACACTGTCAGACATGTATTCATCACCACATTTAGAATTTTTGTTACTCCTGCTTCTCAGATTCACGCAGTACAGTTCTGATGACAATATGACTCGTTGCAGTGTCCCGTTATAATCTGAGATAGTGAGGTCCCTGCAGACCAGAATGAAACAAGTCATCTAGTAGTCTTGGTCCTGCCACCAGACAGCAAAGTGCTCTCCAGAGCTGTGCATGTAACCTGATAATAGAAAAGTTGCCCAGCATGCGCAGGGCCCTGAATTCAGTGAAATTACAGATGAAAAGGGAGGAATGGAGGGAGAGAGAAAAAGGAAGGAGGGAAGCGTTGAGGCCTGTACTCTTCCTGGCTTGGGGCTAAGTGCTCTGGCTGGCTTGGCTTGCGCTGCTGTTTCGGGTCCACGGGGACTGAGTCTCGTAGAATGGAGACAAGGCAGAGGTTCTGTAGTCAAATCTCAAGTCTCCTTTATTGTCTCTCTACTGTTGGCGTATATTGACTCCTCTTGTCTCCTGCTGACGCATATTGTCCTCTTCACTCATATTGCTCTTAACCCTATTACAAGGAAATCCTGGGTATTTATAAGCACACGCAGGAGAACACAGGTGAAAACATTTTACCACGTGCACTATGCAGCTGGGGTCACTAAACAGCAAAACAAGCTATGTGGGATAAACAAGATATTTGTTAGAGTGTGCTTCAGCTGTTGTGGGCTGTTGAAAAACCAAGTCTCTATCAGGGTAAATGATTCCAGATGGCTGCAAAGATGATAACTGCTTTCTAGCCGCTTTTTGCTTAAAGTCGGCTCCCTACAGGGAAGGAAGGAAGGAAGGAAGGAAGGAAGGAAGGAAGGAAGGAAGGAAGGAAGGAAGGAAGGAAGGAAAGAAAAAAAAGAAAAGAAAAAACAAGAAAATCTGCCCCAGTAGTGCAAAACACGTTACTTCTTCACATGGCCTTCTACATATACCCAATGCATAAAGATGAACACAACAAACAAACAAGTAAATGAAAGAATGTCCCGATTAAAGAGCAACAAACTTCAGCCTCATAAGGACTTTTTTGAGGACACACCCCCCTTCACTAATACAGTTTCATTTACAGTTTCTTTCTCATCATAATCACAGAGTTCAGTAATAATGACAGAAACAACCTGGCTTGAAGCTCTGAAATGTTTACTGTCTGACAGGTTAAAAAAAAGTTTGCCAGCACTCATTTAGGTTAATATGTGTGCACCAAATACAACTAGGCATACTTTATAAAGAAAAGCAATGTAAACAAGCATACAGTTAAGTCACCACCAGATTCAGTTTCACTTTTCTCCAAGAATAAAAATCACCACATCAGGTCTCTTGTTTTATTTTGACTTGTTTGCCTTGACAGTCACTTTTGATGAATAAATGGCTGTATGGTGGGAATCAACGAATCTCTGTCTTTCTTGTCTGTAAGAAGACACTAATATTTTCTGTTTCCCTCACAGGAAAAAGTACTAGATTGTTTTCTACATTGTCTTTCAAAGAGCCCCCTCCTAATCCTCTCTCTCCTAACAATAATCTCTATACTGAAACCAGTGTAGGAATGCAGCCTGGTGTGAGGACATCCGTTGACACACTACACTTGCAGGCTGGTGGGAAAGAAGGTGAGCCTAAAGTCAGATTCTGTTTACAACAGTATAAAGTTCCATCAAAACTCTATAACTTGCCTCTCAAGGATCAAATGAGCTCCTACATCCTTTAGAATTACCATAAATTACACCTGGCATCCAGGCAGCTCTCAAATTTGTAGTTGTATCTTTTTGTGTTGATTTTTAATTAAAATACAAAATAATGGATTTCATTGTGAGACTATCACATATATATAAAACATTACATCTATGTAATATATATTATATTAGAATCTAGATTCTGCCAAAGAGAGAAAACATGGGATTTTTGTTTACCTTAAACATGTTTTACTTAACATGGTATTCCATCCATTTTCCTGCAAATCGTAAAATGCCATTCTACTTTTTACCAGAGTAAATTCCACTGTACACATAAACCACATTTTATTGATCTATTAAACTGTTAAAGGCTGCAGCTCCTTCCCGTTCTACATGTTTAATCTCATTCAGAGTCCTCTAGATAGACGTGGAACTTAACCAGACTGCTGTAGAGCTGCCTATTTGCTTTCAGGGCCTCACAGAGTCGACGCCATCATTCAGGAATTCTTCTGCCATCAGCACCCAAATGCTGTCTGCCATTTCCTGAAATTTCTTGACCCTGAGTTACCATTCACAATCCATTTATGTTCCATATCATGTCATAAAACATTTGAGTATTATTTTTGCCATCCAATCAATTCCTTCTCTTTCAGATAACTTTTTATCATTTTATCAATTATAAAAGAATAAAATATGTTAAAAAAAAACATATTATCCCTAACCTGATTACTTCAAGGAAGTCCTGGTCTTTCATACCCACCTTGTATGACCAGCATTTGGACCAGACATGGGTTTTTTTGGTTGGTTTTGTTTTGTTTTGTTTTGTTTTGTTTTGTTTTGTTTTGTTTTGTTTTGTTTTGCTTTGCTTTGCTTTGCTTTGTTTTGTTTTGTTTTGTTTTGTTTTGTTTTGTTTTGTTTTTCCGAGGCACAGTTTCTCTGTATAGCCCTGGCTGTCCTAGAACTCACTCTGTAGACCAGGCTGGCCTCGAACTCAGAAATCCTCCTGCCTCTGCCTCCCAAGTGCTGAGATTAAAGGCATGCGCCACCACTGCCAGGCTGGACCAGACTTGTATGATCTCCACAACAATTCTTTTAACTGACCTAATCTGTAACAAGATGAGACCATCACTACTGAATCAAATAGGTCCTGGATATCTGGGAAGCCTAGTGATGCCACAGCATTTGTAATGAGCCAGGGCCACACCCCATGGCCACAAGGTAGTAGACAGTCAGAGAGTGTCCTTGCTTCTAGACCTCTCCCTCAGCTAGCTCATCTGCTCTGTTTTATACTAACCACTTCTCTCTGAATGCCTTCTGTATAATCCTAACTTGCCTCTGCTTAATCTATACCCCTGTTTTCCACAGGGTGTAGCATCCTGCCTTTAAGATGTGGCCCTCCAGAAAGGCTTCCCTGAACACTTAACTTCATACTTACTGTATTTTTCTTTTATGACCAATTTTCTTCCTATGCTTCATGCTGTCTCTTTGTGCCACCCAGATTCCCAGCAGGAAACAATTGACATACTCAAATTGCGCAATTCGAGGAGATTTTACAAGAAGATAAAAGAGAGATGGGAAAATATATTATTTTGAGGTACTGGACTGAGTGGCTCAAAACGAAGAATGTTAGAAGGGGCTCTGTACACAAAAAATTATGACTTATAGACTTGAGTAATAAACACATCTTCCTTGATTCTCTATCCATTTCTAGTTCTAGTCCAAAAAGCTGGTTATACTGTCAGATTTCAGAATATGAATTGGGCCATGTCCATTAAAGCCTACAACCCCTGCATATTACAAAGTCTCAGTCATACACTGGCAAGTCCAGGCTCCATCCATCCTCAAGCAGCAGAAAATAGAATGAAGATAGGCTTCGTGGTCTTGTCTTTCTCTTTCATAGGTCTTGAGCTACAACCAGACCTAACAAAGCCCTGCCTCAGAGGAAAGGAGATATTGACCCAGATAATAAACAAGAATTTTCTGTATGCTGTCACACTTTCCTGCTGTCACTGCATCACACAGTTCCTGGGGATACAAATAGCACCTCCTAGTGTTTTTTCTTGTAATAGCATCAAAAAAACCACTTTTCCTGGCACATGATGACACTGCCTGGGGCTCACTGTGGTCAAGGCATGGTCATTGGTCAGTGCCCTCTAGTGTTACCATCTTTTACTGCAGCAGTAGTGAAGAGGTGATGGGAGAAAAGAACTTCATCTGAGAAAGGTTGAAGTCGATTTGTCAGCATCTCTAATTGAGCTTCTAAATCGCTGTGTCTTCTTCATTTGAGACCCAAGCCCACCTGACTCCAGCTTCTCTGTGCCCAGACATCAGTCTGTCTATTTGTCCTTTCTTCATTCCATTACTTCCCAGTCAGGCCAGTTCCTGGAGCTGTGCTATACGTGACACTCACGTCTGTGCTTAAATACACATATTAAATCATGGGATTTTTTTCCCTTTCTTTCCCTTTTTTCAGCATGGTTCTGAGTCTCTACTATTTTTTAAGTCCTACTGATTACTCTACCTGATCTCAGAGAGCTGGAGTTTGGATGCTGTGATTTGAACCAACAGAACTTCCAGAGTCTATCGATGCCTCAGTGTCCCCTTAACTTCAACTGGAGGCTGTTCTTCTAGATCTAAAAGAATAGTTAGGCATGCCTGTAACTTTGTATCATCACACTGAGGTGCAAAAGTCCCATGAAGTCACAAAAGATTTTCAACTTCTGAGAAACTTTCCAGGTAGTGCAATTCTATTTTCTCAAGACTTGGCTGAGAACATGATAAGCATTGAGTAAACATCTGCTGAGTGAAAGAGTAGATGGCACATGACCAAACGTAGATAAGAGCAATGACATCCTTAATATACCACTCACCGTAAATGGGGATCATGGCTGCCCCGCTGCTGATGGGGGTGCATCTCCATCACTCTTCTCTCCTGTTCTTTCTGCAATCTTCTTTACAGAACTTGAGCTGTCAGTTCCTCCTCCTCTCTAATTGTTTAACAAAATCTGAGTCTACTTGGGATACAGGAAGCCTGAAGATGTTCTCCTCCAATTCGTTCATTATCCAGAAGAGAACATTGGGACTAAAAGACGTGAAATAAGATGTTCTAGGTCAGAGGGTAAATTTATGGCAGGAAATGTCTAATGTTGTGAGGATGGATGCCTGTGTCTTAATATCCAAACAGAAACATAACTTTTTATATTCTAGTGTAATTCTAAGACTTTATTTATTTTTAACAAGAAATGTGTTTCCATGACTCAAAATCCAAACGATACAAAAGACCACCCCATTTTTTCTGTTCTTTAACCAACTGTATTCCTCCTAAAGCTAGCCACTTGCAATGGTTTCATGTGTTTTCTATAGAATGGTACATGCATCTAAAAGTAACAGTGTGTGTGCGTGTGTGTGTGTGTGTGTGTGTGTGTGTGTGTGTGTGTGTGTGCTTGTGTGTTCCAAAGTCTGTATGTTGACAGCTTGGTCCCAGAATGGGACTATTGAAAGTCAGGCATTTAGGAAGTTGGTCTACTGGAATGTCTTTTAGTCAGTGAAAGTCTGCTTCCAAAGGGATTATGGGACCCAGTCATCTTAGATCGTATGTAAGTGGTTTCCTCCAACACATGCTCTCCACTGTTACGAGAGGCCCAAAATGTAGAGCTGTTGAGTCATGGAATATCTAGATGCATAATCTCAATTTACCTCTTCTTTTTATAAATTACTGTAGATATTTCACTGTAGTAATGCAAAGCTGAATATACTGTTTTTTTCAGACATAGATTTCTTTTCTTTTAGTGCTTCAGCTCTTTCTTCACTCTGTGCCTTGGTCAGATTCTCCTTGGTGTGTTTCTCACACTTGTTATCACCTGCTAATCTTACCTTTCCTCCATTCTTGGCTCACTTCCTAATTTACCACCTTGGGTAGTTCTGAGGCTTCCGGACCATCTTCTACTTATTGCCATATATTTTTAATGCCTAGGGTTGAGTGTCTTATCTCCCTGAACTCTTCAATAGACTTTTTTTTGCCTTCTTTTCAAAGCTTGAGATCTTTTGACTAAAATTCATGACCCATCCTGATCTGTCCATCCCATGTTTCTTCCCACTCCTGGTGTGCCCTTACCCTCTCCCCATTAAATTGAGCATTCTACAAATCCTTTCTCTTTTTTTTTTTCAATAATTTATTTTTATGCACTTTACATCCTGATCACAGCCCCACTCTTTCCTTTCCTTCCATTCCCACCATCACAGGTCTTTTCTTCCATTATCTCTTCCCCTTCTCCCCAGAGAAGAGGAGCACTGGATTCCTTTGTTCCTTTCCTCTTTATCCTACTTGACTCGGGTCTTATGAGGAAATGGTTCGTGTTTTATCTCACACATTGGATTCTTCACTTAACCCAAAGCAGTGTTTTGACATTCCATTCCTGAAACTTGACAGGCAGGTGTTAGACAAGCAGCTGGTGGGTTTATGACACATTGTCTACATCTCTAGAAAATGACAAACTGTCTTGCTAACTTGCCTTGAACAAATACATATTCACCGCAGATAAGGATAAAACTATATACCAAAGCAATGATTCCACCAAAGTTCAACTTAGCAAACCAATGAGTTTATTGAGCCTACTTAATGAGCACTATTGAAGGGATACGTAAAAGAGTGAGTTACCCTCAAACAGCTGTCTCATCACAAGATTTTATCCCATCACGAGTAATGACCTCATGAAAATGCAATCATGGAGTCACACTTTCAAGTGACTCTTCCAATCTTATGTATCTTTCGCACGAAAGATCTTGGGAGCAAGATCATGTGAATATTACAGCAGAAGAGAGGAATGGTTGGAATACAAGAGGATGGTACTGTGACCCTAGATTTCCTACTACTGTGGAGTATCGGTAGCTACAACAGCATCACTACTGTCTAACTTACCTCTGCATTGTTCTGCTCAAATAGCTGTCGTGGTTACTAGACCAAGGTAATCTCTGCTTCCAAAATAACCACAAGATGACCATGTTATACCCAGAAGAAAAGTGCCATATTACAAACATAAGTTAAGTAAAAGTTTAGAAGCTACATCCCTAAAAAGCTATAATCAGGAAAAAGAAAAGGAATGAGAGAAGGGGACCTGAGCCATATTCATTCCATTTTTTTCCTCATTCATCTTTGTGTCTCTCGCAGCTTCTAGTTCAGAGTACTAAATACATATACTCAAGAAAAGCTCAACTGTATAAAGCTGGTAGACTGATAGAACTGTAAGTTCCCCCTACAGATAAACTAACATATCTTATCAGCTGACCATAATGACATATAAACATAGACATATAGACATATTATCATAAACATCTAAAGGGCCCATATATTCCTCCCACAACACTTGTGAAATTCTGTTTCAATTGTTGAGTATCTGAAAGCATCATGGTTACAACATAATTCTAAAAGTGTGATCTTGGGACGAGTATTATGGCCATCACCTTGGAACCGGTTGTTGATGCTCAGGCCTCACTTCAAACATCAATCATAAGCTCTGGGGTGGTGCTATAAGTCCATATTTGAGTTCAGAGAGCACCTCCTGAGATTTCTAGAATCTTGTGTGCCAGAATAATGAACACATAGATAATGATAGACATACAGAATAGAAGTAGGCTGATGATCTGGGAAAAGATAGACACCCCAAAGCTTAAAAAAGATAGACACCCCAAATTCTTATCATTCATGGGTAATCTGCATAGCATCAACTTCTTCCTGTGTGATGTCATGGATTTTTCTTGTCCATGGTCTACTTGGTGTGTGAGGGCAGGTGAAAAGGGGTTTCCAGTCTTACTTATTTTATCTGTTAATCTTAATGTCTATCTCCAAATTTCAACTCTTCTCCTATAATAGGAGTCATCTGTGCATGTGTCAATATACCCTCCAGGTACTTATGATGTCAAGTCTAGGAAGAATTGACGATAGCACCACACCTGGACTTCTCAATACAGACGACTCCAGCCTGTTTTTCAACATAAAACTGGCATTTAGGAGGACAATGCGTTCCTTCCAAGATGCTCTCAGTCACTAATATAAAAAATTATTTCATTTGACTTTAAAAAAAAATTAAACAAGATATAACACCCAGTCTCCTGAAAAAGCAATAGTCCATTTACAAATGATAATAATAATAATAATAATGAAAGAGATAAAAGAAAGCCATTCATCAAGAAAAAAAAAACTACTTATGTTAGGAAATGAAGTAAATGCATTTTGTGAAACATTTCACTGATGTCAAAAAGCTGCTAAAGTAGAAGTTTAAATACTTCCTACTTGTGCTGAATGGATTACTTAACGTTTAAGTGAATCAGAACTTTAGAGAATCGAGAAAAGCTGTCCTTTTCATGTTGGGAGAATTGTCAACTGGCTAGCATATGACCTCTAGTAATGACCTTGGGGGTCCATGAAGATATTCTGTTCTCATTATGTGTGATTTCAGGTCTTTGAGAGTATCAGCATTGCATGAAAAGTACAAATGACTGAGCTAGAAGCCGTTGTGACTGACTTAATGTGTTTGTGTTTGCTTCATCTTCCAATCCACAGAATGAGAGACAGTTTTCTCTGCCCACCTAAAACACCACAGAGATTTCTTGCTCCCCAGTTGATGGGGAGACAGAGCTTGTTCTTTCCATTTTCTCACCAGGAAGAAATGGAATATATTTTCCCAGGTAGATTGCCACATGTCTGTGGAAAAAGAGCCGAAGGTGTTTCCGGAACCTCTCACCAACAAAGGCATAGATGACTGGGTTGATACAGCAGTGGGTGTGGGTTATCACCTCAGTCACCTGCATGGCCAGGTCCAGGTGTTTACTCTGCTGACAGCTGGTCTCCAAAAACGTGCTGTGAAAAGCAGAAAAAAGGAGAACCAGGTTGTACGGGGTCCAAAAAATAAAAAAGACTATCATAACAACAAAAATAAGCCGGATAGCCTTGTGTTTTTTGTTATTGGGGCATCTCAGCAGAGTTTTAATGATTCCTGAGTAGCAGATAACCATAATGAGGAGAGGAAGAGCTAGACCAAAGATATTCATTCTTAGAGCATGGAAACGCTTCCAGCTGTCTTCTTCGCCCTCTGGGTAGCGAGGACTGCAGGAAACCTCTCCTAAGTTGTCTTGGGACTCATGGAAGATAAATTCAGGCAATGCTGCCAGTCCTGCCAGGCCCCAGGTGATGATGCTGGTGATAGTAGCAAAAGTCACAGTTCGGGCTCGAAGGGCAAACACAGCATAGACAATAGCCAGGTACCTGTCAATTGTCAGCAGGATGATGAAAAAGATCTCGCTGTACAAAGCCAGGTAATAAAACCCAGAGAGAATTTTACACATGTAGTGGCCAAAACCCCACTCATTCCACAGAACGTAGTGAATCCAGAATGGGACAGTGAAGAGAAAGAGAAGATCAGAAATTGCCAAGTTGAGCAGGTAGATATTAGTCATAATTTGTAGCTTCCTGTACTTTATGAGGATCAACACGACCATTGTGTTGCCCAGGAGGCCGATGATGAACACCAGGGAGTACAGTGGAGGCAGGAGCCATGACCCCAGCTCTTTGATGCTGACTTTTTCACAGGGCGGTGCCCACTCATATTCATAGGGTGTGGTCTCAAAGCTTTCGACAGTCTTGATTTTATCTGTGTTGAATGCCATTCTACTTATCTCTGTGATAGAAAAAAATTAAAAAACAAAGATACAATTAACCATTGAAACATATCACTTAGTTGTTCATTAAGAGACTCAAGTTAGAATTTGTTCAGTGCAAATTTCAAGTTATATCTGAAATGCTATGAATAGGGGGCCAGAAAAAAAAAATCTCTGTAGCTCTCAAAGTCATCATGATTCATAATAGAAAAGAAAATAGAAATGCTGCAGGTGGTGGGAAATCATGGGAATATTAATTTCTGAAAGTATTTGAAGGAGGGAATTCAACATTTTGAACTGAAGAGTGAAAAGAATAATAATTATATGACCCATACATAGTATATAATTATTATTACTAATACATACCTTAAGGCATTTGGGAACTTCTATTTTATATATGATGAGTTTCAAAATCATAATCTTCACATAAATGTCTTGTTCTAGTAATGATAACCACCTCTCTTAGGTCCTTGGATGAATGTGCTCAAAACACTTAATGGGGAAACGGATGCTTATTGAGACAGTAATTTATCTAAAATTCTCTAATAAGTAGGTTAAAGTTTAGTAGAGTTTTAATTTATATCTGTAAACAATCCACTTGTCAGTAATTTAAATATAAACATTTTAAATCTAGCTATTGATGATTTTATTATTATTATTATTATTATTATTATTATTATTATTATTATTAAACTTTGAAATCAGTATAATTTTAAGCATCATTTTTTTTTGGTGACTCTTCTTATGGTTCTTGGTGGTGCTAAGATAAGCAATGATATCCCAAGAGCTTCTCTTTCACAAAAACAGACGACAAGCTGGAGGGTATGACAAGTGGATTTTCTAATACAACTTAATTTATTAGACCAGGAGCTGGAGGACCAGCGACTGCTTTCCTACAGACTGCTGACTCCAGCACAGAAAGAAGAAAAGCATACAAGGCAGAAATCTCATGAAGGGCAGTAAACTCATACTCTGCTTACTCAGAGAAAGGCCCACTAACCTCCTGGCTACGAGGAAGGGACAAGGTTGAAGAAATGACTAGGTTGGATTGGTCACCTAACTTACTCCTCTGAGGATGGTTTGGACAGACTGTCTTTCAATGTTCCTCCTGCTTGCTTAGTGCACAATTAGTTGGCCCCAAATTTTCTGATAACCTGTGAGTCTCACTTTGGGAGACAAGGACATTCTCACTAGGAAAGGCAACTTCCTTCTTTGGGGGTTACCTGGGAGAGTCAAAAGGAAACTGCCATGAAAGCACCTTGTTTTCTCATTTTTCACTCTCCAGTTGGATCTGTGTTGAAAGCCTCAAAGATAAGTTCTTTCAGTTGAGAAGGAATAGAAACTGAACTAGTCAACTTTTGAAGTTTCTCCAAATACCAGAATCACACAGAGAAATTTCACACCTGACAGTTTACAGTCTTTGGAAGATGCTGCATGAGCTGTTTAAACCCATAGTTTTGTCATATTTTTTTTGAATATCTTGTTTTAGAGCAAAATATTATCATTCAAATTTATTTTATGTAATTTTTACTTTACAAGTAACTGTTTTCATCCAGAATATATTCTTGTGTGCATTAATTTTTTATTTTCTTCCTCGTTTATTGATTTCTCTCTGAATTGTTTTCTTTCCCTAAATTTTAATTTTGAAATAATCCTTTAAGAAATCTCCAAAATAAACAAAATCATTTTTGAATAAAAGGACATATTCCTAACCTTTAAAATTGCTTTTCAATTAAAATCACATGGTTTCATAGTTTTGAATGTGGAAGTCTTATACTAAGGAAAATTTTAAACTTTCAGTAATTCTAAATTGTAATAAAAATTCAGGAAGAAACTAACTTTAAATTGTGTGCCATATATCCCTAATTTAGCATCAGTCATATTTATTAATAGGCCAAAATAAATGTTCTTTTGGTAAAATTTATAATTTATATTTAGAATGATCTTGTATTTAACTTACTTAAAATAACTTAAATGTTTAATAACTTTGTATTTTAAATTACGTAAAAAGTACACTTAAAAACTTTACATTTTAAATTTATGTAGTTTGTTTACTTTTAACAACTGTTTTAGACTTTGCATAGATACAATGTCTACATTACATGTATGTCTACAATATATACAAATACAATACATGCAATTACATACGAAATCTATAAAACATGCAGGCTTTGCAGAGTATACAAATACAGTCAGTATTTTAATGTACTTCCTTGCCAAAGGAGAAATTTGAAAGTTGATATACTTGATATATGGAAAATAATACACAGTTTAAGTTAAACATCTAACAGGTAAGTTCAATCCAGCCTGGCTTATTACAGCCTTCACAACATACATACTAATAATTTTAAGATATCTCTTTACTTTATCTTACCTACAAAATTATTTATTAAATTTATTTATTTATTTAAGTCGCTTGAATTAAAAGGAATTTGAGCTCATTTCCCAGTTTTAGTTTGTGTGCATGGCACTCACCTGTAGCTGCCATGCTAACAACACAACGTATACGCATAATGTAGTATAAGCGCAACATACATGTACACATGCAGATGAAAATACACAAGGTTCATTTTCTCTTTTACATTTATTTATATGGTATTATTGTATATTTGTGTGTGTACCTTCATGAGTTTATATGTACCACATGTGTACAAAAGCCCAAGGAGGTCAGAAGAGGACATCAAGTCCCCTGGTAGTTTGAGTCACAGGTTGTTGTGACTTGCCACATGGGTGCTAGGAACCAAACCCAGGTCTTCTGTGAGATCCGGAAGCACTATTAAATGCTGAGCCATATCTCTAGCCCCATAAAATATGTTTTTAAGAAGCTCGAAGATTTTAAAGGTTTCAATGAATTTATCGTCTGTCATCTGACCATTGACCTGATTGTTTCCTCCATAGCTCTAAGCAATCTTTACTTTTAACTGTATTCTTTTAAAAGTCTGACTTTCAGCTGAATCAAGATATAAAATGCATTTCACAACGCCAGTACACAACCTAAGCATATTTTTAAATGCCTACTCTAAGATAACAGTTAAGACATAGTATAGAAACCCTACAAACTACTTACCTAGTCAGCTACATCAAACAGTGTAAGTAGTTCGTGTTTGTGTGTGCTATACTTTTACAAAGTAAATCTGCCATTTGTTTGTTTATTTATGCGGTTCTAAAGACTGAATGCAAGACATTCAGTGTTAGGCAAATACCATGACACAGAACTACATCTTCAACCCTCTGCTAGCCTTCTAGAGAACTGGCAACACAGTAGGTTTATTTACACAGAATCTCTGTGCACATTGGCAGTACACTGTGTCGTGGTGTTATATAGGTTGTGGCATCACTACAACACAGAAATTTTCATATCCCTCACCATCTCCTTAGACCACAGTTGGACATGCTATCATCATTGACTAAAATGTCAATATACTAGGCATGACTACATAGTGTAAAATATCCAACCCAAACAAAACAATATTCCTTGAAGTAAAGAGTAACTCTTTTTTTTCTCTTATTTCTTAAAAAAAGATGTAAATCTTCCCTGTGAAAGAATATTATATACTTGATGATTTTAATATTTTTATTTTCAAGAATGGAAAATTAAGGAAAACTACACAAATTATTGAGTCCTGTGATCATTTGAAAAGTGTGAACAGTTAGAGATAAATTTTGCTCCCATGCAGAGAGATGTTTGAGTCCATCTACAAACATGTCCTGTGTTATATTAAAAATTATAATAGAAAGAAGTATATGCAATGGTGAGATGCCACGTTTTTCTGGAAATAAATGTAAAGGTAACAAATTTTAGTTCAGTGTTGGGAATGAAACTTAGGGTCTAGAATATCATAAGCAAAGACTCTACCACTGAACTACATTCTTAGCCAAGGTTAATAAGTTTACTTCATTTTTTTAAACTAAAATCCCAAGAAATAATAATGGAAACAGGTTTTCATATGTGTCAGGAAAATAAGGTACATTTTGGGTAAGGAAAATGGTACAGTTTGAGAATGTACTTTTGTGGAGAAAACTAATCCTCTTGTCTTGGAGTTTATTTGAATATTATTTCAAAATGAGAAGCAAAGAGCACAAAATTATATGGCCCTAAATGAAGTTGAGGAGGGAATGAGAAAGTGAGACAGGAACAAAAGGGGCCAGAGATAGAGACTCAATTTTCCTAAAATTGGATTGATTTTAGGAAACTCTATGCCTTAATATCAAAGGCACACAAATGCAAAAGTAGATTTTGGTCTTTCTTTTTTCTTTTCTGTCCTTTAAAACTATGTCTGTTTCTGCCCCCCCCCCCCAAATTTTTTAAAGGGTTTTATTACTTCTTATTTATTTTATAAACTTTATTATAAAAAGTTTACAAATATATATCACACTAAAATTATACGATCTACAATCTATACATCTCAACAAACCCGAGTGGTTAGACTATCTATTCTGAATTTCTTCTTAAATTTCTTCTTCTTTGTTCTTTAAAAGAACAAACATTTTATTTATTTTTTTATTGTCTCATGTTGATTTTCTCAAATTCTTTGATTGCTTAAGAAATTTAAACCATCCCTGCTATAAGAGGCAAGTAAGTCTTTTTCATCTACATAATATTGTAGATTTGTTTTGGAATTTTAAATTTGTCATTTGGCTTAGAAAATGACTAAATATTGCTTCCATGGCATGAACCCTATTCAGTCAAGTGTTCTAAATCTCAAGGTGTAGTTAGTTCACCTTGAAAGACTTGGCTTCCTGCTCCTGCCGAGGACTTTCACCAACCTTCTTTAAGGAAGATCAAAGGTGGCCATTGTCTTTTAATAGCAGGTGTTTCAAATGTAGCAGATAGCTTTGCACACATGCTGATGTTGTTGAGTTGAAG
This sequence comes from Rhabdomys pumilio, assembly GCA_030674055.1. NCBI lineage: Eukaryota > Metazoa > Chordata > Mammalia > Rodentia > Muridae > Rhabdomys > Rhabdomys pumilio. The sequence goes on from JANHMN010000020.1 coordinate 37,359,840, forward strand.
GAGATGGCTATGAAGAATATATTTTCATAGGGAAAAATATCCGTGCTGGCAAAGTAATGTAATTAGCATCAGCAAGCATGACCAGTATGTTCAGCTTACTAAGGCCAAGTGATTCTAGTAAGCATACCAAAAAATACACGATGGGCCTCTACTAAATGCTGTGTGCATCATGATTGACAACACACAAGAAATCGCCTTCTGTTACTTACATTAAACACCCTTTATAAATAATACAGCAACAAACATCTCTGTCTTTTAAAACTCGTTTCCCCAAGACACTTTTTCAAACCCTAATAACATTTCCAAAATTCTTGATGCATGTTTGTCAATTTGCTTCCAGGAACCATTTCCAGGAAAATGTATAACAGCAATAAATTCTTAGCACTGTAGGTGATGATACCAGCTTTAGAAAGCACCCATCAACATGCAAAAGAACTAAAAAAAAAAAAAAACTGTACTGGACCAGTTAAGTGGATATAGAGTTGTTTTATTATTATTATTACTATTCTGTTGAGGGATTTTTGAGGGACTTTTACATTGTAATTATTAGTCACCATATTCTCTCTTCTGTGCATTGACAACACCCTTTACTTAACTTATTCCGCTGAGCGTATTCGCTTCTTTCTTGTTGAGTCATAGAGTACTCTCATTTCTTATTCCCAGAGAAATTACTCAGTGGCTACCTGCAGTGTAATCATTACCGTCTTTTGAAAGAAGTAAGAGGACCCTCTAGCCCAGTGGTTTTCAGCCTTCCTAATGCTGCAACCCTTTAATACTGCTCCTCATGTTGTGGTGACCCCCAAATATAAAAGTATTTCACTGCGACTTCATAAGTGTAATTTTGCTACTGTTATTCATTGTAATGTAAATATCTAATGTCCAGGATAGCTGCTATGCCACTTCCAAAAGGGTTGTGTTGTGACTCACAGGCTAAAGCCCCAACATACCTGTAACTGAAGACTGCCACCCTCTCTCAAAGCACTCACCAAATCCAGCTAACTTCTAACTCCAGCCAAATTAGGGTTTTTCAAAACGCTAAATGGAATTTTTTTTTTTTGTCTCTAACCTCTAACAGAGACAGATCTACAACCAACCTAGTCCAGACAGAGACACCATGGCAATCATCAATGAAACCATCTAATAATCTGACTTAGGGTTGATTTCCAACAAAAACTTTAATTATGCATTTAAACACATTATTACTTAGTATACACACAAATACATGAATATATTTTCACGCTGACATACATACACACAATAGATTAAGTTTTTATGATGATCTTACAAGTCAGTACCAAACATTAACTACTAATGTGACACTTTGGGAATGATGCTATTCTTCATGGTTTATGATTTATGAGAAGTACAGGCTGATAACAGATAATGGAACTTGAGTAACGGTTATAAAGTTCATGTTCAGAATAGTACAACTGGCAGGTTGTGTCGTATTATAGATGGGAGAACAGAAGGATAGGAATGAGGAAAGCAAGAAGAAAATGGAAATATATTGCAAAATATTTTTTTAAGTCTACCTTATGTTACCTTTAAATTACTATACACAGTTTCTGGTAGGTAATTCTTCCATCTACATTGACTAATATACCCAATTTTCCTTTCCTAGAGTTCTGAAAACCTACCTGAAAATATCTTCTAAGAAACATCTGTTGAATTTCAATATGTCCTTGTCCAAAAGAAAATGAAAAGAAGAAACGATACCTGGTGATTTTTGCTAAGTCCTTTTTTGAGTCCAGTAGTAACTCAGGTCTCACTGCTAATGAAACAGAGATAACATTTGGTCACATACACCAGTCAGGTAGTAAACAGCACAGCTTCCTGTTTTAAACAGGCTAGCTTCTCAGGTTTTGCAAGTTTTCAGAGAGATACCAACTTGTTACAGTTCTTCCGTTTTCTTATTTAGTGCAAATACGCAGCTCTCAGTTGAGTTATCTATGGATGGATACTGCTGACAGTCAGCAACGATCTGGCAGGCTCTTCACCCGTTTGGCACTGCTCATTTTTTTACATGAGGTACGGGTAACAACTTCCCAATAATCGTTGGCTCATGGGCAGACTGTGGAAGAACAATGTAGGAATTTCCTCTTAAGGAAAGAATGAGACAGCAAATTTGCTGGGAGCAACTGAAGACTATGAGGACAAGCACATCAGTAAAAGTTTTGACAATACGAGAAGACATGAGTTTGCATTTCTGCTGTGGTTCCAAAGCTGCATGATCTCAGGGTAATCACTGAGCCAGCCTTGCTGGATACCTAGTGTTCGTCTCTATCACTGTAACAGATATTTATTTCCTAACGCTATCATGAAGTCAATTAAGATAAACCTGGGAAGTTTCTATATGAAGTGCGGCTCTCAACCAATGCAAAGAAAAGGTTGAACTCCACTGTGACACAGCATCCCAAGGCTAGGAACATATCTTGCCTATGTGTTGATATCTCCATGGACCTAGTGTGATAATAGACACTAGACCCATTCACCTAATGTCGATGGGAATAGTGCCAAATAGATGGTATAATCTTTGATATACTTCTTAACTGGACAGGTCAATAAATTTACCAAGTTCTTATTAGATATTTAGGAGGGGAAGGGAAAGAAAAACAACAGAGAGGAAGAAAGAAGATAGAAATAAGAACTTAATTCTTACCATAAGGGACCTATAGAGTTGTTGGATGTTTTAGACTTTTCTTATCCCTGTGATAAAACACCCGACAGAAAAGATGAAAGATTTCTTCTATCTCATAGTGGAGAAGGCGTAGCAGAATTCACATTTCCAATCAGGAAATAGAGCTTGAGGTGGGGCTAGAGGGAAAGATGACCTTCCAGATCTACCCCCAGCAACCCACTGGTGCCACCTTGTCCCAAAGGGCTCCACAGCTTCTCAAAACAGCACCATCGCTAAAGACCAAGAGGCAAACTGCCATGACATGGGAATCAACATGTAATAAAATGCCAAGAGGACACAAGTGGTGTTAATAATAACTAACCAGATACTTAGCCATTTGTGATAGTTTTTTTCTAACATAAACTTGCCAAAAATAATTAGAATCATTGAGTAGGCAGCTTTCGCTGAAAAGTGTTCTGACTTCCTTGACTGATGTGGGAAGAATAACCCCAAGCGTGGGCCGAAGCCTCTTGGCAGCATGGCAGAAAGAAGATTATCTGCCTTTGCTTCCTTGACCTTCTCTTTTTCTGCTGAAGTAATTTAGCCTGTTGCTACAGCTGAGATCAGTTCCAGTTTTCCTAGGCTTCTATAACATTGACTAAGAGCCGGTGGCTCTCCAGGAACCGTCCAGCTTTTCAGTGTCAGAGTGAGACATGTGGACTGAGCAGTTAACAGGTTGATGGCCTCTCCGACATTCAGACAAACACTTGAACTATTCTAACTGATGTAGATTCCTTCCTTGATATCAGAATCAAGCACTTCAAGGCTTCCATTGCTGAATAAGGACCAGCGGCTCTCCCAGGACCTGCTTAAGCCTCATGGACGAAGAAACTACAAGGTTCAAAGCATTCTCAGTTGTGAGACAACTGTTACTATTCTAATGTAAGCTGATTTAACCCTGAGGGTCTGCTCTAGAGAACCCTGACTAATAATACACTGTTTTAATCTGTAGTATATTTGATATTTTAGGGGGTTGGTCTGGTGCTGCTATGTATTCAAATGCTAAATACTGACCCCTAAGATCTGGTTGCCCCTGAGGAGGAGATCCTCATGTAGACCAAATGCTGCTATGTAAACCTCCCCCCACCCAAGTTATCCCTGATTGGTTAATAAAGATGTCTACAGCCTGGGCTGAGTGAAAGAGAGAAGATAAAGCAAAGGTTCCCAGGTCTTGGAGTCTCAGGCAGGAACCATGAGGAGAGGTGAGGAGAAGGAAGAAGGAGTCGCCACGAGGTAGCATGGACCATGCATATGTGACCATGAAGGCTAATCTGATGAAGCAGGGGCAGTGTACATGAAACAGATGCAAGTACTTACGGGGATTTTGGCAGGGGAAGTAGACAAGATAGCTTAAAGGGCTGATATCTGCCCAGCTGTAGTGTTGTAAGGCTTGTTATGAATCTAAAAGGCCTGCGTCATGATGCCTTTGCAGGGAAGAAACTAGGAATCCCAAATCATCAGATTGTAGTGTCTCCTAGAAAGTTGTGGAGGTTATGAAACCGTTGGAAGATTTCTGTAAAAATTACTACTGCACGAGGTTTTTTTTTTTTTTTTTTTAAGGTAATTTAAAAACCGTTTTTAAAAAGTGTCTTCACTTAGATTTCGATAGAAAAACACAGTGGAAATGAGCATCTGCTCCTTGGAAGCAAAGTTGTTTGTTTTGTTTGTTTTCAACATCCTTCCTTCACAACAGTTCTTTAGTTAGCCATATTTCAATGCTTGTACTTTTTACTTGCACCCAGTTCAATAAATGTGACAGCCACGTGCTCCCTTGCAATGCCATCGTCCGTTGTAATCAAGTAGAGAACACTCACAGCCCTTGCACTCTAAGACTCCCCATCCCCACTGGACCTCTCATGCTAAGCTAGCAGGAATGCGAAAATGACGGATCTGTTTTACAAATAAGGCCGGATCTGTTTTACAAATAAGGCCGTTTCTTTCCTACCCACCTTGAACACTTCTTAAGTTTTAAATGGTCCTTGTTTGTTCATTGAAAATAAAACCATGCAATATATTCTGACCATAGCTTCCCCTCCCCTACTTATCCTGGACTTTTCTCACCTTCCTCTGTCTTTAGAAAGCAAAGAGTCAAACAAAATATATTTTCAAACTTAAAACCACAAGAAATAGATACAACAAAACCCATAAAAGCGCATAAGATTGGAAACATATATAGACAAAAATATAAAACGAAAATGTCCAAGCAAAGCAATATGAAACTTTTTAAAAAATCTACAAAAATACCATTGAATTCCTTTCCTGAAGTGTGGTTAGAACACCCAGTGAAACTCCATTGGAGAACACTAGTTTTCCCTTTGTAAGCAGGTGTCAGTTGTGGATAATTTCTTGGATAGGGGTGGAAGCCTGTGTCTACTTCTCCTTCTCAGTGGTAGAACCCCATCTGCTTTGAATCTGCGCAGACCCTGTAAATGCTGCCACAGTCTCTGTGAGTTCATGTCTGCATCAGTTTTGTGATGTCTGAAAGATACTGCTTCCTTGGAGTCATCTATCCCCTCTGGCTTTCAAAATCTTTCCCCCTTCTCTTCTCTTTCCCTGAGCCCTGAGGAGAGATTTTGATAAGGTATTCCATTTAGGACTGAGTAATCTTTGTTTGTTTGTTTGTTTTTTGTTTTGTTTTGTTTGTTTTTTGTGGTTTTTTTTTTCATATTTTTTATTGGATATTATGTTTACATTTCAGATTTTATCCCCTTACCCCATTCCCCTCACCACCCAGGAACCCCCTATCCCATCCCCCCTCCTGCCTCCACAAGGGTGTACCCCCATCTACCCCCCAATCCCCCTCTCCACCCTCAAATTCCTCCCCGCTTGGTGTTCAGCCTTCATGGGACCAAGGATCTCCTCTCCCACCCATGCCTGACAAAGTCATCCTCCCCTAAGTATACAACTGAAGTCATGGGTGCCTCCCTTTGTGCTCCCAGGCTGGTGGTTTAGACCCTGGGGAGCTCTGGTTGATTGGCACTGTTGCTCTCCTCTTGGGGTAGGACTGAGTATTCTAAGATCTCTCTGCACATTGTCCAGTTGTGTGTCTCTGCTTTAGTTCTCATATACTATCAGAAGCAATGTCCCTGATGATGGCTAGATGAAGCACTGTTCTATGGAAACAGCAGAACAACATTAGGAATCATTTTATTGCTATGTTCCTTTAGCAGAACGATAATATTCGGATTTCCCCTAAGTCTATCCAGTCTAAGGTTCAAGACCACTCCATCAGTGTCAGATATGGGTTCATCTCAGAAAATGAGACTGAAATCCAATCAGAGAGTGGTTGATCACTCATATTAATGTTTATGCCACTATTGTACCAATATAAAATGTGATTTTAAAATGTAGTTTTGGGGGGGCTGGGAAAATAGCTTAGTAAGTAAAGTGCTTTCCTCACAAATACAAGGTCCTGTATTTAATAACCTGAACTTCCTGAGTAAAATGCTGCATACACTAGAATATACTTAGAATCCCAGTGCTGGGAAAGTAGAGGGAGGAGCCCTGGGCCATATTGAGTCAGCTAGTCTAGCCTAATCGGTAAACTTAAGACCAGTTAGAGATCTGGTGTCAAAGAAAGTGGGCACTGTTACTGGCAATGGTATTCAAGGTTGTCTTCCAGTCTCCACATGTATGCACATATATACTGTAAAAAAAAAATTCAAATCTCTCCTGGCTTGCCCTCCCTAGTCTCTCTTTCTCCCCAACCCCACCCCCACTCCTTCTCTCCTTCTGTCCTTCCTTTCCTTCCTTCTATCCTTCTTTGACATTTTTTTTATGATTTATTTTAAGCTGGATCTCATTATATAAGGTAGGCTATTCTTGAACTATAGAAGTTCTCGCCTCAGCTACCCTAATACTGAAATAACAAGCATGTGTGACAACAACCAGCACGTGTATTCCTTTCAGCTTAGAAAGACTGGAGTCTAGTGGCACTGAATGACCAGCAATGCACCATATACATTTTACTAACAATAGAGATCATAGCATCCTCAAGGATGAGAGGACTGGGTGAACTAACTCATGAGAATGCTTGACTGGTAGGAACTGCCCGTGATGGTGCTAATCAGGATTAGGGGTTGTAGAGTATGGCCAGCCTGGCTTTTCTTTTTTTCTCAAAACACTTTATTTATCAATATTTGTATAAACATATATACTTATACATGTATACATATATACATACATATATAAACAATAATTAAATAATAAGATGTATTTAAAAAGTATAGGGGGTTGGGAAGAGTGGGAGGAAGGAAAGAAAGGGAGAAATTATGTAAATATAGTGCTCATATATGAAATTCTCAAAAAGGAGTACAATTTTTAAAAATGTTCAACAGATTAACTAGCATTTTACATATGAAAATAAATATGACCTATAATTATGTTGAAGGACATTTTAACTCACTACAAACTTTGAAGTTTAAAATGAAATCAATAAAAATTATTTTACCCAGCATACTAACAAAAACCACAGTAGCGTTTTATAATTCAAAGTATTTCTGAGAACAAGAAAATGGATTGTCAGGAGCTAAGTCAGCAGAGCCAGGGGTACACTGTGTGTTATTTCTTTTTTGTTTGTTTTATCAAATCATAATTTTTACTTTTTAACACAGGGGTTATAAACACAAAAATGCAGGATGTGGGGAAGGGGATGACACAGGAGCATAGGTGTTCAGGGGAGAGTACAGATATCTTTCAGAACAGGGTATCATCTGGGTGAAGGTTCAGGAGTCACGTCACTAAGACTCTGCCTATGATTCACTTGTAATTATCTAATTTGGTACTATCTGCCAAGGCTGCCTATTTACAAGGTCTATGACTACTCCAGCCTGGCTTTTTTAATGCTTCCACCACCTAGTCTTCTAGGACTTGACACCATCTGAAGAAAGGAATGCTTCCCTCTGCTTTTGTCTTTGTCATTGCCTAGATGTTTAGCAAGTTAAGAAGTGGAGAAACAGTGAGAAAATGAGTCTTGTTAATCAACCTACAGGCATAGATATACATACATATCACATACAAAAATCACAAGATAATTTTAAAAATAAAAATAACCAATGGCATCAGCAGTGACCCAAAAATGAGGTCACTGTGCACTCCACATGTAAACGAGGATAATTCAGATGCTATCAATTGCTGAACACAGTAAAGGCAATGGTTGACTTACAGCTGAAAGAGTAAGTCACTGAGAAACATGTTTCTTGATGGAATGTGTCAATGCAGGAGCCAGATGTAATTCTGTGTGATAGGCCATAACCCTGGGAGACTTTGCATCAGTCTCCCAGATGACAAGGAGCCTTTGTACCTTTGAGAATATAGTTTCTCCAGTGAATAAACCAAGAATCCACACCCATGTTTACTCTTTTAAGATTCAAGCATCACTGTCATAGCTGGCATCAAATTAAATAGTTGTGTCCTCCATCCAAGAACCTTAATATTGTCTAAGATGGCTGTTCTATAAGTATATGGCATGGACTCATAAAATTTGGAAGATATTCTCTTATATACTATTGAGGGGCGTTAGCCTTGTAGTGATAAACCTGTTAAAACTTGGGAGAGATACTCTCTTCTCAAATAATTCCCAATAGCCCTCAGGACCAAGGTCTCTAGGAACCTCTGGGAGGTGCTGGTTTGATGACCAGTTACCTAGTTCACATAGACAATACACAGTGCTCTGGGTCTATTATTTCACATTGTTAGAAATCTCCCTACAAATCCCTGGGTTACTAGCAATGATCCTGCTGGCTCTGTCCTGAAGATAAGGAAAAAGAGACTCAGATACTTCATAACAGTCACACAGAGAGAACAATTGGCTCCTTTTTCTGCACTCTTTAGCTATAGCCAGATGTCTGTCACTTTTCAACTAAAGATGGCAACAGACACAAAGGGAAGCAGAACCCAAAGTTCCTGTCTGAGACTGAAAGTAGTTTGTACTCTCTAAGCTCTTTCTAAGCTGGGAAAAAAGAAATATTTGGGGCACCTGCTCTGGAGTTGTGTGCTTAGGGGCTCTTAGCTCTCAGGGAAAACTAGAGCAAATGGGAAATCCTGAACAAAATCTTTATACTCTCCACCCTTCTAATTCTCTGTGTCACCTTACACTAAAGCAGAAACATCTCTGGAGGAAAGAAATCCCATATCACAATACCATAAAAGACAGATTAGGTTTATAGGAGAATGTAAAGAAAAAGCAAACAAGCCGGGTGGTGGTGGCACACGCCTTTAATCCCAGCACTTGGGAGGTAGAGACAGGCGGATTTCTGAGTTCGAGGCCAGCCTGGTCTACAGAGTGAGTTCCAGGACAGCCAGGGCTACACAGAGAAACCCTGTCTCGACAACCCCCCTGCAAAATAAAAGAAAAAAAAAAAGAAAAAGCAAACAAAGGCCATTTACTATGAGTATGGTGGCGTATACCTGTAATCCCAGAACTCAAGATGGGTTTAAGGCTATTCTAGGCTACACAGATACTCTGTCTTTAAACACCCTTCAGAACTATAAAAAGGCAGAACTCTCTTGCAGGAGAACCCAGTTCAAGCTGTGGCTTTGAGCACATGGAAGGAAGTAACTTCTAACAGCAGAGATAGAAACAAAGCAGGGAGAAGTGCAGGCTTCCTTTGCTTGTGTCCATTTTCTTTCACACTGATGAAGAGTCTGGTGGCTACTTGAGACAGAAATGTTAGGCTCAAATTGAGACTTCTACTTACTTTCATTTTCCCAAGAAAATCAGTGGACATTTTATGCATATCCTCCTATGCTTCCCCCAAAGTGACTGAATGTATTTCTGTGTAAACACTCTAGACTCTATGAATACCAAGCATCAACAGCTGCAAGTCTAAAAAAAAAAAAAAAAAACTTTTCCACAGTAAGCCACTCTGCAAGAAAGACTGAGGATGTGGAAGTTGAACTGCTATTTGGAGAAGCTGTGATCTGCTTATGATTTGATGACAGACCCGTGTCTGTGTCTACCAGTAACTGAGCAAGGAGGGGCTACTCAGTAGTATTGTTTGAACAGAAACTTTTCAACAAAATACTCACATAGTAAAAGCTGAGTTCACAGTACAATGTTGAGAAGCAGGCTTTATGAGAAGATGGGAAAGTGATTCGATCATGGGGCACTGGCATAACCAATGGATCCATCTATTAGTAGATTCACAGTAGAAGGACCACATAGGGTGAGGAGTTCAGAGAGTTCACTTCACTTAGAGTGACTGAGCATTGCAAATAGTGAATGAATTTTTAAATGTAGTAAGGTAGCTACACTGAAAGACTAAAGAAAGGAGCTAGTGTGAAAGTTGACAGAAAAGGGTATCAGGCTTGAATCGCAGGGGTGTTCATAGATTCAAGCTAAGGAACTACACAGCGACCAAAATAAATGAGATCCTGAAAAAGTGACAATTTAGAGACTACGCTACCATCCTGCCAGAGATGCTGCTGATTTACCTGCCCCTTCTTGGTTAAGCCTCCTCCCAGTGAGCCTATGAAGTAAGTGCATTTGTTTTTTACATCTTATCAGAAGAGGAACTGAAGTAAACTCTTAAGAAACAAGCCAACAATTACACACTAAGAAAGGACTGGAGCTTGACCTGGGACAGTTCTATGTAGCGGATACCAGTCCTTAGCTTCTAACTGCCACATCTGCTGCCTCCATGCAGCTCTGAGCAGTGCCAGGCGGAGAGACGAATGTGCAGACGGCATGTGACTGTGTATGACAGAGAAAGTTGATTGAATCCCAAATCTCCATATCCCAGACCAAGCCCCAGGCGATTATTTTTCAAGTCAGAGTATTTCTTCTTTAATTCCACATTTATCATTTTTTTTAATGAAGAAAATTTGCATATGGCAACTTCATTATAACAAAGAATAAGTCCTCTTTTCAAAGGTGAGAATGTGAGCACTGACAATTCTCGGCAGCATTCTCTAGTCCCTCTACCCACTATGGATGCACTGGTCACTGGATTACTGGAATTCTAACAAAAACGTAGAACTTACTATGTTATTTTTTAAAAACAAGTTATTAAAATACAATGAATGCACACTAAGCCTTTAATTTCTACAGTTTTTAAAAAATTGTGACACCTTCTATTAGTTTGAGTTTCTCGTGCTCTTAATAAAACATCATGACCAAAAGCAACTTGGGGAGAAAAAGAGTTTATTTTATCTTATAGCTTCTAGTCTATCATCCAAAGAAATCAGGACAAAAACTCAAGGCAGGAACTAATCAAAGGCCATGGAGGACTACTACTTATTACTAGCTTACTCCTCAACACTTGGTCACAGTACTCTGTGTAGCACTGGTTGTCCTGAAACTCACTATGTAGACCAGGCTGGCCTTGAACTCACAGAGATCCACCTGCCTCTGCCTCCCAAGTACTAACATCATATAAGGTATGCGCTACCATGCCAAGCTCGGCTTGCTTTCTTATAATATCCAAGACCATCCAACTAGTGGTGGCATGGCCCATTGTGGGGTTCCCACCTACAATAAGCATTAATCAAGAAAATATTCCACAGGCTTGCCCATAGGCCAAACTGATGGGGTCATTTCTTCAGTTGGGGCTCCCTTTCCCCAAATGACCCCAGCTTGTATCAAGTTGACACTAAGATTAGCTAGCACGCAATTGTTTACATAATTGTAAGAATTCCTACTATAAACAAAGAATATTTCCTTTACCTTAGGACATTCATTATGTTTCTTTATAGTCCATTCTCTTTTCCACCTCAAACTCCAGATAACCACCACTTCCAGTCCTGAAGATAACCTTTCCTTAACATATAGTGAATGCTTCTTGTAAAAGTAACTTTTATTCTCCTGATATAATTGTCATCTCTGAGGCTTACTTCCCCAGTCTGCTACCCTAGGCCTAGTCCTGGAAGCTTCTAGCCTCCGTACAGTTTTATCTAGGCCTAGAATGTTTTCAGCCTCTGAAATTTACTGCTGAATAGGCTCACCCCTTCCTAAGAGACTTTCTGAGCTCTGGCTATCTGGTTCAACTCAGCAGCTCTGTGTCAAACTTTTCTCCAAGCTGACTGAATCAATCTAGCTTTTCTTAGTATCTCACTGAATTCCTCTACTTGGCCTCAAACTAACTCTGGCAATCTGTCTAATCTTCTGACTCCTCGTTCTCTGGCTCACTATGTCTTCACTTGTGCCTACCTTGTTCTCTCTTCAGTCTGTCTCTATAAAACTCTCCCTGTAAACCTGCCTCCTTCTTCCTCTCTGTGCTGCTCTCCTCTCCCTCTCTCCCGCACTGCTCTCCACCAACTCTGCTGCATTCTGTACTGCACTCTCTTCTTCCTCTACTGTCTGTCTTTTCCTTAAGTAGCTTCCCTTCCCTCTCTGTTCTCATGAGAGTTGGGCATATTCCATTCTGTCAAATCTTTCTCTGATTCATCACTTTGTCTGCCACTTAATTAGACATCACATTCAAACATAGATGTTCACTTCTACAAACTAACTTTACCTTCATTGTTTTGGATTAAAGGTAAGGGTATGTCTGCATTCCATCCAGAGAGACTAAAGGTATGTGCTAAGGCATGAGTCACACCACAACTAGAAACAGGTTCAAATATCCTATAACAGCTATTCGTTTGAAGTTTTATGTGGCAGCCTCCTTCCTCCCACTCCAGGGTTCTAATTTCTATGTTAGTTAAGAAAATTCTAGGTACCATAGCAAATAAATTCCAAAATATAAAATGGCTTGAATGAGTAAGAGTATAGTTATTGCTCATGTAGCACTAATGAGGATTTCTAATTAGCCACAAGTCTTTCAGTTTTAGTTCAGAGAAAGTACTTTTCATGTTGCAGTTCTGGTATCACAAAAGTCAACATGCAAGATCACATTTTATATAGCTACCCTTAGGAAAAAGGAATTCATAAAAAAATGTTAATGATGTGTAAAAATCTCAAAAGCTAATATATTTTTTTAAAAAATAATGTTCATGGAGTGGTTTTATGGGCCACTCTAGAAATTCCTCATTCATTTTTGTCTGTTTCATTGCCTCATTCAGTGAAACAGCCACGTCCAAGGTTAGGTGAGCTAGAAATGTAGCCAGCTATGTGTCCAGGCACCATATGTACAATCCCTCATTTGTCATGTAGCTATATGACCAGCAAAGGAAAATCTAGAAAGAGAAAGAAGATACCAACATCACTATCATTGATAATGCAACATCATAACAATAAAACAACCAAGTATAGGTAAGGATAGTTATCCTCAGTGCAAGTGGCACATACCTATTATCTAAGAACCCAGCAGGTAAACACTGGATTGTGAGATTCCAGCTTGAACTACATGGCCAGACCTTCTCATAAAGCAGCAATAATAATAATAAAAAAACAAACATAAACAATAGTATCTGGGTTTGGTGGCTGCATGATGGATGGATCCCCAGGTGGAGCACTCGCTAGATGGACTTTCCTTTAGTCTCTGCTCCACTCTTTGTCCCTGTATTTTCGTTAGACAGGAACAATTCTGGGTTAAAATTTTTGAGATGGGTAGGTGGCCCCATCCCTCAACCAAGAGCCATGCCTAATCTCTGAATATGGTCTCTACAAGTTCTCTCTCCCTTTTGTTGGGTATTTCAGCTAATGTCATCTCTGTTGGGTCCTGGGAGTCTCTTGCTTTCCTGGAATCTGGAACTTTCTGGTGGCTACCACCAGTTCCCCATCCCCCATTGCTACATACCGCTGTTCAATTTCCTGACCTTTTTACATCTCTCCCATCTCCCATACCTGATCCTGTCCACCCTTTTCCCCTCCCTCTCCTACCTTCCACCCAAGTCCCTCCCATCCTCTACCTCCTCTGATTATTTTGTTCCACCTTCTAAGTAGGACTAAAGCATCCACACTTTGGTCTTCCTTCTTCTTGAGCTTCATATGGTCTACAAATCGTATCGTGAGTATTCCAAGCTTTTTTCCTAATATCCACTTATCAGTGAGTATATACCATCTGTGTTCTTTTGTGACTGGGTTACCTCATTTAAGATGATATTTTTTAGTTCCATCCATTTGCCTGTGAATTTCATGAAGTCATTGCTTTTAATAGCTGAGTAGTAGTAGTACTCCATTGTGCAAATGTACCACGTTTTCTGTATCCATTCCTCTATTGAGGAATATCTGGGTTCTTTCCAGCTTCTGGCTATTAAGGGATTCATGACTCCAGCTGCATATGTAGCAGAGAATAGCCTTATCTGGAATCGATGGGAGGGAAGGCCCTGTGAAGGCTCAATGTCCCAGCATAAGAGATTGCTTGGGCAGTGAAGCAGGAGTGGGTGGGTGGGTGTGGGAGCATCCTCATAGAAGCAGGGGGGAGGGGAGATGGGATAGGGGGTTTGCTGAGGGGAAACTGGGAAGAGGGATATCATTTGAAATGTAAATAAGTAAAATAACCAAAAAAATTAAAAAATAAAAAACAAATGTAAAAGAAGAAATACTGTCTGTTCGACTGTTGTCAATTTTATTTTTATCATACAATGTCACATTTATCCTTCAAACTCTATGATTTTCCTACCAACAGATTAGGACTGAAGCAGTATGGAATCATATGACTATACCCTGACAAGTATACATAGCTTTCAAGTGAGCAAGAATAGACCTGTGCCTTGGTCTTTGCTCAGTCCTTACTCTGTGATGATAACATCAAACAAAACAATCAATTGCAGTAGTTCCTCCTCTGTGAGAGATACAAAACACCCACAGCAGAGTTCAAAGGTCACCAGAACATCAAGATAATGTCATGTTTTTCAAGAACTCTAGGGAGACTAGAAAAAATACTTACCATGACTTAGTCCTTAGAGCAGATTGTCAAGCAGACATCTGCACCAGGTAAAGAGTGTGGTTAATTCGTGTGTCATAAATAAAATCTTTTTTGAAATGGTCGGTGAAAATGCAACTTTGAATACCAGGGGAAAGTCTATATGAAAGAAAAGCAATAAAGAAAGTGGGATGGGTATGAATGTGATATAAAACCCAGGGAGGAAAGTACCAGTGACACTTGAAAGGCTATGAGAACTGTAATAAGAAACAGACTCAGACATTGGGCAGCAAGAAAGACATTTGGTAATCAATGATAGAATGTTAGCAAGAGATCTTCAGGAGATTCTGTGTGTTGCTTCCCTATTATTTAGAATTTAGTCGTGAAAATTCTTCCTTGAATATGTTAAGCAAGAAATGGTCTCCATATATAACACAAGTCAGATATGACTTCACAGTCAGTAGGGTTTTTTTTCATGATATTCACCAAAATAAACTACACCCAAGTTAAAATTAAATCATATAGAATGTATTCTCATGAAAAATGGAGTCAAGTAAAATTTAATAACAGGAAGATAATAAATGTTCTGTGAATGGGTTTGTCTTTTATTCTATATGTCTGACTTGCGTTTTACCTTTTGCTCTTTTTCTTCCATTTGTTTGGTCCTAGTCCTGTTTGTTTGCTTTTCTTTTATTTTCTATTAATATTCTTTAGATACCCATTTGTTTTCTAACTAAAGACATAAAGGGGCTGAATTTGGATAGGAGAGGAAATGGGGACAGTCTCAGAGGCGCTGGTGGAAGAGAAACCATATTGCATGGGAAAAAAATCTATTTTCAAGGAAAGAAAAATGGAAAATGTTCTGGAAACTCAAAATCATTTTTTCTAAATAATCTAATGGTTAAAAAGGAAAGACTGGTACACATCTTTAATGCCAGCACTCAGGAGGCAGAGCCAGGTGGATCTCTGAGTTTGAAGCCAGGCTGGTCTGCAGAGTGAGTTCCAGCATTGAAGGGGTTACATAGAACTCTGTCTTGTAAAAAACCAACCAACCAAACAAACAAACAAAAAGAAAACATCAAAAGAAATAAAACTATGGAGCTGGAGAGATGATGGCTCAATGGTTAAAAGCACTCACTGCTCTTCCACAGGGCCTGGGTTCAATTCCCAGCACCCAAATAGGAGCTGCTCACAGAAGATGCCTGAAACTTCCATACCAGGGGATCTGACATGCTCTTCTGGCCAGACATGCATGCATATGACGCACAGTCATACATATAAGCAAAACACTCATATACATAAAATAAAACAATTTTAAATACTCAGGATTCAATTAACGTGAAATAAACAGTTCTGAAGATATATTACATGTAGCTAAAACACAGGGAAGTATGCAGAAGTATTAAATGCTTATTTTAAAAAAAAGAACAGCTTAGGTGAAAGACTAAAAAGAGCAAACAAAATCAACCCAAAGTCAATAGAAACAGCAAAAAAAAAAAATATGAAAATAAAAGTAAACTTTTAAAATTATCCATTGACTCTAACTTGTGTCACCCATACACTGCCACACAATGGAGGGTGGTCACCTACCAAAGCCATAATATTAAAGAACACTGACTGACTGTCCCACCCACAAAACCCACCAGTTGTCCGTAGCTGCTCGGTTAGGTGTGGGGACTCATGAACCTCTACCCTCTCCGTGATATAATGTCGACCGGTTTAATCTTATGCAGGTTATTTGCAAATAGCCATGGTTGATATGAGTCCCTGGATGCAGTTTTCCTGGTGTGTTTAGAAGATACAGTTTTGCTCCAGCTCTCCCCAACTTCTGACTCCTACAGTCTCTCCACTTCCCTTTTGTGGTTCCTCCACCTTGTGGAGGGAGTGTGATCTACATATCCCGTCTGTGGCTAAGCACTTGGTTATTTCCTCAACTTTGACCAGTTGTGAGTTTCTGTGTTAACCACCATCCACTATGCAAAAACGTATTTTTCTGATGAGGTCTTGAGATATGCACTAAACTACGGATAAATATGTGCAAAATTACAGGGCAGTTTGACACCATATCCTTTTAGCTGAATAATAGTAACAGGTTCACCTCTGGGACCTGTGCAGTCTCCAACCTTGGGATTTGGACCATATTACAGTACTAGAAATGTGTCATTTCTGTGGAGCAACTCTTAAATCCAGTCAGGTTATTCCCATAGTATACATCCCACTCTTGAACCAACGGGCATATCTTGCCATGTTGGTCATCATTGTAATTCACAAAATTCACAACTGGGTAAGACAGTTACTGAGTTTCTTTGCCACTCAGCAGCAGTCATGATACCTTCCAGTAGTATGAAAGCTATGCAATAGGGAATATTGATTTCCTGATCAATACCAGTTTGATTTCTCCATTCCTGTGACCAATGTGTATGGCATCTTCAGCAATAGGGTCTTAAAGTTCTGGTAGACAACAATGAGGAAAAGAAGGCCCCAAAAGAAGGAAAACCTGAAAGAAAAACACAACCAACTGGAAACAGTGAATACAGGAAATCAGTGAAACTAACAGCTGGTTTTAAAAATTAAATAATCAACCTCTGGAATACTGAGAATGATAGAGGGAAGGGGGTTGAGAAGGAGAAAGAGGAAAAGGTGGAGAAAGCGGGTAGGGAAGAAAGGAGGAGGAAGATGTGGTGGAGGAATCTAAATCACCAAGGTCAGTGTGATTGGTCTCGGTTGATGGAGACAGAGGGAGGGAGCACACTGTAGTCTATGTCATCACTGAGCAAGTGGTCCCAGGTTGTATAAGAAGCCAGGCTGAACATGGACCAACAATTGAGCCTGTAAGCTGTGTTTCTCCATGATTTCTGCTTCAAACATTTCCCTTAGTTCCTGCTCTGACTTTCTTCAATGATAGACTGTTACTTAGAAGTATAAACTAAAATAAACCTAAACCTTCCCCTTTCCTAAGTTGCTCTGAGTCACGGTTTTATCACAGCAACAGAATGAGAACTAGGACACAGTGGATTGGGGTGTGTGTGTGTGTGTGTGTGTGTGTGTGTGTGTGTGTGTGTACACTGTAGGTGGAAGGCACTTGGCAGTCACAGGTAAGTAAATATCAGGCATCTTCCTTGGTGGTTCCTCACTTGTTTGTTGTTTTGTTGGTTTCTTTGCTTTTTGTTTTGTTTTATTTAGGATACAGCATTTCTAAATGAAACTGGAGCTCACCAGTTCAGCTAGGCTAACTGTCCAGTGATCTCCGAGGACCTTTGTGTCTCAATATCCCCAACACTGGAGTTACAGACACATGTTTCTGTGCTCCCCACATTTTATGTCGATGACAGGAATCTGAATTCAGGTATTTATGCTTGCCTGACAAACACATTTGCCAAATGAGCCATCTCCACAGCCCTAACATTTTTACAGTAAAATGTAACATTCCTAAAATGCACTTTACTAAGCTTAAGATTTTTTATATATATGCTTATACCCATATAATGACCAGTCAGGACATTGCCAGAACCTCAGAACCCTTAGTGCCTCTTCTCTATCAGTCCACACAGAAGTCACTGCTATTCTTATCTCTATCGATGTAGATTATGGTGTCTATGGTGAGAATCTTTGACTAATATAAAGGAGCTCATAAAAATGCATGGAATGGTAGTATTTTTTTTCTTGCCTGGTATTCCATCACACAAATACAGAACAATCTATTTTATTATTAATGTCTTTTCCTGCTCAGAGAATGCAAAGATGGTCCAAGGCCTCACATGTGTTAGATCTGAGGAAGAAAACCTTTCCACAATGATCTGATTAAGTAAGCTTTATTTAGACTGGCCAGACAACTGCCTTTCCCCAAATTGGAGTTTCAGGAAACAATCCTCACTGTGCTCTGAGGTCCCTTTTATGAGGAAGGGTTAGGGTTAATAGAAAAAGCTGTTGAGATAACTGAGTGTTAGCACCTGGACAGAAGCATGGGAGACGTGGCTCAAGGCTGCCTGTGAGTTAGATAGCAGCAAGATTACGTCAAGTGGAAGGAGAATCATCACAGTTGTTCAGAAGTTTAGCAACGCAAAATTCGGTAGACATACATCATGGGGTTACAAGCTCAGCGCAGATTTAAAAACATGGTTCACAGGATACAGTAGGTTTAGGAAACAGAAACTTATTCTTGTAAGGTGTGGAAGTGTGATAGCAATGTATAACAAAATGGCTCCTTAACAACAATGTGGCTCCTGTTTTTGGTTTCACAGTTGAGAGTGCTTCTGCAGCTATGTCTTTTCTGGACTCTCTTCCTCTTACTAAGTCACTATTCAATTATTAGGTCTTCCTAATTTTTTTTCAACTATTCTTAATCACCACCAATGACCTCACTTTTGAATATTACACCCATATTGTTACCATCCTAGTCATACCTCACAGTAACGATTTTATTTCAGCAAGTAGAACCATGGGAGGGGGCATATCTGCATCATATCCAAGCCACAGCAATAGGAATTGGAGATTTCTAACTCAAGACTTTGTAAATAAAGTTATTAAAAATATTCTTGAGCCTACCTTGGGTTTGTATGCATCTGTTTACCTTGAGTAGATTTGCCTGGTCGTGGAAAAGGCATGTATTCAGCTTTACAATTTTCTGAGTAGTTCTATCAGTTTATACACGTACCAACAATGTGTAAGAGTTTTGGTTGCTCCACAAACTTATCAACGCTTGATATTGTCTACTATAAGGGTTTGCTTTTGTGTGGTTTGATTATTTTTTCTCACATTAGCCTTCCTGCTGGGTATGCACTACCTTCTCAATGTAATTTTGACTACTATTCATATGCACGTTGGTTATTTGAGTACACAGTTTTATGTAAAACCTAATCAAGATTTTTGCTTATCAAAAAACTTTACAGTTATTTGAAGATTTCCTTGCTGTCTTGTGGAAGCTTTAACGTATTTTATATATAAATCTTTTATCAGAAAAGATATCTCTGACCTATTTCCGGCCATAGACACACCAGCCCTTGGCATTCCTACTCCCATCAAACCTGCTACTGATATGTTGTTTATTTATTTCTTCCAGATTGAAACACTTTCCCTGAGAGAGATTCATAAAACTCCGAGAGTAAATAAAACTTACAATCTCAGGAAGCTCTCGAAAGTTAAAAGCTTCACAGGGCCCTCCTCAGGCTTATGTACACGGTAACAATTTCTTGGGACTGACCAACCTGTTTGCTAATTGTGAAGAAAACTCTAGGAATATGGTTCTTGTGAGTCATCTCCCATTGCTAAGAGGGGATTTTGATGTGAGGCTTCCTTTGAGCCACCCATGCTCTGCTAAGTCAGTAAACTAGTAAACTCATTGCTTCTCTAGAGTAGGATGGAAACCGAATAATTTCTTTGGTCTGTCTTCAGAGCCCAATCGGGGTATCAGCTTTTTGCTCACATCAAAAGTCACAGAACATGACTCTATTTGAAAATACCTCTAGAGTTAAGGGTCTGAACGCTACTCAAGTCATCCACCATCTGCCTGTGCCTCAGGCTCAGCACATTGTCCTGGCCAAACAGCTAAGCATATAAAAGGCATCCTTTCTTTCTCAGAAGAATGCTTTTGTGCCAGTTAATTTTGTTAACACAAACCTAGACATATCTGACAAGAATCTTAATTGAAAAAAAAAAAAAACCTAATACTTCCAAAAGATTGACTTGAAGGCAAATCTGTGGAGTACTGTCTTAATGACGGATAGGACAATGTTACCTCTGGGAAGATCATCTTGGGTTGTATAAGAAAACAGGCTAAGTAAGCAATGGAGAATAACCTAGTAAGCACCATTTCTTCTTGGTATCTACCTCAGTTCCTGCCCTCCTCCTTTTTCTACCATTCCAGCTCCCTCTCCCTCTCCCTCTCCCTCTCCCTCTCCCTCTCCCTCTCCCTCTCCCTCTCCCTCTCCCTCTCCCTCTCCCTCTCCCTCTCCCAT
>JANHMN010000020.1:37381149-37427692 GCA_030674055.1 Rhabdomys pumilio
GTGTGTGTGTGTGTGTGTGTGTGTGTGTGTGTGTGTGTGTGTGTGTGCAGGCACTTGTGTGCACAGAAATCAGATGATGACGAGGGTACCCTGCTCTTTCACTCTGCCTATTCTCTTGAGTCTTGTTCTCTCATTTAATCTGAAGCAAGGCTAACAGCCAGAAATCCTCTTGTTACAGAGAATCCAGATGCTCTTACCCACTAAGCCATCTCCTCAATACTACTGATTTACTTCCAGTCACCCTGGTGCACTCTTTGGCCAGTATCAAGCTGTTGACTTAATGCCACCAAAGACTGACAAAGGTACCTCAAGATTTAGATAGCTTGGGTTTTATTTAAACTTCATGCTAAGTGCTTTATATGAGTTATTTTCCTTAAGTCATTAATTTATTTTTATGTGTCTTATGAGAATATGCATGAGTTGGTATGGACCACATGCGTGCAATAGTCCACAAAAGCTTGAAACTAAAGTTACAGGCAGTTGTAAGCCACCATATGGGTGCTTGGAATTAATCCTAGGTCCTCTGCAAGAACAGCAAGTGCTCTTAACTGCTGAGTAATAGCTCCAGTCGGTGGGTTATTTTATTAATAGTCATAGATGAGAAAAATGAGGATCAGAAAAAATATTCTTAAAATGATACAAAAACTTACAAGCTAACAGAAGTGACAAAAGCTATCTCTTACAGAATGAAAGGCTTTTAGTGAACAGAATGGCATTGCTTTCCACTTTTGCAAACTCTACACTGCCCGGCACAGTACAAGTCAACTGGCTTCTCACTGCTGCTTCTCCAGTACATCTCTTAGGATGTTGATTTGGATAAAGAAAAACCAACTTTATACAGATATATAATTGGAATAGGAAGGTAATTGGGACCCTTTGCTTTGGTTTTGAGAACCCCCAAGGATCCTTTGAACACATTTTGAGAACTGTAGTCAGATAATAGTAACTTGGTTCCAGAGTCAAATAGTACAAAATAATGAATAAGTCTTTATCTCTCTCTTTCCCAGGTATTAGATTCCACTCATCAAAGACCATAAGTATTAGCAGTTTACTGAGTTTTTTTTCTAGAGATATCAGCGATACCTCAAGGAGGAAACATGCACAGAAACCCACTGAAGAATCCCACTGGGTTTGTGCACTCTTCTAGCCTTTTATTCTATTTTGAGTCTAGATAAAAGATTGTATAGTGTTTCAAGTAAAATTAGCCAACACTTACACACTGCACTTACACTACACACTGCACTTACACACTTCCAACATTTCTTTATAACCTGTAATTTGTAAGCTCATTCGCTAGAAACTAGGTTGTGGTGGTACAAGCCTTTAATTCCAGCACAGGCAGAGTCACGCAGATCTCTGTGAGTTTGAGTCTAGCCTGGTCTGCTGAGTAACTTACAGCCAGGGCTGTTCTACAGGGAAACCTTGTCTTGAAAAACAAACAAACAAAAGATGAAGACAAATTCCTATGAATATAATTTTTGGAACAAAATATATACCCACTGCATCATAGATATAGTCAAACATCTGCTGAGGCAGGAAACTTGAGTTCCACTTTCACCAGCAAAAGGGATACATGCCATTTCCTGCATGAATGAGCACACACACACACACACACACACACACACACACACACACACACACCACTCAGGAGCCGGAACTGACTCCAGGACTCCAGTGGCCCCCAGTAAACCTCAGAATAGGCCCTAGAAGTAGGTATCTATCTGGACAGCATAGTGGGTCTGTCCTTAGGTACCACACCCAATAAGAAATTATTAATAAACACTCATATATGGCTATACCTGATACCCTATTCAGAGTTTGTGGCCATCTCCTACCCCCAGACCATCTGACTGACCCCAACATGTCTTACTAGACCCTGAGCAAATGTATCTTTACAATGTGCTTTTGTACTCCAGCCATCTCTCCTAGGTGTCTCTTGAACTCTGTGCAGACTTATATCTCACTAGACCAGGATACATTCACACAGCAGTGTGTAGACAGGTCCACAGGAAATCAGGTAAAAGTGCAAACTTCCATTCCGTAGCCTATGAGACAGTCTGTGTTTCTGATTGGCTCTCTGGTTTTGCCATCACTGAACAGCACCAGTCTGATGCGGATTCTCCTTGTCTAGCATAAATACAAAGCACTCAGTGAGTTTATTAAGACAGCTCCTCCCCGAGAGGGGTTGGACCCAGAAGTCCACATGTCCAACTAGCCCCCAGGTGACAATGACACTGTTGAACCACAAGGTCACCTGAATTAACACTAGTTCCTGGCTTTGTCTGGTTCATATTGCTCAGGTCTCGATGGAAGACACACGCACTTCAGAGACATGACATACTTGGGATAGAGGGAAGCACACACCAGCTACAGCAGGATCCAGGTATATCACGGATAGTTTTCAGGTACGTACACTAGACTGTCTGAATCTTGAACTTGGGGTACAAAAGTCCATTTTATCAGTCTTTTTTTTTCCTACCTGCTGCTCACTAGGCTCAGACTACAATGTGTTGCTGTTCTGCTAAGTGACCTCATGCTCACACCTTTGCCGCTCCTCGGTTCTATTCTGTGCCCTTTGCCGGTGGGAGCCATCACACAACACAGGAAAGAAAGGAAGCTGAGAACCAGTACTGTGCTCTTCCTATATTCAAAAGCTCTCTGATTCTGCCCCCCTGTGTCTGCTTTGTGTATCTTGCTGTGGCTGGAAGCTTGAAAGGAGGAACTAGTCCTAGACTCAACACTGCTCTGCAGTAGGCATAGCCAGGGCACATACAGCGTCCAGATGTGTGCAGTGGAGGGATGTCTACCAGAGCACAGAGAAGCCTGTAATGAGCAACGCCTATTCACCTATTTTCTTTGTTAGGTAGGGAATTGTAGAGCTCAGGCTGTGCCCTGCCCAAAGTTACTCTGAGGGACTAGAGGCTAGACAGGCAAACAGGTAAGAAAAGGGCTCACAGATGGATAATAAATATGGCAAATTTGTAGCTTCTTCCTCAGCCTGCTATTCCAATCTAATTCCCTCTCTTCCATTTTGTGCATGATCCCAGCCTATTTCACCCATTCAACACCACTACCTGACTTTTTTCCTGTCTCGTTGGTTTTTAAAACGCTCTCACCCTTCCTAATGCTTCATACCTTTATTACAGTCCCTCATGCTGTGGTGACCCCCTGACCATAAAATTATTTTCATTGCTACTTCATAACTATAATTTTGCTACTGTTATAAATTTTGTGATGTAAATATCTGATATGCAAGATATCTGATATTCAACCCCAGTGGAAGGGGTTATTTGACCTCTAAAGGAGTCGCAATCCACAGGTTGAGAGCCGCTACTCCAGCGGGTTATTCCTTCGGGTTCACACACTTATACTTCTGTGTTACTTACATCCGCCTAGAGAACTTCCAAGTGACTGTTTGCTCACAGTGTCTGCTCAAGCTTCCTCATGTCTACCAGCTGATATGAGAAAAAGCCCTATGGCTGCCCCCAAGTGAAGCTTATCTGAGCAGGACAAAGTGGGAAGGCTGTATAGCTGGAATCTGAGTCTCAGCCAGAGCTGTGCAGCTGCTTACAGCCAAACCTCCAACTTGGGATTTGTAATCATTTAAATGTACCTATTGACACATCATCACGTGAGCTACAGTTATAAGCAGGAGACCATTCCAGCTTCTCATAGCTCGTGTTCCTGGGAGAACAGTAAACAAGTAATTAAATTATATTTTTGTATGCTAAGTAATGATGCATAAAGCAAGGAAGGAGTTACGAATTCTGTTTTACAAAAGACATTTAAATAAGACTACCTTACAGAGAAAACAGCATTATCTTTAGAAATGAAGGAAGTAAGGGCACAGGCTCAAGGACTCCGCCTAGGGCACAAAAGGCTTCAAGATAAGACATTAAACAGGAACTGGCAGCAGAAACTCAGTTCCAGAAAGAACAGAAACAAGGGGAGTGAACAAAAATAAAAACAACTCTTTCAAGTAACTATTGTAAAGAATAATGGGGAAATGGACCACCTAGAGATGGAAGCAGCATCAAGAGGGTCTTCCTTCCTTCCTCCCTTTTTCTTTCTTTCTTTCTTTCTTTCTTTCTTTCTTTCTTTCTTTCTTTCTTTCCTTCTTTGTTTTTGATGTTTGCTTGCTTGCTTAAAACAGAGGTAAGTATGCGTGTGTGTGTGTGTGTGTGTGTGTGTGTGTGTGTGTGTGTGTGTGCGCGCGCGCGCACTCATAAGGACAACCCATTAGAGCACTGTAAGGACTAATGGAAAAACAATGACATTGTAGTCATGAATGGGTGGGACAGGCTGGGATCCTGCACAGTCTGAGCAGGAATTAGATTGGAGTATTTGGGATTAATCTATGAAACAGGACTGAAGACAGAGTTGAACGGTAACAGGAAAGAGGAACCAGTAGCAAGGAAACGTGTGGCCTTCTTAACAGGCCTTTTTTAGCCTTGAGCAGGCCAAGCAGACCTTGAACAATTGTCACCACAGGTCTTACTAACTTAGACAGCGACATCTGCCTTGGCTGCAGTGGCAGGTTCCCGTGGGAACTGAGCTGTTTGGCTGCCTGCGGTGACCCTGCTCTGCAACATACTCTAGCTGAAGCAGGGAATGCGTTTGTGGGTTTTCCCTTTATATATACTGTGCATATGTCAGACTTGGAGCCTTGATCAGAACTTTGTCTTGGCTTCATTCTTCTCTCCCCCCCCCCCACCTTTTTTCTTTTCTAGCCCCCCCTTCAAGGTAAACCCAGTTTGTCCAAGGCTGCTAGATGGCTACGGAAACTGGAAGTTTAGATCCTATTTTCTCAGTGAAATAGGAAGCAAGGTGGTCAGAGTTGATATTGGATAATTGAGGAAAAAACAGAAAATTCTAAATAATGACCTGTGGACATAAATGCAGCTGGTAGACACTAAATGTAGCTTTTTTTTTTTATTATCATTAATCATTCCATTCGACATCTCAAATGATATCTCACTTCCCAGTTACCCCTTTGCCACTCCCCATCAACACATCTGCCCTCCCCCCTCCCTTTTGCCTGTATGAGAGTGCACACACACACACACACACACACACACACACACACACATTCTCCCACCCCACTGCTCCAGCATCCCCCTACTCTGGGGCATTAAACCTCCCCCAGACCAAGGGCCTCCCCTCCTGTTACTATAGGGCAAGGCCATCCTCTGCTACATATGTATCTGGAGCCATGGATCCCTCTAGGTACACTCCTTGGTTGGTGGTCTAGCCTCTGGGAGAACTGGGTGGTTAAGCCAGCCTATCTTGTTCTTCCAATGGGGTTGCAATCTCCCTCAGCTCCTCCAGTCCTTCTGCCAGCTCTCCCACCAGGTTCCCTGAGTTCAGCCTGATGGTTGGCTCCAAACATCCGCATCTGCACTGGTCAGTTGCTGGCTGGGCATCCCCAGGAACTGCCACACTTGGTTCCTGTCAGCAAGCACCTCCTGACCATGACAACAATGTCTTGTTTGGTGTCTGCAGACATGATGTATCCACAGGTGGAGCCATTCCCTGGTTGACCCTTCAGTCTCTGTTCCATGTTTTGTCCCTGTTCTTCCTTTGGACAGAAATGTTTCTGGGAAAAAAAAAACTTTGAGATGGGTGACTGGCCCCATCCCTTGACCAGGGGTCGTGCCTATCTACTGGAGGTGGTCTATACAGGTTCTGTCTCCCCCTTCTCTGTACATTATGGCTTTTAAACGAACCCTTTAAATGTGGCTGATCCAGAGAGTGACACCAGTTCATATATGGTTATATGAGTTTTCCCGGTCAATCAACTTCATTGGTGCAGAAAGATGGATCTAATAAAATCTGAGATTTTGCTCATTGAACATGACAAGATCATAAAAAGGTAAAGCAGTTGACAATGTGGGAGATGGGTTTATTGTCTGCTCACGTGCTTTACTGTCCATCTGCTCATGGGTTTTATTGTCCGCTCATGGGTTTTATTGTATCTTTTCATGGGTTTGAGGATGATGGATTAGAAAGACACAGGGAAGCAGAAAGTTTGTGGAAATATTGAACATCAGTGGCCTTCAGGTCCCACTAGGGCCAAAGGCCTTTGGCATCAGGATACTACAAACCATGGACAGTGAAAGGAGTGGTGGTCGGGGGCCAGGAGTCTTAGAACAGAGACTGTGAGATGCTGCAGATATTGGAAATAGAAAGATCCAGGAGCTAACTGTAGCTGGACTTTGGCTAGATTCTTGGGTTCTTTTTCCTACCTTCATACACCACCCCTATTCCTTTTCAACAGCCCCCACAACAGTGGGTAGAAGAGAAAGAAGGTTAGAGAAGAACAGAAACAACCATACCACTAGACTACTTCCTGCTGATTAGGGGTGTCAAGTTCTTTGGGGCAAATTTGATCTTCATCTTGAAGATAACTCCAACCATCAATCTAACAAACAGCAACAACCAGCAACAGGGGTAGGGGTGGCAGGGGTGGCAGAAGAGGGAGAACAATGGCTGCTCCTTCTCTTGGGGCTCTGGCATTCATATACCCTCTGAAGAGACTCCAGAACTCCAAATATTAGCTATCTCCAGCTGGCAAAAATCACACTGCTGTTAGAGCACAGGGCAAATCTGTCAGCTGCTGTGGACAATCTGAAGCAGCCCCATATTCCACACATATGATTAAATCAAAGACATATTCCCATAACATTTCTGTGTTTTTAAAGAAACCAAAAATTCTCACTACAACTAATCATGAGGATGGTTGCATAAAGGGAGATTAAGGAATTCCTCACCTGAGGCCCTAAAATAAACTTGAGCATTGGAGGAGAAGTTAAACAATGGTCTTAAAACCACTGTACAGCCCTTTACAGGGTAACTCTGTAGCTCTTTGTTGGGTGTGACTTGGCTTTCTGAGCTTCCCTGGTATTAGAAGGTAGAAGAAGTGGTAGTGACATGTGAGAATGTACCTTCACAGACTCTTAAACTAGCCTAAGGACACCATGTAAAAAGACCCTAAATGGGCTGACTCAACATCCACAAAGAGTTAAGTTGAGGCCCCACCTGTGGATACATCATGTGTGCAGACACCAAACCAGACACTGTTGCTGTGGTCAGGAGGTGCTTGCTGACAGGAACCAAGTGTGGCAGTTCCTGGGGAGGTCCAGCCAGCAACTGACCAGTGCAGATGCGGATGTTTGGAGCCAACCATCAGGCTGAACTCAGGGAACCTGGTGGGAGAGCTGGCAGAAGGACTGGAGGAGTGGAGGGAGATTGCAACCCCATTGGAAGAACAAGATAGGCTGGCTTAACCACCCAGTTCTCCCAGAGGCTAGACCACCAACCAAGGAGTGTACCTAGAGGAATCCATGGCTCCAGATACATGTGTAGCAGAGGATGGCCTTGCCCTATAGTAACAGGAGGGGAGGCCCTTGGTCGCAGGAAGATTTGCCATCCTCTGCTACATAATAATATGGTAAAAAGAGAATTAACACTACCCAAGCTAAGATACAAGGGGCAGGGTCTTCCGAAACCTGTCTGGATATCCTGGAAAAAGAGTACATGGGTTTCTGGGGAAAAGGCTCAGAGAAAGTATATATTTGCAATATCCAAATAAAAGCATGCTTTAGAAGTCCTTGGAGTCAGGGTTAGCTTTTCAAAGAACAAATAGAGGTTTTCACAGACAGCATTTCTTGCTCCTTCGGTTCCACATTAGGATGCATCACAGGTCTCAGTTAGTCAATCAGGAAGGCCTGGGTAGTGAAATGCTAGACAGTAAACAAAACTGGCCTCTCCCTAAAACAGAGAACCATGATCAGTAATGCTTGTTGATTTCTATGGTAGGCAGATGCAAGTTGTCCACATGTTGAGTGGACAGGAAACAGACGCACACAACTGACTCTTATGAGCCACAATAAGCATCTGGCTTCACCCTGGGCCTGGGTACTTCTTATCATCTCTTCCAAGACACTTCACAAATGACCAGGCTACAGGACACTAGTAGACTCCAGGCTCTAGGGATCTACATGAGCACAGTGCAAGGGACCTGGGACAGACTTCTACAAGAAACTATTCACAGGCCTGAGAGGATCAATGGCAAAATGGACCTTTGGTTTCTCCTCCAACCACAGCCCAGATCATGTCTCCTTAGCAGCAGCATACCCTGGAACTGCTACAACCTGACACTTTAGGGAGAACAGATAGAGCTGGGGCTCTCAGTAGGCAGGTGGCTGTTGAACATAACACCTGACACTGCTGAACTCAACCTGCCTTCACCTTGGCTACAGTGCCCCAGGAACTGGGCTCCTGAAGACCACCTTACCCCACATGACATTGCTCCTCAACCTTTGCTGACTCTGCACTAGAGTTGTCAGCTATCTATAATCTATATCTGTAATCTATATCTATAATCTATATCCTGAGTGCCAAGCTGAATGTTGGTAAAAAGAGAATTAACACTACCCAAGCTGAATGTCTGCCCTCTTGAGCACTAGCATGAGCAGAAGCAGAAATCTCTGCCCCAATCAACCTGACTGCCACCCAAGTTTCCCAAGTGAGAGCTGACAGGGACGAAGCCTATAGGAAATGAAGGGACTCCTCTTGACACTTCAGCAGAATAGTGCCCCCTTTCCCATGTGCCTTAATGTTGAAAGACCGCTGCTCCAGAACAGACTTGTAATCATTGACTAAACATTGGAAACATTGACTAAAGAAG
Source organism: Rhabdomys pumilio (assembly GCA_030674055.1). Lineage (NCBI taxonomy): Eukaryota > Metazoa > Chordata > Mammalia > Rodentia > Muridae > Rhabdomys > Rhabdomys pumilio. The sequence continues at coordinate 37,389,839 of JANHMN010000020.1, forward strand.
GGAGAGCAGTCGAAGTTCAGGGTGATCACAGGACTAATGGAGCAGGTGCAGCGTAATTAACTGATAGGTATTTGAGTCAAATACTAAAACTCTGGTCAATAACCACATACTGAAGAGTTTACTTATTTTTCAATTGTCTTAGGTTTTATTTCACATGCGCCACTTTTGCATACGTAAAAGATACAGGGGACATTTTAGTACATGTGTGTTACTGTTAGTATTTAATAAAAGGGACTGTGCAGGCTGACCGAGCGGCAGCCTAGCTCAAGCCACCATGCTCCGAGGCCTAAAGCCAAGCACTCCACAGCTGGAAGCGGCCAGAGGCCACAGGCGCACCACAGCTAGAAATGGCCAGACAGAAACTCCGGCTCTGGCACCCATGAGAGACCAGTGTGGGAGATGGCTCTGTCAATCTACCATGATGTCTCCACAAGGCTGGGCTGAGTGCAGACCATTCCTCCATCCACGCGGTATCCAGTAGATATGAGACTCTAATGTTTAAAAGATTATCTAATCGCTTTATATACTTGGTAATGCTCTAATAACAGGAAGCCCAACACAATTAGAGGTGTTACCCAGTACCTAACCTAGATATTACAACTAACTTAAACTGCAGGAGACACGCCTATATCTACCGCCATTTTCTCCTCTCTTTCTACTTCCTTTCCCTAGCTCCTCCTCTTCCTTCTCCTTCCTCCTCCCACATTAGCTCCTCCCAAAATACAGAGTTTAATATAGTGGAAAATATACTGCTGCACATTCGCAGTGCGTAATGGTGGCCAGAGTAATGGAAAGTCAACCCTGCATACCTCAAAAATATGCCTTCGCTGTTTTAAAATATTCAAATATGTCTTATCGACCAGAGTCACCTTGCTGTGCTACATAGAGCATGAGAAAAGTCGCGCTGTGCAGTTCCGGCCCTGTCCTGTTTACTGTCCTCTCTCCTTCTAAACCCTCTCCACCTTCTTCCAAACTCTCCTCAAGACTCAGTAACCACTACTTGACTTTCTAATTCTGTGAGACAAACTTTCTAGGGATTTCACAGCATGATTCACCTGGAAGAACTGTCATTGACAATCAAGAAAAATCACTTTCTATGTTACCTATGAAGAAACCCAGTAAGGAGAGAAGAAATACCGACGGGGGTCAGAGCATCTGCTAAGGGCAGGCATTAGAACAGGTCCACTATATGACAGCCGGGTCCCTGATATCCACTGTCTGGGGGTAGAGCACTACTGGTCACATTGCTTCATAGCATCTTTGCAAGGTAAACATTCATTAATCTCCCCTGTTCCGGATGAGAACTTAGCTCAAATAAACAGATTGATTCATCTAAAGTCACAAAGTTAGTATGTTACAACAAAGCCCATATTTCTTTTCTTGAGGGATTCTTCCAAAAGCTAACTGAGAAGAATTTGTGTACAATCATACGTGGTGTGGAAGAAGTCCTTCAGTGGCAATCTATCCATTGGTTCCTTTGTTTATCTCAAGGCAATCCTTATTTAAAATAAATAATAATAATAATAATAAAAACAACAATAACTCAGAGTCCATCTCAGCAGAGTCTCAGTTTCCAGCTAACTACTGTGTGCTGTCACCTGTTATATCCAGGCATCTCTTCCTCCCTGAGCCCATTTTCCATTTCTGTCTCCAGGTCATGCCCTCCTCCTAGCTGTCTCTTGGTGCTCACTAGTGCTGCTGAGTTAGCTGTAAGTCTACCTGTATCATATAAAGGCCATGTGATATGGATCAACATAAGTCAAACGACCAACTTGGTACCCTGAGTCTTAACCTGTAAAATATGGATTGTCCTACTAGGAATCCACTGTCTTAGCTGTGTCAAAAGGGATGATTTCTTCAGTACACAACATTCATGGCCCTGTCTATTAAATGACAGCGGTAGTCTGTTTTTTAGGCAATAATAATGAAAGGAAAGAAGGAAGGGAGAGAGGGAGAGAGAAAGGAAGGAAGGAAATGAGGGAGGGAGGCAAGAAGGGAGGGAAGGAGGAAGTAAATAAGAAAAGGAAGGAAGGAAGGAAGGAAGGAAGGAAGGAAGGAAGGAAACTTTTTCAAGTGATGACAAGGCCATTTGCCCTCTAAGAACATTTATTGGTTGAAATCCATGAGGTTGTTGGGCTTATTACTCTTTGCCAAGTCTATGCTTCTTTCTAGAACCATTATGGAGACTTCAGGAGCAGTGCCAGCATTTTGATTAGAGATTGGAAAGTCCAGCAGTTGTAGGGCTGGGTCTGAGCATCCTCTGTCTCAGTTCCAATCCTCATTCTCACCATTCTGTGTCCTGGGGCACAGTTCCCAACACTGCACCTCTGAGACATGACCTATAAAATAAGAATAAAGTGTATCCTCAAGAGGTTTTAAATGCTAAGTCTAATGTCTAAAGCCCTTGGACGGGGGTAGATCACTTAAGAATCTTTACTTTGCAGAGGGCTGTGAAGTCCCCTTTTATCCTCACTCACCCACAGGTGAAATCACTGAGTAAATTATTTACACACTTTTGCTTCTGTAACTCTATTAAATTACTGGTTTAACGTGGGCAGAATGGATGTGAGCATTCCTTTTCACCACTTCAACTTCAGGGTTTGGTAAACTCTAGCCACTAGCAAATAGTTCAACTGGTTGAAGAAATATAAGCATCTCCTTGTCTTTGTTTTCCAGAGCCCTACGTGTTTCATAGCAAAGCAAATATTGTCCGTGTCCTGGAGAAGAGTTTACAATGGAGATTCCAGCTGTAACAGAGCCCGCCCACAACACCGTTGCCAAGGATAACTTCAAGGATAACTTCTTGTCTGCATTCTTATGTTTCAGCATAAATGTGAGGGCGTTTGGAATCACAGTGCTGACTCCCCTGTACTCCCTGGTATTCATCATTGGCGTGATAGGCAATGTCCTGGTGGTTTTGGTGCTCATACAGCACAAGAGGCTCCGAAACATGACGAGCATCTACCTGTTCAACCTGGCTATCTCTGATCTGGTTTTCCTCTCCACATTACCTTTTTGGGTTGACTATATCATGAAAGGAGACTGGGTTTTTGGTAATGCCATGTGTAAGTTTCTGTCTGGATTTTATTACCTGGGCTTGTATAGTGACATGTTTTTCATTACCCTGCTTACGATTGATAGATACCTAGCTGTTGTCCATGCCGTGTTTGCCCTGAAGGTCCGGACTGTTACTTTCAGCATCATCAGCAGCGTCATTACCTGGGTCCTGGCTACCTTGGTTTCTATTCCTTGTCTGTATGTTTTCAAAAGCCAGATGGAGTTCACTTACCATACCTGCAGAGCAGTTTTGCCCAGGAAGAGCTTGTTACGCTTTTTGAGGTTTCAGGCTCTAACAATGAACATCCTTGGACTAATTTTGCCTCTGTTGGCCATGATTGTCTGCTACACAAAGATCATCATTGTTCTACACAGAAGACCCAATAAGAAGAAAGCCAAAGTCATGCGTCTGATTTTTGTTATTACACTTCTCTTCTTCCTCCTCTTGACGCCCTATTACCTGGCTGCCTTTGTTTCTGCTTTTGAAGATGTCCTGTTCACTCCTAGTTGTTTGAGAAGCCAACAGGTCGACCTGTCCTTGATGATAACCGAGGCACTTGCCTACACCCACTGCTGCGTCAACCCAGTCATTTATGTCTTTGTGGGTGAACGGTTCCGGAAGTACCTCTGGCAGCTGTTTCGGAGGCATACAGCTATATCCCTGCCAAAATGGCTGCCCTTCATCTCCATGGACCGAACACAGAGGGCCAGTACCACGTCTTCACCCACAGGAGAAATTGAGGTCTCTGCTGATTTATAATCCGGACCCCTGGATGCCAACAAAGGCCCAGAAGAAAGTGAAAAGACAATGTGCCTCTTCAAGACAAATACAGACTAAGGATTCACTGTCTTGTAAAACAAAGAAACCTTGCAGGTAGCTTAGATAGAACGTTTGCTGTGATCTTCTTCCTGTCAGAAAGGAGGTGTATGGACAAATTGAGACATTCCAGAGACTGAGACAATAGGTTCCAGGGAAGGTCTTAGACCCAACAAGAGGTAGGGTTTGTTCACTGGAAAACAAAGTGAACCTCACTCCCAGTGATTATGGAACCAGTTAAGCACTCAGTTGTGAGTCCTCTGAACCTGGAAGACAATGACAGCTCACAGATGCCTCCTCTAGGTCTTGAAAACCCTGGAACTCAAGATCAAAGTATTTGAGACCTATTGAGGCAGTGCTTTGTCATTTCAGTAGGAACGTCTTTAGAGAGATTTTATATTTGTTAAAACCAAACGTTTCCAGCAAGTAAGTAGGGAAGGATACTCACCTTCCCTGTTTATAGTCTTCTCTCTAAAGGATCAGGCCTCTAAGTATACAATATAATTCATGTAATATAATAATGTACACTACATATATTATATGTATTATATTACATTAACCTCCGCCTCACCTTTCTAATCCTGCAGGTTCTATGTATCTAGTCTGGGGTAACACTTTCTAGTGCTTTGTCTTTACTTAGTAGCAGGGACAATATGTGTCGTGTGAAGTACACTCTGGAATCATTGTATCATGCTTGCCTTTGGAACTCGGTTTACCTGCTGATTCCGTTTTCAGTGGCTGCCATCTGCTTACCTTGGGAGACTTTCCTGGGGTTGATAACTCCATGTACTGATGTTATATCATGCTGGGAGGCGATAGACTTTTCTTTTCTAGTGCTTTATTCCTCACGATGACTTCTCTCCCTGTGATGTCTATGTATCCATTTGTCCTACACTGTGTTGGATAGAAATCCTTAATTATGGTGTAATAAATTTCATCAACTTTTTATTTTGCTTCTGCTTCTTGAATATTGTTTGAAGGCTTCATGGGCCCGTCTTTTCTAATTTGTCCAGTGTTTTCTTCCAGCTGCTGCAATACTTCCCTGTTTTTTCAGACCTTCAATCTGACCTGTAACTGCAACAATTTGCTCAATTTCTCAGAGATTAATTATCCCAATCTTTAAAGTATAGATGGTAGCGGCATTTGCCTGGTGAGATTGTGGTGAAAAATAACTGACAACACACACAAAGTGCTCTGTTTAGACAGGAAGCTCTTACTCTCGAAGGTGAGAGCGTTAAGAAGCCACAACGCAGGTTGATTTTGTCTTCTTCTCTGTCAAGTTTCTATGTTGTACAAAGATTTGGTCTTACAGCTCTGTGTACTCTAAAAATGGGTCAGTATTTATTTCTTGTCTTTTCACTTCCCATTCTCACCTTCGAGAGTAAGAGCTTCCTGTCTAAACAGAGCTGGCAGATTGTTGTTCTGTGCCGCGTCTGGATGCTATCTTCCTAAAAGCATTGCTCAGGACAGTTCCCATCCCCGGCTCTATCTCCATAATGGGGAGCCCCTCAAGCAGCACCTCAGCTAGAGTGACACACCAGCTGTCTTACCTCTTGGACTAGTTTGATCTTCCATTCCCTTGGGCAAATAGAGACTTTATTATTACTATGACAGAATGCCCACCCCCAAACAGAAACCTAAGGAAGGAAGGGTTTATTTGACTCACAGTTTGAAGTCATATGATAAGCGTGTGAGGTGGCTGTGGGTCAAGATTCAGGGAAATCTCACAAACAATATCTTGAACTATGTTAAAGCCCGAATGTGTCCTGGGTTCCTTGTGATCTGCGTACAGTAAGAATTTATTTAATGACCTTTTAATTTTATTTTTTTTACATAAAGATAAAACACTTCTTTATTATATGTAGATAGTTCTCAAAGGAAGACATAGAGATAGTCAAATTTAAATAAAGAAATATTAGTGTTAACGATCATCATGGAAATGCAAACAAAACCACGGTGGCCTTATTACTTCAAAACATTGAAAATAAATATTAAAAAAAAAAAAAGACACTAAGTGCTGGTGTGGATACAGAAAAGAGGAACCTTGCATAGCATCCTGGTTCTAAGCGAAGCCGCTTTGGAAAAGAATGCTAAAATTAAAGCTTCATGATCCAGTCATCCCACAATCGGGTATATATCCAAAGGGAATGAGGTTAGTATGTTGCAGAAATATTTTGGGTCTCATAATTATTGAAATACTACTTGCAATAGCCAAAACAATGGTAACAATCTAAATGTCCATGCACCATAGACTACCTAGTAGTACCTAGTACCTAGTACCTAGTCATAAAAACATTGTGTTAAGTGAAATAATCCAGGCACAAAATGACAAGTGCACACGAACTCGCTCTAAACAGCTCATTGGATAAAAATTGAAAAGTGTTGTAATATTTATGAGAGGCTAGAAGTGGTGACAGGGAAGGGGAAGGCTGGGAAAGTTTAGTCACTGGATATTCTGCTACCACGTGAGAGCAGGAAGCAGCTGTGATGTACCGATCAGGATACTGATTCTTAAAAAACAGAATCAATGCATGTATGTATCACCAAACTTCCAGAAAGTTTTTTTTTTTTTTTTGGTAAAATCTTCATCATAAAGAAATGATGTTTGGGAGAGATATATATATTCAACCTGATTGCAGGATTATACCCAGAAGTGCACATTGAAATATCACATAGTACTTTTTTTAAAAACTGTAAAGGTGTAGGGAGCTGACTTTAAGCAGAAATCGGCTAGAAAGCAGTTATCATCTTTGCAGCCATCTGGAACCATTTACCCTGATAGAGACTTGGTTTTTCAGCAGCCTACAACAGCTGAGCACACTCTAACAAATATCTTGTTTATCCCACATAGCTTGTTTTGCTGTTTAGTGACCCCAGCTGCATAGTGCACGTGGTAAAATGTTTTCACCTGTGTTCTCCTGCGTGTGCTTATAAATACCCAAGATTTCCTTGTACTAGGATGAATGAGAATCAATAGGAGTTAAGAGATGTATATATACAGCCAATAGATTTAAGAGGTATATGAGTCGGGAGAATATGCACCAGTAGAGAAACAATAAAGGAGACTTGAGACTTGACTCCAGAACCTCTGCCTTGTCTCCATTCTTCGAGACTCAGTCCCCGTGGACCCGAGCAGCAGTGCAAGCCAAACCAGACAGAGTATCAGTCCTCAACATAAAGGAGTTCTTTTTTTATTGGATATTTTATTTACATTTCAGATGTGATCCCCTTTCCTCATTTCCCACCCACCCAGAAACCCCCTATCACATCTCCCCTCCTCCTGCTTCTATGAGGATGTGCCCCCACCAACCTGCCCACTCTCACCTCCTCCCCCGCAATGAATTCCCCCACACTGGGGCATCCAGCCTTCACTGGACCAAGGACTTCCTCTCTCACCTATGCCTGACAAGGCCATCCTCCCCTACATATACAGCTGGAGTCATGGTTCCCTCCCCCAGGCTGGTGGTTTAGACTCTGGGAGCTCTGGTTGGTTGGTATTGTTGCTCTCCCCATGGGGCCCACAAACCCCTTCAACTCCTTCAGTCTTCTCTCTCACTCCTCCATTGGGAACCCCATGATCAGTTCAATGGTTAGCTATGAGCATCCGCCTCTGAATATGTCAGACTCTGGCAGACCTCTAAGGAGACAGCGATATCAGGCTCCTGTCAGAATGCACTTCCTGACATCCACATCAGCATCTGTCTTTGGTGGCTGCACATGGGATGGATACCCAGGTGGAATGGTCTCCAGACGGCCCCTCCTTCAGTTTCTGTCCCACATTTTGTCTCCATATTTGCTCCCATGAGTATTTTGTTACTCCTTCTAATAAATACATAAGCACCCACACTTTGGTCTTCCTTCTTATTGAGCTTTATGTGGTCTGTGAGTTGAATCTTGGGTACTGCAAGGTTCTGGGCTAATATCCACTTATCAGTGAGTACGTACCATGTGTGTTCTTTTGTGATTGGGTTACCTCACTTGGGATGATATTTTCTAGTTCCATCCACTTACCTAAAAATTTCTCAAATTCATTGTTTTTAATAGCTCAGTAGTATTCCACTGTGTAAATGTACCATATTTTCTGTATCCATTCCTCTGTTGAAGGACATCTGGGTTCTTTCCAGCTTCTGGCTATTATAAATAAGGCTGCTATGAACATAGTGGAACACGTGTCCTTGTTATATGTTGGAGCATCTTCTGGGTGCCCAGGAGTGGTATAGCTGGGTCCTCGGGTAATCCTATGTCCAATTTTCTGAGGAACCACCAGACTGATTTCCAGAGTGGTTGTACCAGCTTGCAATCCCACCAACAATAGAGGAGTGTTCCTCTTTCTCCACATCCTCGCCACCATCTGCTATCATCTGATTTTTTAATCTTAGTCATTCTGACTGGTGTAAGGTGAAATCTGGGGGTTGTTTTGATTTGCATTTCCCTGACAACTAGGGATATTGAACATTTCTTTAGGTGCTTTTCAGCCATTTGAGTTTCCTCAGTTGAGAATTCTTTAGTTAGCTCTGTACCTTATTTTTTTAATAGGGTTATTTGGTTGTCTGGAGTCTAACTTCTTGAGTTCTTTGTATATATTGGATATTAGCCCTCTATCAGATATAGGATTGGTAAAGATTTTTTCCCAATCTGTTGGTTACCGTTTTGTCCTATTGACAGTGTCCTTTGCTTTACAGAAGCTTTACAGTTTTATCAGGTCCCATTTGTCAATTCTTGATCTTAGAGCATAAGCCATTGGTGTTCTGTTCAGGAACTTTTCTCCTGTGCCCAGGCATTCGAGGGTCTTCCCCACTTTCACTTCTATTAAATTCAGTGTATCTGATTTTATGTAGAGGTCCTTGATCCACTTAGACTTGAGCTTTGTGCAAGGAGATAAGAATGGATCTATTTGCATTCTTCTACATGCTGACCACCAGTTGAACCAGCACCATTTGTTGAAAATGCTGTCCTTTTTTCTCTAGACAGTTTTAGCTCCTTTGTCAAAGGTCAAGTGTGTGTCAAAGATCATAGATGTGTGGATTCATTTCTGGGTCTTCAATTCTATTCCATCAATCTTCCTGCCTGTCTCTGTACCAATACCATGCAGTTTTTATCACGATTGCTCTGTAGTACAGTTTGAGGTCAGGGATGGTGATTCCCCCAGAAGTTCTTTTTTTGTTGAGAATAGTTCTCACTATCCTGGATTTTTTTGTTATTCCAAATGAATTTGCAAATTAATCTTTCTATCTCTATGAAGAATTGAGTTGGAATTTTGATGGGGATTACATTGAATCTGTTGATTGCTTTTGGTAAGATGGCCATTTTTACTATATTAATCTTGCCAATCCATGAGCATGGGAGATCTTTCCATCTTCTGAGATCTTCTTCAAATTCTTTCTTCAGAGACTTGAAGTTCTTGTCATACAGATCTTCCACCTGCTTGGTTAGATTCACACCAAGGTATTTTGTATTATTTGTGTCTATTGTAAAGGGTGTCATTTCCCTAATTTCTTTCTCAGTCTTTTTATCCTTCAAGTAGAGGAAGGCTACTGATTTGTTTGAGTTGATTTTATATCCAGCCACTTTGCTGAAGTTGTTTATCAGGTTTAGGAGTTCTCTGGTGGAAGTTTTAGGGTCACTTACATATACCATCATATCATCTACAAATAGTGATATTTTGACTTCTTCCTTTCCTATTTATATCCCTTTGACTTCCTTTTGTTGTCTAATTGCTCTGGCTAGTACTTCCAGTACTATATTGAATAGGTAAGGAGAGAGTGGGCAGCCTTGTCTAGTCCCTGATCTTAGTGGGATTGCTTCAAGTTTCTCTCCATGTAGTTTGATGTTGGCTACTGGCTTGCTGAATATTGCTTTTACTATGTTTATGTATGGTCCTTGAATTCCTGATCTTTCCAAGACTTTTACCATGAAGGGATGCTGAATTTTGTCAAATATTTTCTCAGCATCTAGTGAGATGATCATGTGGGTTCTTTTCTTTGAGTTTGTTCATATAGTGGATTATGTTGATGGATTTCCAAATATTGAACCATCCCTGCATTCCTGGAATAAAGCCTACTTGATCATGATGGATGATTGTGTTGGTGTGTTTTTGGATTCGGTTTGCAAGAATTTTATTGAGTATTTTTGCATCGATATTCATAAGGGAGATTGGTCTGAAGTTTTCTTTCTTTGTTCTTTCTTTGTGTGGTTTAGGTATGAGTGTAATTGTGACTTCACAGAATTAATTGGGTAGTGTTCCTTCTGTTTATATTTTGTGGAATAGTTTGAAGAGAATTGGTATTAGGTTTTACTTGAAGGTCTGATAGAATTCTACACTAAAACCATCTGGTCCTGGACTTTTGTGTGTGTGGGGGGGGTGGGAGACTGTTAATGACTACTGCTATTTCTTTAAGTGTTATAGGACTGTTTAGATGGTTTAATCTACTCCTGATTTGACTTTGGTACCTGGTATCTGTCTAGAAAATTGTCTATTTCATCCAGATTTTCCAGTTTGGCTGAGTATAGGCTTTTGTAGTAGAATCTGATGATTTTTTTTAATTTCCTCAATTTCTGTTGCTATGTCTCCATTTTCAGTTCTAATTTTATTAATTTGGATACTGTCTCTGTGCCCTCTGGTTAGTCTGGCTAAGGGTTTATCTATCTTGTTGTTTTCTCAAAGAACAAGCTCCTGGTTTTGTTGATACTTTGTATAGCTCTTTTTGTTTCTACTTGGTTGATTTCAGCCCTGAGTTTAATTATTTCCTGCCATATACTCCTCTTAGGTGTATTTGCTTCTTTTTGTTCTAGAGCTTTCGGGTGTGCAGTCAAGTTGTTAGTGTATGCTCTCTCCAGTTTCTTTTTGTAGGCACTTAGAGCTACTTCCTCTTAGAGCTGCTTTCATGGAGTCCGACAAGTTTTGGTGTGATGTGTCCTCATTTTCATTAAATTCTAAAAAGTCTTTAATTTCTTTCTTTATTTCTTCCTTGACCAAGTCATCATTGAGTACAGCGTTGTTCAGTTTCCACGTGTATGTGGGCTTTCCATTGTTTTTGTCAAACAACTATTAAAGACCAGCCTTAGTCTGTGGTGATCCGATAGGATGCTAGGGATTATTTCAATCTTTTTGTATCTGTTGAGGCCTGTTTTGTGACCAATTATATGGTCTATTTTGGAAAAAGTACCATGAGGTGCTGGGAAAAAGGTATATTCTTTTGTTTTAGGATGAAATGTTCTTTAGATATCAGTTAAATTCATTTGGTTCATAACTGCTGTTAATTTAACTGTGTCTCTGTTTAGTTTCTGTTTCCATGATCTGTCCATTGCTGAGAGTGGGGTGTTGAAATCCCCCACTATTATTGTGTGAGGTGCAATGTATGCTTTGAACTTTAGTAAACTTTTTTTTTTTTTATGTATGTGGGTGCCCTTGCATTTGGGGCATAGATGTTCAGAATTGAGAGTTCATTTTGGTACATTTTTCCTTTGATGAGTATGAAGTGTCCTTCCTTATCTTTTTTGATTACTTTTGTTGAAAGTCGATTTTATTTGATATTAGAATAACTACTCCAGGTTGTTTATTGGGACCATTTGCTTGGAAGATTGTTTTCCATCCTTTTACTTTGAAATAGTGTCTGTCTTTTTCACTGGGGTTCATTTCCTGTATGCAGCAAAATGCTGGGTCCTGTTTATGTATCCAGTCTGATAGTCTACATCTTTTTATTGAGTAATTGAGTCCATTGATATTAAGAGATATTAAGGAAAAATGATTGTTGCTTCCTGTTATTTTTGTTATTAGAGGTAGAATTATGTTTGTGTAACTATCTTCTTTTGGGGTTGTTGGAAGATTACTTCTTTGCTTTTTCTAGGTTGTAGTTTCCCTCCTTGTGTTGGAGTTTTCCATCAATTATCCTTTGAAGTGCTGAATTTGCAGGAAGATATTATGTAAATTTGGTTTTGTCATGAAATATCTTGGTTTCTCCATCAATAGTGATTGAGAGTTTTGCTGGGTATAGTAGTCTGGGATAGCATTTGTGATCTCTTAGGGTCTATATGATATCAGTCCAGAATCTTCTGGCTTTTATAGTCTCTGGTGAGAAGTCTGGTGTAATTCTTATAGGTCTGCCTTTATATGTTATTTTACCTTTTTCCCTTACTGCTTTTAGTATTTTTTCTTTGTTTGTACATTTGATGTTTTATTATGTGACAGGAGGTATTTCTTTTCTAGTCTAGTCTATTTGGAGTTCTGTAGGCTTCTTGTATATTCATGGACATCTCTTTCTTTAGGTTTGGGAAGTTTTCCTCTGTAATTTTGTTGAAGATATTTATTGGCCCTTTAAATTGGGAATCTTCACCCTCATCTTTACCTATTATCCTTAGGTTTGGCCTTCTAATTGTGTCCTGGATTTCCTGGATGTTTTGGATTAGGAGCTTTTTGCACTTTGCATTTTCTTTGACAGTTGTGTCAATGTTTTCCATGGTATCTTCTGCACAAGAGATTCTTTCTTCTAGCTCTTGTATTCTGTTGGTGATGCTTGCATCTATGACTCCTGATCTCTTTCCTAGGTTTTCTATTTCCAGGGTAGACTCCCTTGGAGATTTCTTTATTGTTTTTACATTTTTAGATCCTGGATGGTTTTGCTTAATTCCTTCACCTGTTTGGTTGTGTTTTCTTGCAATTCTTTAAGGGATTTTTGTGTTTCCTCTTTAAGGGCTTCTACCTGTTTACCTGTGATCTTCTGTACTTCTTTAAGGAAGTTATTTATGTCCTTCTTAAAATCCTCTATCATCATCATGAGAAATGATTTTAATTCTGAATCCTGCTTTTCTGGTGTGATGGGCTATCCAAGGCTTGCTATGGTGGGAGAACTGGGTTCTGATGATGCCAAGTAACTTTGGTTTCTGTTGCTTATGTTCTTGCACTTGCCTTTCACCATCTGGTTAACTCTAGTGCTACCTGCATACAGTCTCTGACTGGACCATGTCTTTCCAGTTATCTTGCTTGTATCAGAACTCCGCAGAATCTAGATGTCTCTGTGATCCTCTGATTCTGTGATCCTGAGCTCCTGGGTAGAAGAACTCCTGGGACTTAGGCTGTCTCTGGGATCCTGAAATCCTGCTGCTCTGAGTGCAGTGGTTCCTCTAGGATGGCTCAGGATATGGTATTTTCACAGGAGCAGACCAGCTAGGTGTCTGCCCCAGCCAAAGGGACCAAGCCTTAATGATCTTTTTAATATATGTTTTTCTCTTATCAGCCTATAAACCTGTACCTTAGAAACCACCTTAAGATTTTATTTACTGAAGAAAAGTTCCTGAGCAGGTGAGATGCTTCTGTGGGTAAAAGCATTTGCTACATAAAATGGAGGTGGAGTTCAGAACTCATGATTGAAGGATAGAACAAACTTCTGGATGTTGTCCTTGCACATGCTGTGACATGTTGCACACCACACCCACACAGACACATAACATAAATACCCAATAATAAGAAGTTTTTTTAAATGTATAAGGAGAAAGTTTCTTAGATAAGAATAAGTATGGTGAAACGTTTTTGCTCAATCTTTTACAACCCCTGAACAATGTGACTCGAAAAGCTACCCAAAATCCTACATACAGCTATTGTCAAAACGCTTTACAGGGCTGAGTGTACTTGCCTAGTGTGCACAAAGCCTTCAGTTTTATCCCTAGAGCCACATAAACATGACATGGTATTACATGCCTATAATCCCAGCACGTAGGGGGCAAAGTCAGGAAGATAAGAAGTTCAAAATCAACTGAGCTAGGAGAACATGTCTCAAAAAAATAAGTCTGAAATGACTCCCTGGGTAAAATGCTTGCTGAATGAGCATGAGAGCATGAGTTGTAATTTCCAGAACCAATATAAACCCAGAGGTTGTAATATACATCTGTAATACCAGTTCTCCTAAAGAAGGACAGGAGGCACAGACAGGATCTCTGGAAGATCCTGAGTCAGTTACTTTGGTGTATCCAATAGTGAACAACAACAACAAAAAGACACTGCCTCAAGCAAGGTGGAAGTCAAGGACCACAGCTAGAGGTTGTCCTCTGTCACATGTGCAATGGCAGGCTCATACCCACACTCACACACATGCCTGCACATGTACCAGTGTGCTCTAACATATACGTGCATACGTACAAACAAATCCAGGGAGATTAAAAAACTAATGATATCACATTTTCCACAGTGATTGCTAACTGGACTGAGCATATGGAACATACCTGTGATCCCATAATCCCAGAAATTGGGAGGACCAGACATGAATAGCATGAGTTGAATCTTGCCTGAGCTATATAACAAAATCCTGTCTCAAAACCGTCTCTTTAAAAGACACTTAAATGTGTTATTCTCCTCTCTTGAGTAGCTATACACCCACTCTAGGGCATGACCTACTGTCCTGTTATATGTCTGTCTCCTCTATGTTTAATTCTGTATGCCATGAGCATTTTATGTCAGAAATAGAAGGACATACCTATATCTCTCCATACAGTGTCAAAATTTATTGAATAAGCAATAAAGATGCAAGCCATATCAGTTTGTTGACTGTAATTTGCCAAGTAATCCCAATATTTGTTTTAATAGCTAGTAGTTATCAATAACAGACTCCTTAATTCCAATAATATCTGTTGTGTGTGTACCTGTGTATTTGTGTGTGCACACGTGCACACACACACACACACACACACCATGGAGGCTAGAAGACAAACTCAACATCTTTAGATATCATCCACCCTTTTTTCGATTCTTTTTATGTTGTGTATATGAATTCCATGGGCCTAGAACCATGGGGACCAGAAGTGAGTATAGCATTTCTTGGAACTAGATTTACGAGTGGTTGTAAGCCACCCATTGTGGGTTCTACAGACTGAAAACCACTGAGATATCTTTCTAGCCTTGGCCTTGGTTTTTTGAAGCAGGGTCTCTCATTGACCTAGAGCTCACAAAGCTCAGCTGGGTAGCCATCAAGCCACAGGGATCTCTGTCTCCTCCTCTCCAGCATTAGCTCACAAATCCATGGCAACATACCCAGCTTTTTAAATATGGGCTTTGAGGGATCAACTCATGTCCCCATGTTTGCAAAGTAAACAATTTACCAACTGAGCTTTTGCCCCAGTACTTTAATTCCATTTTAATTAATATTAGCTCTCAGATCACAAATGAACACTTCACACAATGGTATACAAATATGCAGGTTACAGAATTGCAAAGAAAGTATCTAAGAGGCTTCAGAGTTCAGAGACACTATCCTGGAGAGCTAGGTAGAGAACACAGGTACAAGGAAAAAAGTCTTCACTGCAGTCTCAAACCTGTTCAAGGCCAGAGGTATCAAATGGAGGTCTTGATAGCAAGCTAATTGGGGTTCAGTTTAAAGTGGGCAAAGTGTCACTCAGCTTGAGTGGGAACCCAGAACAGAATCAAGAATCCTTCACAGTGGTGATTTTCTTGGACCAGGCTCAAGATGAGTGACTAGGTAATCAGTCAGCATGCTTGCCACTTGTCATTCTTGGGATGTTCCTTCTTTTATTGTACCAAGTAAGGGGATTGTGTCTACTGTAGTTGATAAGCTCGTGTGTCTCGTGTTTTTGATATGATGTGGGATGTTCTCACATGTCGATACTTATTGGTATTAGTAAATAAGTTTGCGCCTCCTAGTATGCTGGCAAATATTGATTGCTTACTTATATAAACAATATGTGGAGTCATTTTTTTTCTTGGCATTTATGCTCAAAATGGAGTAACTCCGGTCAAGACTATGCTGTATAAAATAACATTGTTCAAGGCTAAGCACTATCTGGAAGTTGATGCAACATGGAGAAGCCAGAGCTGGTTCAGCCTGTCCTTATTATATGAAATTTTTTTCTGAAATTCAAACTGCTTCAAACCAACTCATCCTGGAATTCTATTCTGTGAGTTATTCAAGATCTCAGTTTCACCTAAATAGAAGTCTCTGAAAAAAGTCCTCAGTCGGCATAACCTACAGTGTTGAGTTATAAACCCCACTTCGCTGATGAGTAGACAGTTTTAAAGCACATTGTCATTCATATCTTCTAAAATGCCACTCTGCAGTGATGAAGGTCGGGAGAATGATCACTTCACAGACATATAACAATGGGTGGAAGTGATGGTCACTGTGGTGGTATCACTGGAAGCACTATAGTTTGAACTTTATTCTTTTTATTGAAAATATTTTTATATAATACATTCTGGTAATAGTTTTTCCTACCCAAACTCTCCCCAGTTGCTCCCCACTGCCACTCCGTAAAGACTCGTACTCTGTCAGGCTTGGGGGCCAAAATGTCCTGGACCACTCTGCCCCACGTTTGGGGGCCAAACTGTAGTGGCCTGCTCTGTTCTGCAGGTCAGGGTCTAGCAAGAGAGAGAGAATGGGGAAGAAGGGGAAGAGACACGAAGAATAGAGACAAGCCAGAGGATCTGTAGTAAAGTCTTCTTTACTGTCTCCACCATACACACACTACTACACCTACTACTACTACACCCCACCTACAAGGAAATCCTGGGTATTTATAGGCTTTTGCCACGTGCCTTGTAGGCGCGTGGATACCACGTGCCTTGCAGGTGTGGATATGACGTAAGCCTTACAGGCGTGGACAGCACGTGTGCCTTACAGGCATGTATGGCATGGATAGCACATGGATAACACTTGCACCACATACTTTGTAGGCGTGGATCCTGCGTGCTCCTTGGAGCTGTGGGCACTAAACAGCAAAACAAGCTATGTGGGATCTCAGAGTGTGCTTCAGCTGTTGTAGGCTGTTGAAAACCAAGTCTCATGTCAGGGTATATGGCTCAAGATGGCTGCAAAGCTGATAGCTGCTTTCTAGCCGCTTTCTGCTTAAAGTCGGCTCCCAACACTACTCCTGTTTGCATCTGCACTCTTTCTGTCTTTCATTACTAAACAAATAAGCATCTAAGTAATAATAATAAAAGTAAGATAAAACAAAAACCAACAAGCCAGAATAGGACACAAACCAAAAGAAGAAAAGGAGCCAAAGAAAACCAGCAAGAAGCACCTGGCTCTGGAGATGCATATGTTCACATGCATAAGAAGCCCATGAAAACACAAAAGCCATGATGTATATACAAAGCGCCTACACGGTAAATAAATGATTAAATAAATGTCCTGACATAGCATTATGAGACAAAGAGCCTCCAAAGATGCCACTGAGTTCATTTTGAGTTGATCATTTACTAGTGATAATGAGGACCTTAAAGGTTTGTTTCCCCCATGAGACTCCTTTGAAGAAAACTTTATTTGCAAGTGGTTATCAGTCGGAGACAACTTCTGGATTAGGAGTGTGGTCCTGTGTCCACTTCACCTTTCACCTCTAGGACCCCATCTGGCAAAGACCGATCAGGCCCTGTGCATGTTACCACAGTCTCTGTAAGTTCGTCTGTGTGTTGGTCATTCTGTGGTTAGAAAGCTTGGTTTACTTGTGGTCTTCCATCTCCTTAACTCTCACACTCTTCTGCTTCCGCTTCTGCAGAGTTCCCTGAGCCCTGAGGAGAGGGAGTTGATGAAAACATCCCATTTAGGGCTGAGTGTTCCGAGGTCTCTCACTCTCTGCACATTATCTGGCTGTGGGTCTCTGTATTTGTTCCTATCTGGTGAAAGAGGGAGTTTCTCTGAAGATGTCTGGGCACTCATGTACAAGTATAACAAAATGTTGGTAGAAGTCACTTTATTGCTATGTTCCTTTAGCCCGGTGCCTCTCAATTTTCTTATGCTGTGACTTTTAGTACATCTCCTTACATTGTGGTGACCCCCAACCCATAAAATTATTTCATTGCTGTTTCACAACTGTAATTTGCTACTGGTGTGAATTGCGATATAAATACTAGATATTCAGGATATCTAATATGCATCCCCTATCAAAGGGTCATTCAAACCTAAAAGAGTCACAACCTACATGTTGAGAACCACCACTTTGCCAAAACATTACTATTTAGTTTTCCCCCTAGGTCCTCGGCTCATCTAGTTTTAGGTTCTTGACTGCCAGGGCAATGTCAGGCATGGGTTCCATCTCATGGAGTAAGCCTTAAATTAAATCAGATTTTGGTTGGATACTCCCACAAGTAGTCAACCATCATGATATCACCGTATCTTGTAGACACATCACCATTGCAGATCTAATGGTTCATGGTAGTGCTGGTTTTTACCTTTCTCCTTTGGTAGCATGCAGGATATCTTCCGGTACCATGAACACTGGGGTGTTTCAGTCCATTGGGGTGAAGGCTCTAGGTAGACTCCAGCCATAGTCACTGAGTTGTGTGGGTGTTGTCTTCAGCAATAGGGTCTTCCTGCTAGTTTGTAGAGAGCAGCCAATAACCTTGGGAATAGACCAGGTTATTTGGGGGTTCACATGAGACCCCCTTTGATCGACAATTCTATTATATGTAAACCTTTCCAGGTAGTGGAAGCTTCATTTGGTGACAAGAGATGTACATCTGGGATTCTGTCTTTCCATTATTTGGCAATTTTATTTAGATCAACTTTATATATATATATATATATATATATATATATATATATATATATAAAGAATATATATATATATATATATATGGAAGAGTCTACTGTATTAGGTTTCCATATGACTGCTCAAATTACCCTTAGTTTTTTAATGTCCATTCCCACATCTCCTTCAATTCTCTCTATCCTCCCTCCTCCACATTTGATCCTCCCATTCCAGCCCAACCCTTATCCATCTATAGCCATCCATTCTATTTCCCCTTCCTAGGGTAATTCCTTCCTTCCTCTATATACCTTGTGGTTATGTGGATTATATCTTGATTATCAGTGATTTAATGGCTAAATCCTCATATAAGTGAATACCTACTATATTTGTCTTTGAGTGTCTGTGTTACCTCACTCAGGATGAATTTTTTTTGTAGCTCCTTCTGTCTGAAAATTTCATTTTTAATGGCTGAGTAATATTCTATTGTGTAAATTTATCACATTTTCTTTATCCATTTATCTGTTGATGGACATCTAAGTTGTTTTTATTTCTGGCTATTATGAATAGAAAAGTAATGAACACAGTTAAGCAAGTGTCTCTGTAGTATGATATAGAGTTTTTTGGGTATATGCCCAAAAATGGTATAGCTGAATCTTGAGCTAGGTTGATTCTCAGCTTCCTGAGAAACCACCATACCAATTTTCATTGTGGCTGTACAAGTTTTGCCCTTTCACCAGCAATGGATGAGAGTGCCCCTTCCTCACGTACTCAGCAGTGTGAGTTCTCATTTGTTTTACTGAGCTTGGCCGTTCCGACAGGTGTAAAATAAAATCTCCAAGTAGTTTTGATTTGCATTTCTCTGATGGCTAAGGGTGGCTAAAGATATATTCCTTTAAGTGTTTCTCAGCCATTTGAGTTTTTCCTTTAGAGAATTCTCTGTTTACATCTGAATCTTATTTTTAAACTGGGTTATTTGTTTCCTTGATGCCCCAGTTTTTGAGTTCTTCATATATTTTGGATAGTAGACCTTTGTAGGATGTGTAATTAGTAGAAAAACAATTCCAGTTTTGTAGCCTGCTGTTTCGCAAAAATGATGGTGTCCTTTGCTTTACAGAAGCTTTCCAGTTTAATGAAGTCCTATTTACTAATTATTGTACCTGTGCTATCTACCACCTTATGCGCAGAAGATTTCCCGTGCCAGTGAGTTCAACCTATTTCCCATTATCTGGCCTAATGTTGAGGTCTTCGAAATATTTGAAGTTGAGTTTTATACAGGGTGATACACGTGGATCTATTTGAATTCTTCTACTTGCAGTTTGACCACGTTTAACTACATTCAGTTTGACCAGAACCATTTGTTGACGATGCTGTATTTTTCCCAATGTGTATTTCTGGCTTCTTCATTGTTGAGCCAGACGCTCTGATGTTCTTCATGTACTCTTCCACCTCATGCTCCTGCCATCAGACAAGGTGGCCAGTATTCTCATTTGACAGACTGGACCCAAGACTCAAAGGGGTGTAGGAAGGTGCTGGGTTTTGCACTCATGTGACCACATTTGCCCAGTGCACACATAAACCAAAAGTATCAAGAAGGGATGAAGAGTCTACAGATATATTACTCTGAAAATATCCAGTGGTTTTTTTTTTATTTCTTTCTTTGTTCATTTTTTGAGACAAGGGTCACTATGTAGACCAGGCTGTCCTGGAATTCACTCTGTAGACCAGGCTGTCCTAGAACTCACTATGTAGACCAGGCTGTACTGAATCTCACAGAAATCCTCCTGCTTCTGCCTCTTTAATGCTAATTTTAAAAGCATGTAGCACTACACATATCAGAAAAAGGGGAAGCAGCCTATATTGTGCTTTCTAATGCCAGATATCCTTGAGAAAATAAGCATTTCTTGATGTTTGATGGGGAAAAGATTTAGGAGCAGAAGAGAGGTATGGGGACCAGTTAGAGTACAGATAGAAATAATTTAGATATAGAACCCAAAAGAGAGAGGATGCCTCTCTAGGTCCTTATTCATCAGCCAGATGGTTTTGAGGAACAGCATATGAGTTCTGGTTTAGATCTTCCCATCTGCAATCTTTAGAAGGGGGAGGCTCCTCGCTGACCACAAGAACTCTATGACTCGCCCTACGTTTACTCAACCACACACATCAATTGCTCCATGAGTCCTAAGAACAGCTCACTGTCACATGCACAGTCCAACTCAACTCCATCCGACCCTTCCCTACACAATCCTTGGAGGGCAGAGCTCCCTCTGAGACGACTGGAACTTTACTGGAACAGGAGCAGAGAGGACAGAGAAAACACCTTTGGTGAACTTGGATGCCAGGAACTGGCCACTGGTGAGCACTGTGGTGCTTCATAAGCAGCCAACCATAAAAAGAGAAGAACTTTACACCATTCTTGTCATTCTGAAAGACTATAAAACCAGAGTCCAAGCTCCATCATCACACAGAAGCCAAGAACTTCCAACTAGGTTGGGACCTTGAGCCTTGAATTCATAAAGACCCTCAAAGGCCCAGAAACAAAGTCTGTGTGGACAAACTACTCTGGAGACACAGTAAGTGATGTTTCTCATTTCTGTGCTGTCAGCTACTGTGAAAGCAAATCTTAAGTCATGAGTGCAGTTCAGGGATCCTCAATGTTGGACAATGCTTTGAGAACCAGACAGGACCTATGTAGACCTTTGCTGCATCAGTAAAGCAGTTAACACGTGAGAAATGTTGAGAATGCTGGACATATTATTAAGACTGGATGCTCAGGAATAAAACTTTTTCTAGACAGTGATATTGAGGAATTTGTTGTTGATGATTAATTAACAACCAGTATAAAGAAACAAAAAATGCCTTCATGAAAGGTTACTTTAAGTTATCCTTGCAAAACTTCCCCAAAGGCCAACAAAAATGAAAGATATAAAGAAAGGTTAGCAAAAGAATATATGTTAGTAAGAAAAATCATGGCAAATGCAAGAGTGATGAAATTCTGGACCGATTTTTTAAAATTACAACTAAAATTACAAAAATGGGACTACTACTGTCTTAGAAGAAGAGAAAAGTCACCCTCTAGAGGTAGCAGACAGACAGATAAAATCTTGGGATGTAAATGCAGTTTGTATTCTGACAGGATGTATGTTGCATTTATGCTGAAGAGATGTATAGGACTGACTAACAAATGGCTATTTTGCCTTTTATTTCATGGGTTGGAAAGAGAAAGAACAACTATAGATTTTCAAGTAACAAGAAACGCTTAGATTTTTTCATAGATAGTTTGTCTCTGCAAAAAAAAAAAAAAAAAAAAAAAAAAAAAACCAGCAGGAAGCTCTAGGATTCTACAGGAAATATTTAGCAATGGCCTTATGTTAGGATGCATGACAGATAGGTATGAGTTAGTCAGTCAGGAAGGCCTGGGTAGAGAAATGCTAGACAGTAAACAAAACTGGCCTCTCCCTAAAACAGAGAAGCATGGTCGGTAATGTTTTTGATTGCTATGGTAGACAGTTGCAAGTTATCCACATGTTGAGTGGACAGGAAACAGACGCACACAACTGACTCTTATGAGCCACAATAAGCATCTGGCTTCACCCTGGGCCTGGATACTTCTTATTATCTCTTCCAAGACACTTCACAAATGACCAAGCTACAAGACACTAGTAGACTCCAGGCTCTAGGGATCTACATGAGCACTGTGCAAGGGACCTGGGACAGACTTCTACAAGAAACTATTCACAGGCCTGGGAGGGTCAATGGCAAAATGGACCTTTGGTTTCTCCTCTGACCACAGCCCAGATCATGTCTCCTTAGCAGCAGCATACCCTGGAACTGCTACAACCTGACACTTTAGGGAGAACAGATAGAGCTGGGGCTCTCAGTAGGCAGGTGGCTGTTGAACATAGCACCTGACAGTGCTGAACTCAACCTGCCTTCACCTTGGCTACAGTGCCCCAGGAACTGGGCTCCTGAAGACCACCTTGCCCCACATGACATTGCTCCCCAACCTTTACTGACTCTGCACTAGAGCTGTCAGCTATCTACAAGTCCTGAGTACCAAGCTGAATGTCTGCCCTCTTCAGCACTAGCATGAGCAGCAGGAAGCAGAAATCTCTGCCTCAATTAACCTGACTGCCACCCAAGTTTCCCAAGTGAGAGCTGACAGGGACAGAGCCTATAGGAAATGAAGGGACTCCTCTTGACACTTCAGCAGAATAGTTCCCCCTTTCCCATGTGCCTTAATGTCGAAAGACCACTGTTCCAAAACAGACTTTGTAATCAGGAAACATTTACTAAAGACCCCAGAAGGGAGAGCAGTCGAAGCCCAGGGTGATCACAGGATTGATGGAGCAGGTGCAGCGTAATCAACTGACAGGTATTTGAGTCAAATACTAAAACTCTGGTCAATAACCACATACTGTAGAGTTTACTTTATTTTTCAATTGTCTTAGGTTTTATTTCACATGTGCCACTTTTGCATACGTAAAAGATACAGGGGACATTTCAGTGCATGTGCAGTGTGTAATGGTGGCCAGAGTAATGGGAAGTCAACCCTGCATACCTCAAAAATATGCCTTAGCTGTTTTGAAATATTCAAATATGTCTTATCGACCAGAGTCACCTTGCTGTGCTGCATAGAGCATGAGAAAAGTCGCGCTGTGCAGTTCCGGCCCTGTCCTGTTTACTGTCCTCTCTCCTTCTAAACCCTCTCCACCTTATTCCAAACTCTCCTCAAGACTCTGTAACCACTACTTGACTTTCTAATTCTGTGAGACAAACTTTCTAGAGATTTCATAGCATGATTCACCTGGAAGAACTGTCATTGACAATCAAGAAAAATCACTTTCTATGTTACCTGTGAAGAAATCCAGTAAGGAGAGAAGAAATACTGACGGGGGTCAGAGCATCTGCTAAGGGCAGGCGTTAGAACAGGACCACTATATGACAGCCAGGTCCCTGATATCCACTGTCTGGGGGTAGAGCACTACTGGTCACATTGCTTCATAGCATCTTTGCAAGGTAAACATTCATTAATCTCTCCTGTTCCGGATGAGAACTTAACTCAAAGAAACAGATTGATTCATCTAAAGTCACAAAGTTAGTATGTTACAACAAAGCCCATATTTCTTTTCTTTTCTTGAGGGATTCTTCCAAAAGCTAACTGAGAAGAATTTGTGTACAATCATACGTGGTGTGGAAGAAGTCCTTCAGTGGCAATCTATCCATTGGTTCCTTTGTTTATCTCAAGGCAATCCTTATTTAAAATAATAATAATAATAATAATAATAATAATAATAATAATAATAATAATAACAATAACTCAGAGTCCATCTCAGCAGAGTCCCAGTTTCCAGCTAGCTACTGTGTGCTGTCACCTGTTATATCCAGGCATCTCTTCCTCCCTGAGCCCATTTCTCATTTCTGTCTCCAGGTCATGCCCTCCTCCTAGCTGTCTCTTGGTGCTCCCTAGGGATGCTCAATTAACTGTCAATATACCTATACCATATAAAGTCCATGCGATAGAAATCAACCTCAACCAAACAATCAACCTGGTACCTTGAGTCTCAACCTATAGTAGGGTTGTTCTACTAGGAATTCACTGTATTAGCTATGCTGATCTTGGAGTACCATGATTTTTTCACTAAATAACATGCATTGTTTCATTACAACTGAAAATAGCATCTTGTTGACTCTTGAACAACAGAAAAATATGATAACTTTTCATAGCTATGAAGTTTTGGTTCTTATTCCACAACTGCCCTCCTCCCCAGAGCTTCCATGGAGACTCCAGTGGCACAGCTGGTGCTGTGATTAGAACCAGGAGAGTCCAATCATTTTAGAGCTGGGATAGAACAACACACTCATAGATTTCTATTCCAGGCCTCATTCTGTGTCTTGTGCCACATTTCAGTAACATGGGGCAATCTGTACCTCTGTGTTATTGCTTTAATGTCTTGTGCCACACTGCAGTATCCTGTGGCAATTTGTACCTCTGTTTTATCACTGCTAAATGGGAACAATTTGCCCACTTACTAGATGTTGAAAATTAAGTCCTAACTCAGTTGTTCGGGGTCAATATGAAGTCTTTAGTTAGAACAGTGAGGTAAAGTCTCCTTTTGTGTTTGATCCAATGAGCTCATTACACAGTCACTCTTGAAATAACTGAATGAATTACACACTCATTCATTTGTTTGTTCTGGAGCCCTCTTAGTCTACAAGGGTCATGTGAGTAGAAAATGCAGTGGCTCCTTACCCTCCACTTCATCCCTGGGATTTGTAATCACTAAGTATCAATCAGCAATTTATTGGTTAAAGAAATATAATCATTGTCTTGTCTTTGTTGCACAGGACTCACTG
This sequence comes from Rhabdomys pumilio, assembly GCA_030674055.1. Classification (NCBI taxonomy): domain Eukaryota; kingdom Metazoa; phylum Chordata; class Mammalia; order Rodentia; family Muridae; genus Rhabdomys; species Rhabdomys pumilio. The sequence goes on from JANHMN010000020.1 coordinate 37,414,539, forward strand.
TCTTTAATAAAAAAGTAAATACAGAAGCTGGTGCTCCTGACCAGTTCCTCACCAAAGGATGGAGATTTCAGATATCACAGAAGTCTACGCCACAACCACCGAATATGACTATGGGGACTCTACTCCATGCCAAAAGACTGATGTACGAGCCTTTGGGGCTGGACTCCTGCCGCCCCTGTACTCTCTCGTGTTCATCACTGGAGTGATAGGCAATGTCCTGGTGATTCTGGTGCTCCTGCAGCACAGGAGGCTTCACAGCATGACCAGCATCTACCTGTTCAACCTGGCTGTCTCAGATCTGGTCTTCCTTTTCACCTTACCTTTCTGGATTGACTACAAGCTGAAAGACAACTGGGTTTTTGGTGATGCCATGTGCAAGCTTCTTTCTGGGTTTTATTACCTGGGCTTATACAGTGAGATCTTCTTTATCATCCTGCTGACGATTGACAGGTACCTGGCCATTGTCCATGCAGTGTTTGCCATGAGGGCCCGAACTGTCACTTTTGGCATCATCACCAGTATTATCACCTGGGTCCTAGCCATCTTAGCTTCTGTTCCTGCCTTATACTTTTTCAAGGCCCAGTGGGAGTTCACTCACCATACCTGTAGCCCTCATTTCCCCTACGAGAGCCTGCAGCAGTGGAGGAAGTTTCAGGCTCTAAAGCTAAACATCCTTGGACTTGTTTTGCCTCTGTTAGTCATGATAATCTGTTATGCAGGGATCATCAGAATTCTGCTCAGACGTTACAATGAGAAGAAGGCCAAAGCTGTGCGTCTGATATTTGCTATTACACTTCTATTCTTCCTCCTCTGGACGCCCTACAATCTGACTATACTTGTTTCCGCTTACCAAGATGCTCTATTCACCAATCTATGTGAGCAGAGCAAGCAGCTGGATCTGGCCATGCAGGTGACTGAGGTGATTGCCTACACCCACTGTTGTGTCAACCCAATCATTTATGTCTTTGTGGGTGAGCGGTTCTGGAAGTACCTTCAGCAGTTGTTTCAAAGGCATGTGGCTATACCACTGGCAAAATGGTTGCCCTTCCTCTCTGTGGACCAACTAGAAAGGACCAGTTCCATATCTCCATCCACAGGAGAACATGAGCTCTCTGCTGGCTTCTGATTCAGACCATAGGTGTCAACCAAGGTCTAGAAGAGAGTGAGGAGATAGTATATAGCTCTCCAAGACAGATACTGACAGCTGTTATAGTGAAGATTCCCAATCTTGTAGGCACAAAGGGAACTTGGAGGTAGCTTAGGTATAAGTCACCTCTTTAATGGTTTTCTTGAACTTCTGTCTGTTAGAAAGGAGATGAATAAACAAAGTGGGACATTCCAAAAACTGGAATAATGGTGCCAATGGATCCAAAAAAGGATAGAATCTGTGGTTATTAACTTAAAAACAAAGCCACTACTTTTACTGAACTCAACTCCTAATGATGTGATATTCTGAGAAAATTTTAAAGCATTGTAATCGAGAAGAATTTTGCATCCTTGCATATTGACATATATTATAAAGTATGATGTTATGTCAAAAAATTAAAACTGTAACAAACTAAAGTTTTTCTATCCAGTTATTTTTAAATAATTAGCAAAGATACAAATAGATCACAGAATAAATGCAATAGCATTAATATAAAAATCCTGATCATAAGGAAATAACAATCATAAAAGTTTTTTGATGCTAAAAGTGGTGAATAAATATTATTTCATTTTATTACTGAAAATGCACAGTACAAATCCTAATGTCTCAAATAGCAGTCAGTAACTTGTAGTTTGATACAAATGTAAATTAATGCAGTATTTCTGAGAGGGAATTTGAAAACTTTAAGAATACCCAAAAGCTAAGTAGTCAGTTCTAGGGTGATATTAACAAATGCTATTAAAATTTCATATAGTTTAGTAATTTCAGAAATATTGAATATCAGTCAATATGGTGTATTTTAAGGAATTTTATTGATCTGGGAATAAGTTCATAATATTATTAAATTAAAATGGAAAATAAAAGACTGGCAAAATGGTTCACAGGAAAAGGGACTTACTACTAAGCTTAACAACCTGAGTTCAGTTTTAAGAACCACGTGATGAAAGGAGAGAACTGACTCTAACCAATAGTCCTCTGATCTCTATATGTGCACATGTATGGAGACATACACACACACACACACAAATTAACGCAGAAAAGAAAAATATAGGATTCTTTGGGCCCATATTTTATATATAAAAAGAACAAACTGAAAGAATGCATCAATTCATTTTCCTCTGCTATAATAAAACCCCCAAAGCCAGTACTTTATAAAGAATAAAGGTTTGTGTAGCTTGAAGCTTTGGAGACTGAGCATGACATTCTGCTCAGCTCATCACTGCAGAGTATAGCCTTCACCATCTGTGCACAGGCAAGAAGGCAAACATCACATGGAGTGGTGGAATCTGAAGAACTAAAGAGGCCTGTCTCTTGTGGGGACCACCAAGGGTCCTCTGAGAATGACTTGGTCCCTTTCAAGAGTAATACCCTGACATTAAAGATGTCATCACCCATGCACTGAGAATGAAGTCACCAACATGAGTCCTTGGAGACAACTCCAAACCATATCAAAGTGAAGACTCCCAGTGGTCATAGGTAAGGCAGGGTTTGATCAGGCCAATGAGTCCCCAGAATTACAAGTACATGCCACCACACCTAGATTTTTAAAAAGAAGGCTGATGAAAATCAAACTCAGGTCCTTGTGCTTTCAAAGCAAGTACTTTACCAGCTGAGCGACATCCCCACATCTTTAAACATTTGTTTGAAGAGTAGTTAAACAAACAAACAAACAAACAAAAATCATGATTCACAAATGGAAAAAGAAACCTTAATAAAAGATTTTTATCAACCTCTAAAACTTTTCCATTTCAAAGATACCATTAAGAAAATTAAAAGACAAGGAATAAAATGAAAGAAAAATACTTACAAAAATCTAACCTGACGTAAGAGATATTCAGCAGTAATAAAGAGCGTATATGCTCAGTAGTAAGTAAGAAAACAAACAACCTAGACAAAAATGTACAAAAAAACCCACATATTTCACTGCAGAAAGTAGACAAATGACTGAAGAAATGTTAAAATGCTTTTTATTTATTAGAGAAATAAAGTCACAAAAACCACAGTCACAATGCTTTTTATACTCAACGGAATTACTACGAGACATATGTCATACACAAATAAATGCTAACAAGGGTATGGAGATACAAAGCCTCACACGCTGTTGGCAGTGTTTGAAAACGATGCAACCACTTTGGAAAGCAATTTATTTTTCCTGAAGATGTTAAACATTAACTTAACACTTCCACTTCTCAAGAATATCCAAGAGAAAGAAAGGAAGACCCCCCCAAAAAAAATCTGTGCATGATCACTGCCATAAATCAAAAATTAACTATTTATATCTATCTATTTAGGCATATCTATTAACTGGTAAGTAGATAGAAATGTGTATCTGTTAAGTGGAGTTCTTTAAGATTTATTTTTAGTTTTATGTATGAGTATTTGCCTTCATGTGTATATATGTGTATATATATATATATATATATATATATATATATATATATATATGTATATGTATATGTGTGTGTGTGTGTGTGTGTGTGTGTGTGTGTGTGTGTGTGTACACCACAGGTGTGCCTGGTACCCATAGAAGTCAAAGATGATGTCAGATTGACAAGAACCAGAGTTACAGACTGTTGGGCTATCATATAGGTGTTGGAAACCAAGTCCAAGCCTTATGCAAGAGTAGCAAGTATCCTACTGAGTAATAAAAGGCAGCAAAATAAGCTGATTCGGTGGCAAATGCCATAATCCTTACATTAGGGAGACAGAGGCAGGTGGCCGCTTCGAGGCCAGTCTGGTCTGCAAAGCGAATTCCAGGACAGCCAAGGTCGTTACACAGAAACCCTGCATCAAAACAAACAACAAACAAAAAGACAGCAAAATACTAGCATCTTTTATGTGGTAAGAGAGCCTGAGAAACGTAATGTTACATGAAAGGATTCACCTCAAGAAGCCACCTGTTATGTGATTTCGTTCATGCACAAAAGTCCAAAAGACAGAAATACAGAAACAGAAAGTGGATTGGTTTGAAATATCCTGGACTGGAACAAGACTAACTATGAGGAAAGTGGGTGAACTCAGGAGAGGGATAGGAAAAACAAACTGGGGATGATTGTGTCAAGTAACATTAAAACATGCTACCTTATAAACGGGATGAAGGTACTTTACTATATGCAGAACACACCTCATAAAGTCACTAATATTTATGTGATTGTAAAAAAAAAAAAAAAAAACCCTTCTCCAGGGGCCTGAAAAGGATGTTAAATTGATAAGAGTCCAAGGAACCAGGGTTGTATGCGGTTGCAGAATAAACCTCCTGACATAGATACTGGGAATTAAGCTGAGATACTATGCAAGACCAGTACATGTTTTTAACCAGCAAGCCATCTCTCCAGCCCATAAAATGTGTGTGATTTACCTCTGAGGAATATTTGAGACTTGTAGCAAAGAACTGACAAAAAAAAGAATTCTACATTTTTAGTGTTCATTGTTTAATTTTGTTTGTAATAATTATGCCTTCTGTGTGATTAATGTCACCATTTTATGCAGAATATTTATGTAAGAACCTCATAAATAGAATTATTGTCTAGTATACAATATTCCAGTGCAGCACCGTCCATTATCAGCTCCCTAAGAAGTCCCTAAGAAGAACTTAAAAGACAAAATCTCTTGCCAAGCTAACAGGACTCAGAAATATCAGACTGTAGATGTTAATGTCCCCGGTAATGCTGGTAAAGACTGATATACATGTCTAACTTCCAAACAGTGTCTTTGTTATGTTGGGAGCTGTTCAGACAGGAATAAACAACATCCCTTCCCACTTCCTCTGGAATGCTTCACCACAATAATTAGTGTACAAAAGGTGAACACACAGTTGGTCTCACATATATTTGGTCAAATTTCTAAAAAATTCCCCTTGTATAAAAGGAGGCCTGTGAGCTCTTCTGGGTCATTGCCATTCTCGTGAATGGTTGACCCCAAATGCTAAGGGTTTCTACTCTTTGCCTTTGCATATTATTTTATTCTGGCGTCTTCCTTCAGTGATTCTTGAACCCTAGCAAGAGGAAGGTAGGGAAAGATTGAATTACTGAAAAGGAGAAGACAAAACAACACCAAAAGTCACAACTGAGGAATTCTGCCAGCCAAGAACAATTTAAAAACAAAAACAAAAACAAAGAATAGATTTTTCTATGGAGTCAATAGAGGAAATCATCTCTTTTAAGCCCAGTAAGAATCATTTGAGACCTCTGACCTCCACACTGCAGGAGATTAAATGTTTTAAATCTCCTGTTTATTGTTTTAAAGCCTAACATCTGTGTGAAATTGTTATAGTGGGTACAGGAAATTCATACAGACACCATGGTCACAGTTTTATCCTTCTTATAGCCAGGCACCTAACCCAATGGTAGTTGATACCTGCCCCTCCTTCCTTTCCTATCTAGAAACCTAATTCCCCAATATCATATAGTACCTATTTTGTTCTTGTTAATGTTGTTTTGTTTTTTGAAAAAAGTTCTCACTATGTAACTCAAACTAGCCTCAAATTTGTTATGTAGCCGAGTCTGGTCTCAAACTCACAATGGCTTCAAGTGTTTTTCACTTGAATGTTTCAAGATATTTTTCATGTTTAGAAACTCATCTCAAGAACATTGCCATCACCACTACGATGTTGCAAGACTAGTCACTTGCTGTTTTTCACTTCCACATTTCATCCCTCACAAAGGCTTAAAGAGTCCACAGAAGGTTATTTCCGGGTCAGAAATCCCCCCCCCCCCCCCCATGATAGGCCAAAAGAAGGTCATTGTTCCTCTGTGTTCCTCTAGCAACTAGAAAATGCCTTCTTCCAATAATTCTCAAAGCTATTCATTTATTCTGGGCCAGTCAACCTTGAGCTAACCTACAACATAAGAAGCCGGGCAGCCATGAACACAGGAGCATCTGAGGAAGATCAAGACCAACCTCTCTGTCTGTCATGTGGTGTTACGGGGAAGTGAGAGATGCCCTCTTCCCATCCTTCACCCCTCGCCATCTATGGCAGACAGGGAAGCTGGCAACAACAGGTGGAGAACAGACCCTCTACCTCACCTGGGCAGCACAATAGATCTGGCCCTTCTGGGATGGGCTCTCGAGCTCTGGTGGGCCGGCCGACCTGAGAGTGTGAGAGTGAACGGGAGAGCTGGCTCTGCCCCTTGCTGCTTGTGGCACTGGATGAGCTAGCCTAGGTAGTGCTGGAGAACTCGCTCTGGTAGTGTAGGTTGGGGGTTGCTGAAAGGCTGACCAGCTCAGATACCACCCAGTCCCAGATACGGGGCTTTGAACTGGCCCGCCCCAAAACATCCTGCTGGAGCTCTTGAAGGAGACTCTCATACAAATCCAAAACTGCAGGATTTCCGTGACACAGTAGCAGGATAACCGAGAGGAGTTCCAGTGAGGATCCGGTATTGATATTGTAGCAGAAGCCAGAGGCCTCCAACCAAACCAATGACTCACTGCCGCGAACATTTGCAAAGAAGTGTGGACAAAAAGGTATACTGTGAGATACACTATAGATTCCACATGAGATTTTCTTTTCTTTTCTTTTCTTTTCTTTTCTTTTCTTTTCTTTTCTTTTGGTGGAGAGGTTGCAGAGGCAAAGGTTGAAAACAAAGAGATGGGAAGATGAGTGGGTTTGGGGTGCATGATGTGAAATATACAAAGAATCAATAAAAAGTTAAATTTCAAAAAAAAAAAGAGTAGTAACTAATATATTGAACCAGAATCTGAATAATAGAGACTGGGTATTTTTATTTTTTTTAAACACTTTTAACACCACAAAGGTAATTCTGATGTATCATTTTGATTGAGAAACATTCAGAAGTAACTGTGGATATGCTGGTAGTATCTAATGTGTAGATGATTTGAATGCTGCTAGACATCCTGTCATTTGTACAACAGGTCCCTGGAACCAAGGTTCTCTGGCTCAGAACATCAATGTAGCTGAAGTTGAGAAACTCTGTCTTAAAGGAGCCACACGTGTCTTTGTCTTGGCTACTGGAATAGGCTTAATAAACTCAATTGGGTTCACTGCAACTAATACAAACGTGGCTTCAGAATATAATCCAATAGAATCTCAGTAACCATACAGAATGTGCTGCTTGGCCTCCCGGTGCCAGAACTCACTTGGTTGTTTACTAGTGTCTTCACTAAAGAGAAGGGAAAATAATTAAAATTGAGTTTTTCTTTGTTTAGCAATGTAAAAATATCACATTTGATATGAAGTTTAATCCGTAGTATTGTTTCTATATTATGAATTTTATTTCAATTTCACCATATGGTAGTGGCCATTAACCTTGACTTCTGATCTCACTGGAAGGTTAGCGTCCGGTATGGCTGCTGTAATAAGAACATTCCACTAGGCTGTGAAGCTTTTAGACACTAATAAACCTAATCCTCCCGCAAGAAAACCATCAACCCCTATATCTGTAAGCAATGAGAAGCTACTACGTGAAATTAAGTTGCTAGATTTTTTTGTGTAGTAGTCACGTTCCCTACCTGCTTGCTGGTCTCACTGATATGTAATTTATTTAATGAACTGCTTTAATTCTGAAGTGTTGGATACCCAAGTCACTTATTTTCTAAGCCCAGAAATAATCAGATGCTTGTGTTCAGTTTTCTAGCAAGTGTCTCGTAATTGGTTTTGATTGACTTTGTTGCAGACCGAGCTGCTTTCTGGTCAAGGGGTCTGAGTCTCGAAGAATGGTCACAAGGCAGAGGTTCTGGAGTCAAGTCTCAAGTCTCCTTTATTGTTTCTCTTGACTCACATTCTCCCTGACTCAAATTCCCCTTGACTCATATTCTCTCTTATTGACTCTTAACCGTATTGACTCATATATCTCTTAACTCCTATTGATTCTCATTCACCCTTAACTGTATATATATTCTTACAAGGAAATCCTGGGTATTGATAAGCACACGCAGGAGAACACAGGTGAAGACATTTTACCACGTGCACTATGCAGCTGGGGTCACTAAACAGCAAAACAAGCTATGTGGGATAAACAAGATATTTGTTAGAGTGTGCTCAGCTGTTGTAGGCTGCTGAAAAACCAAGTCTCTATCAGGGTAAATGGTTCCAGATGGCTGCAAAGATGATAGCTGCTTTCTAGCCGCTTTCTGCTTAAAGTCGGCTCCCAACAGACTTAGTTGACTATGGGTCTTTCCTACTTACCGCTTGGTCACGAGTTCCTTTGAACTGCTATCCATCTTAGTTCCTACTTTCTGGTTCTTTTGTGTGGCTAATTCGTGAAGAAAAGCATTTCTTTCCTCTCAGATCTCATCTCTTACTCTTGGTTCAATGGCCTGGTCTGTGAAGATCTTTCTGAAGCTTCCATCACCTTTGCATTTACTCTGCATTCCTGTTCCTGCCTGTTTTCCTTTTCAAAACTGATACTATATGATGATACATGGCACGCTATTGTGTAAAGGACTATAACATAATTTCTATAATTACAAATTTAGCAGGCATTGTTGAGCTTTATTTATTTATTTCCCTGATAAAGCAAAGGGTCAATACCCTGGAAATTAAAGTAGCACCAAATTCTCTGGAAACCACTGCTCAAAGTGGTTGGAAACCAAGGTGGGTCCCAGGTCATAAAGTCTGAGATGTTCTCACATGAGGACATACATCTATAAAAGGGAAAGAACAGGAGGGCTCTGCATGGATCATTAAGAAAGAACAGAAGGAACAGTGGCTAGAGAACAGAACCATGTACATTTAAAGAAAACAGGAATAGGAGAGTCTTGGGATGTGTTGTAATCGCTTGCACAAAGTTGGTCTTGTTATCTGAGTCATATTCCTTTATGTTTGAATATTCCCGGAAAGGAGTCTATATTTTAGGTCCTGTGAAGTGAAGGAGAAAACAGCCCCTCAAAGAGTAAATAGTATCAGTGAAAGCTTGAGGCTGATGAAACTCAAATAACAGTTAAAGACTCAGCTTGAGCACATAGACAGGGCACTGCGCATCCCACCGGAGTCAGCAGGATGGCCTAGGCAGAAAAATACACTTTTTGCACTAGGTCCATGACACTTCTGGAGGCCAGATGATGTGCAGGTTGAAAGGCCAGTAGATGCAGAGATGTGGAAGTGAAAAATAACTGGTCTCACTGAAGGAACAGAAAGTAGCCCACAAGGACAGGAGCACAGCATGGGTTGAATGAGCAGGAAGAGCTAAGAGACTGGAGCAGTCAGCAAGACAAGCACCAGATAACAACATACTTTCTAAGCCACACTGAGGTCTGCACCAAACTCAATCAGCAAATGAGTCCAATTTTCGAATGACATAATCTGATTTCAAAACAAAAGTATTAAAAGAGATGATACAGGAGATAACTGTCAAAAGAAAAAGTTGTAGACCCCAAGAGATGAAACGATAACAATTCAACTTGGAAACTGATGATGAGGAAAAAGGCAACTGAGAAAGCACTCAGAAGGGTCACCAAAAGTGCGAGATTAGAAAGGTGTAGGCAGGAATACCAGCTACCCGTTCCTGGCATCTTTCTTTCTTTCTTTCTTTTTTCTTTTTCTTTTTTTTTTTTTTTTTTTTTTTTTTTTTTTTTTTTTTTTTTTGGTTTTTTGAGACAGGGTTTCTCTGTGTGGTCCTGGCTGTCCTGGAACTCACTCTGTAGACCAGGCTGGCCTCGAACTCAGAAATCCACCTGCCTCTGCCTCCCAAGTGCTGAGATTAAAGGCGTGTGCCACCACTGCCCAGCGCCTGGCATCTTTCTAGAGGGCATTGTCATGGGCTGAGATTGGGAGCCTGTAGGACAGAACATTGTACTGAGCCAGGTTCTGGATGCACCACCACATTTGCTCACACATATCTAGACACCCACTCCCAATGGTCTTCTAAAAGCCAGCATTTGGTAACCAGATGACTTCGCATGAAATGTAAATTTCCTGTTCTTAGAGAACCGTAACACTGGGCCACCCTAAGTTTGTAATCACCAGCCAAAGGTAACAAACCACATACCAAATCTGTCTCTTGACCTTTGTTGTGCCAACCTGGAACTAATGACTTTTAGAAAACAAATAACATGCAACAGAAATCGTATGTGGTCCATGAAGCCTGTATTCACTATCTGTTTCTTTAAAGAAAAAGTTTGTCAGGCAGACTCTGAGCATGGATCTGCCTTTTGGTGGGGCGTGTCCTCTCTGGCTTCTTGGTCCATTCAGCACTTCTCTCTTTCCAAACATACCTTACCTGAGCTCATTATTCTCAATCCTGACTTAAAGTGGAAAGATGAGAAAGGGCCAAGACAAGGTAAGACAAGAGAATTTTTTATGAAAGGGCAAAGATAAGACAGTAAAGGAACAGAGTCGTGGTGGAAAACAAAGAGGGGGCTATTTATCATTTTCTAAGGTCAAGAAATTGAATATTTCCGTAGACAAGTGGAAGTTCAGGGTCTTTCTTGAAAGACATCTGAACCTGGTAACTTGCAATTAGTTTGAATACAGTAATAATAAGATTCAAGTCACCAATAAGTCATTGGTATCATGTTAAGTGAACAAACCAAAGCACTTCCTTTGGGTTCATTTAACAAAGAACAAATGCAGACTTGAATTCTCTACTTCACACGCCCTGTATTTTCTGTCCTCTGTTGAAAAGGTTCACTCAACAAGAGAGAACACCCTTGGCAACGATTTATCACAAATTCATCATCTATACAGTTTTATCAACTAATGGTTCTAGAAGGTTCTAGAAAGGGTTCCACAGGACTGTCCTACTTGAACAGGTTAAAAAAAAAATCTTGAGTACTTGAAACCTGATCGAGGAGGGATCTGAAGGGGCTTCCTGGCTGCCACTACTCTCTTCTCACATGATCATCACTGAAGCCTTGACTATGATGATAAGGTATGGACTTCAATGTCTGGACCCTGTCCAGATCTCTCCAGCAAGATCACACACTCACCTGCAAGACTCACATTAGCTCTGCCATCACCCTCAAAAGTAGCTCCCACTGAAGCTGCTGACCCAATTGGCTGTTGGCTTTCCTGAGTGTAACTAGAACCCACCCCACATCCTACAGCCTAGCTTTCGAACATAGTTCAAGCTGCTTTTATTCTCACATGGTATCTTTCTGAGATGTTTTAGAGTAAGTTTCAAGGACTGGACCCTTAAGAACGACCTCAATGCTTCAGTGCACATTTACTAAGTACTAAGATATTCTCGTGCACAGTCACAGAATAATGATCAAAACCAGGAAATCTAGCTCTTATCTGACGCTCTGGTCCAAAGTCTATGTCCACCTCTTGCAAACGCTCTAAAACTGTCCTTCATAAGCTCCGTCTTCCCATGTCTAACCTGAGTGAGGCCCTTGAATTCAACTATTCCATCCCTTCACCAGGTTCCTTACCCCTCTATCGAGTTCTATCAAGGCTTTCCATGATGCTGTCTCTCAATCAAAATCCATTGGCTCTCTATCAAGCTCTCCAGTCCTTCAATCAAGTTCTGTTGCCTTCCAAGCTTTCCTATCTCTCCAACCCACCTTCCCTTAGAGAAACCCTTGCTTGGCCTGTTTCATGGTAGAGCCAGGGGTGCTCACAGCCCTCATCTTCAGAAGAGTGCCTGTGCTTCTCAGTTAGTTTCCTGGCTTTCTCCTCATAGTCCTCCCTGAAGTATACATCTACCACTCCAGCAGGAAGCCTACTCAGCAATCAGGGGAAGTATTCTCTCTGGTGTTTCTTATGATTTCTTTACAGTCAGGAATATGTGTTTCCGGTTATCTCCACACTTGTTCCCCTTTTATAGTAACCACACATTTTATTGTAAAATGACATGCCATTCGTGATAAAAGAAACTTCTTAAAAAGGAAAAGACATATCATGAAATTGTCTTCCTTCCATGTATAGCAACTCCAAGGATGATTTTTACCTGGTGTTCTCTATCTATCTATCTATCTATCTATCTATCTATCTATCTATCTCTCCCTTTTCCTCCCCCTTTCTCCCTCCATCTCTCTGAGTTATTTTTGTTTTTATAAGGTTCCACACTGTAGCTTAGGATAGACTACATTCACCAAGTAAGCCAAACTAAGCTAGAATATGCAGCAATCCCCCTACCTTGACCTCCCAATACCTCAGATTACAAGCATAGTCTTCATATTCTCTAAGATGCAGATTGTCCCTTGTCACTCACTCTCTTTCACACATAACTCTCAAGCTAAAGTGCCCATGTAATAGTGTACCATTTGACCTCATCTCCTGATACGTAATTCTTGTGCTACATGCAGAATGCTGCTTCCTGCTGTGGTACCCACCTGATGAGGTTTGAAGTCTGGGTAGAAGAAGTCTGAGGAAGGTAAAGGTTACCTTCAAGAAATTTGACAGGAGAAAGGTAAAGCAACTTGCCAAGATCACAAAGTCACTTTAGTGATAGGATTTGGACCAAATTTCACATCCATAAATTTAGAACATTGGGGTATATGCTCAGCAGAGTCAGAGATGATGAGGAAGAAGAGGGAGATTCTCAGGCAGCTGTCATGGTTTGCCATGGAAAAGGGTCTTTGTAAGTAAGTCTTAGAAGAGAAATCAGGGGAAAGCAGGGTTTGATTTTTACAGCTCTGTTATTTATTAACTTCCAGATGTTTTTATCTGTTCATGTCACCAACATGCCAATAACCTCCACTGACAACCTGACAGGCAGTGCAGTGACCTCTGTGGTACATTCTACTAACATACTTGCCCAGGAGAATGCAGCCAAGCTCTGTATAACCACCGAACTTCTCTCCTGGTTTTGCCAAACACGGTTGAGAAAGATATAAAGATACCACAAATCATGATGTCCAATTTTACCCAAGAAAACCGGAATCTAGTTGTGAATATGATGCTTTGTACTGGCCACAAACTTGGACTTCTGTGGTAGGGAACAAGTTAGGTTAGGCTCTCCCCTCCTTGTCAAAGCTCATGCAAACAAAAGTAGAAGTTACAAAGTCTCCTAACATTGCACCCTGGCTTTTTAGAGACTGGGAGAGAAACATTTCCCTGTGTGTGTGTGTGTGTGTGTGTGTGTGTGTGTGTGTGTGTGTGTGT
>JANHMN010000020.1:37431059-37448867 GCA_030674055.1 Rhabdomys pumilio
TCCTTCTTTCCTTCCTTCCTTCCTTCCTTCCTTCCTTCCTTCCTTCCTTCCTTCCCAGGTACTAGAAGTTGAATCCAGGTCCTCACACATGCTTGGCAAAGCACTCTATCACTAGGATAGATCCTCAGCCCCTTCTTACTTTTTATTTGGACACAAGTCTTACAAGTTATCCAGGCTCGTAGCTCACAATCTGCCTATCTTAGCCTTCCCAATAACTGGGATTACAGGCATATGCCACAGCCTGGTTATGTTGTCCAAATTTGTCAGATAATACCTTTTATAATTCAGATATGAAATATTGTCCCCAAAAACTCAAGTTGAAGGATTGGTTCTAGCTAGTGGCACTGACAGGTGACTAAATTATGTGGGCTCTGACATAATCAGTGGATTAATTCATAATGAGTACATAGATGAAAGAGACATAGGGTCTGCTTAAGAGAAACTAGTCACTGAGAGCATATATTTAAAAGGTATTTGCTGTCCCTGGCCCTTTTCTTTCTGTCTCTCTACTTTCTGGCTACTGTGAAGTGAAGGATGCCTCATACTAGCCCCTCCTGCCATGATGTTCTCTTGGCCAAAAGCAACAGAGCCAGTAACCATGGACTAGACTTCTAAAGCCATGAGTCAAAACAAAGTCTTTCTTCCTTTTAGATTGTTTTGCTTGTATTCATCCCAGTGACAAAAAGCTGACTAACACTCCACCTGACAATGTTTTGCAACAGGAAAGCACTGAGATTGTTTAACAGCCAAAAGTCCCACCTGTACTGAGCTGTATTCATGTTTCTCTCCAAATGAAGTAACAGCCCATTCTAACCTGAAAGGGTTAAAATTTTTCAGCAGGCTGAGCAAAACCAAGAGTATACAGGTCAGCTTGGTCATGAGCTCTGTGTTTCAGGAACTTGGCTGACCACGAGATAGATGGTTTATTACAAATAGGTTCTTTGAGAATAACCTATACAAAATGTTCCCCATGACTGTTCCTTGTACCCTGTCACAAACTGAATAATGGGCTGGAACTTTCCACAGGTACTCTCCAATAACCCTCCTTCACTCCCCGTGGATTATAGTTTCTTTCCTGGGTTGTGATTTTGGCCTTTAAATTTTCTCTGCCTCCAAAGCCCCGGGGTCAGACCCCACTGCCCCTGCGTGGGCTACAGGTCTTGACCTCAACATGTTGACTGAAATATACCTCATGCTGATTACATCAAGTTCGTGTCTTGTGAGTTAATGGGTGGCTGTGAATTCCTGAGACTTGGGTGAGGTCCTCCCTTCGTGAGGGCCTTACAAACCTGTAATCCCCTAGGAAACTTTAGTAACACATTTTATAGTCAAATACATTCTAGAATATATCAGAGAAGTAAGGATAATGAATCAGTCCACCATGGATCAGTTTTCATTGTATGCACAAAAAAAAAAAAAGGCAAACTGTATCCACTGAGTGAATTTTTTTAGATAACCCTTATTTACCATCTTATTCTTATGAATAATTGAGCATACCTATGATTAAAATAAGATGCATCACGGGAAATGACATGTATAGTGAACAAAGACTTACATAGTCCACTCCTGTCAGTTTAAACAGAAAATCACTCTCACCCAATCCTTAGCAATGAACTCTTCCTTCTCCTAAAGAAAAACCCAAGTAGTAACCAAGCGCTCTTGGGCTGTGTGCCTCCTTAGAGCCAATTGCTTCCTTGCAGTGTATAGACCCTGTGCTTTGTTTCTGAATAAAATCACTTGCATTATTTGTGTAAATGTTTTCGATTATTTGAACAAAATGTAATAACCTAAATACACTAACCCATGCAGAGAACCCCTGCCTCAGTAAAAATCAGAGACCTGAGAAAAAGAAAAACAAGGCCATACATATGCCTGGAGGGAGGCAGTGTGATTATGGAGGACTAGTACAAAGGTCCTAAGGTGGAAAGACAGTTGAAGAAGCAGAGACCAGTGAGGCTAGAGGAAGGATTGGTTGTGGGGATGTGAGGAAGATAAGACCAGAAGGACTCTACCTGGGTTCTTGTAATGGATATGAACTCCATGCAAAGCTTTTCATGAATTGTCCTTTCTTACCTGGGTTCTGGCTTACAGATTCTTTCTCAAATCCCTTCATGTTGCTCTCCACCATATATTATGCAATTGGTCTGTTCTATAGTCCACTAGAACACAGCTTCTCTCTGCCTGGCCAGGTCTTCTTACTAAACATAACCCGGACAAGGTTGGCGGTGTCTCTGAAACCCCGGGCCACAAGATCATCCTACCTGGGTTCTCAAGAGTGTCCTGTAAGAGCCCTGGATTCTCTAAATTACCATTTTCTCCAGGTTGGTCTTTTTGTGTTCCCAGCTCCCAGAGCACAGAGTAATGTCAAACACTGAGAGTTGGGCTAAGAGATGTGTGAGTTTCTCTGGCTTCTCCCAAACAGAGACAAATGCTCCAGAATATTCTTTTGCTCTGAGTATCACCAAAGTCAGAGCTCTGATGTTCCCAACTTCTCAGCCTAACTCTGAGTTTGTTCTGTGTAGCATCGTTTTTGTCAAACGCAAGAATGACCCTTTTGAACTGAGAATTGTTTTTGTCCAAATATACTTAATAAAAAAAATTGATGATTCTATGTTAATAAATTGTTGTGGACTTTTCTTCTTCTTCTTCTTCTTCTTCTTCTTCTTCTTCTTCTTCTTCTTCTTCTTCTTCTTCTTCTTCTTCCTCTTCCTCCTCCTCCTCCTCCTCTTCTTCTTCTTCTTCTTCTTCTTCTTCTTCTTCTTCTTCTTCTCCTCTTCCTCCTCCTCTTCCTCCTCCTCCTTCTTTATTTTGTTTTTGAGACAATGTTTATCTGTGTATATATACTTGCCTGTCCTAAAACTCACTCTGTAGACCAGGCTCCCATGTGCTGGGATTAAAGGTGTGCGGCCTGCCAGAACTTTCTTCTTACTATATGCTGTACTCTCATCTGCATGCAGTCTTGTACTTATCCAATGAAATCAGCTAAGACTAGATTATTCACTTATTTCAGCAAAAGGAAGGATGCTCTTTAATAAGACATAGCTTTAAACCATTACCTAATAAACCAATATAAAGTTAATAATTTAAAGCACAACTAATTATTATCACTAATAGTTATAAAGTTCATCATTTGAGCCCAGCTTAACTGGGCAGGCGGTTTTATGGTCTTCAGTCATGAAATACCATCTAGGCTCAAGTTAAATGAGGCTGACTTTTGGTGGCATGATAGACATCTTAGTTACCATCCTATAGGCTCATTTGACCTTATTATTGACAAGGTGGCTATTAGATTCCAAGAGAACAGAGGCATAATGCCTCCATGCTTAGAGCCAGCACTGTATCATTTCCATCTTTGACAGCTGGGAGGAAGAGACCCAGGCTAAATTCTCATGGTCACAGGGTGACTCAGACCTATCTTCTTTAGTGTTTACCTTTCAAAGATAATGACTCCCAAGCCCTGAAAGCATACCAGATAGCAAAAAGCTTCTTTAGCTTTTATGAATATTTAAGAACAAGTCATCGGACTAACAGAAGAATTGCTGGCTTTCCAGGGGAATGTTCCAAGAAAGGAAAGGAGAAGATGCCTTTCTTTCCATGTGTACACTGGAAAATGTACTGTTTTAAATTTACCCTGGCTCATGATGATGAGATAAAAGCAATGAGTACTGTATGAGTCTGTGTCCTGAGTCCGTGGAAAATTCACAGCATTCAGATTTCAGAAGGAATCACCTGGGATCAGGCAAGGCACTGATCTTCAGAAGATGAGATGGAAGTCTGCTGTCCTAAGGATCATCTTGCTCAGAAAGGCAGGAGGTGGGTGGTTCTAGAATGTTCTAAGTACTCTTTGGCAGTATCTCTGGACAGGTAGTCTGAAGTATTCTAGTTGAGAACTCAAGCATGAGAAATGCTTTGCCATATGTGAAACCCACACTAGCCAAGCTTTGAGATCTTATGGGCTCAGAATCCCCTTACTGGAAGCCCTTCTTGATACCTAGGCCATAGTAAAACACTTACTTTCGGTAACAACAACAACAAAAAAAAACGCAAACATTTTCAGTAAGCTTCTGCAAACCACAAAGGGTGGCAACAACATCCCCTTTCCCACTTCAAATCACAAGTACCTCTGAGGTGAGAGTGACCTGAGCCAAGGAAACATGCCTAAGGATAGACAATTCCAGAACCCCCAACCAAGAGCAAGAGGCAAGTTGGCAGCAGAGGCTTGAAGAATAACACAAAATGGAGCGCAAGGTTCAGAAAAAAATACATGCTCAGAAGCAGAAGAGACTGTCACTAACTGAAAATTTATATTTTTATCATAAAATAAACTTTAGTATAAAATAAAGTTTTAAAAAATGAAGTTTTAAGGATGGCATGGAAGACAATATATTGTTTTAATCACTAAATTTGGTATCACAGGCCTGTAATCACCATACTAGGAAGGCAGAGGCAGTCACAAAGCACTCCAGAGGTAAAGGCAGGAAGATTAGAAGGGCAAGGTCATCCCAGTTACATAGTTAGCACGAGTTCAGCCTGAGCTACTTGTACTTGAGCCCTTGTCTCCAACAAAAAGAAAGGGGTTAATGAAAAAGAGAGGAGAAGATAAGGGGCAGGGGGGGGGGGGAAGAAGGCAACACTCTTCCTTAAGCTCAAACCAAGGACAACAAAAAAGCATTGTGTCTTGCTTTACAGAGTGCAGCCAAAAGCAGAACTAGAGAATTACCAGCATCATCTGCTGTTTTCCCCAGGCACTGTAGATGGCAATTGGGAGGGGATGGAAAATGTGGACAGGAAACCGAGGGAACAGATTCTGAAAAGTGTGGCACTTTGCCATCTGCGGTATGTGTTTCTGGGTCCAGCTGTGGTTCTCTATCTCCCACTTCCTCCCTCTCAGGGTGTCCAGACTCTGCTGCAAACTCGGCTGGAAGGATGGAGCCTAGTTCTTCCGGATCCCAGTCCAGCTGGGAGTGAGGAGGTTGGGAGGGGTGGGGAAGATGAGGCCGTTCTTCTCAGATCTTAACAGTTACAGCCCTTTAAGACAAAGGCCTTCTCTAATGATCTTCAATAAAACAGCTCTTTGCCTTGTTTGCATGCCTTTATTTGATGTGGACTTGTCTGCATACACTTTATTTGGGGTGAACCAGAAGGTATATATGGACTTTGGAGAGTGGGAAGGCGTTTTTGTTTTGTTTTGTTTTTTTTTTTTTCAGGGTAAATGAAAATCACTGGCTAACGTTTAAAGTTCTGTGAATGCCTCATGTGTATGGAGAGGCATTCCAGGAATCCCAGGTACTTGCTTGGCAGGTTCTTATGAGGGCTGGGGAGTTTGTAAGTCTGTCAAAGACTACTCACTCTTCCCAAGCTAGAGGCTGTGGGGATCCCCAGACAAGGTCAGGGAAGGGGAAGCCCTGCTGGTAACGGAAGTCCTCCATTTTGCACTAAGCTCAGATGATAAACTTCGACCTTAATTTGTGCTTCACTTCCTCTGCTGTCTTCCTCTCAGGGCATCCAGACACTGCTGCACACAGGGCTGGAAGGATGGAGTGGAGTCTGGAATAGGCAGGATTTCAGTCCAGCTGGGAATCTGTTGTGGGTGGGGAGGCTTCTCTGAGGATGTTCACTGAAACAGCTCTCTGAGACAACTTTAGCTTGTGCCTATACCTTTATTCAGGGTGGGCTTACACACATACACTTTATTCAGGGTGAACCAAGAGTTTTAGGGAAGGTGGATGAGAATGTCCAGAGTTGGCAAATGTCTCTGGCTGAAGGTCACTGAGGCATTCCAGGAGTCTCAGGTGAAGGACTACGTGACATTCCTCAGGTCCAGAAGCTCCCAGGTAGAGAAGAGGAAGCCCTGCTGACAAAGCTCAGGGCTTTCAGTGAAATCAGACTTCAACCTTAGCAGCAGGGTTTCCTCATAGCCATCAAGCCTGATAACCTAAGTTCAAACTCTATGGTGGAAGGAAAAAAACCTACTCTTGCCAGTTATTCTCTAACCTACACACACACACACACACACACACACACACACACACACACATAACAGGAGTATACACACACTCAAAAAAAACACACATCAAAATTAGAAAATTTAGCACACATACATTGGCAATAACCTTTAGTTGGTTTATAAGCTCTTTAGTTGGACTTAAGAACCACTCAGCAGGAGAGAAGTCATACTTGGTTCTGGAAAACTAGCCACTACCCAGGGCTGGTGAAGTCATGGGTCTCAAAGAAAAACCTAAAACTGCAAGTTTACTAAACCAGCATAATCCCTAACTACATTATAAATATCTGTCCTACACACAAGTAAGTGTAGTTCTCACCTCTCACAAAGGAAACTTCTCTTTACAACACAAGGAGAACAATATAGAAAAAAAAAAAACAACCAATAAAAATGCAAGAGTTCTGGAGCCCAAACTGATAGATACAGCTACAGTTCAATTCCAGAACCCAAGGCTTAGAGATCATTGCAGAAGAGGGATTCGAAAGAGCCAGAGGAATGACGTTACTGTACGAAGATGTCTCTTAGGAAAGTAAGAAGCTACACCAACAAAGTCCAAGTAGATAGAGATGATTAAGACAGAAATAAAGAGATTGATGATAGGTAGATAGGTGATATAGATGATTGATTGATTTATTGATTGATTGATAAATGATAGATAGATAGATAGATAGATAGATAGATAGATAGATAGATAGATAGATAGTCAGGGCTACACAGAAAAACCCTTATCATGTGTACCCAAGTCCTACCTAGCTATCAGTTCCATGTAGAAGAGAAAAAAAGACTTATCTGGCACACACAAAAAAATTCAGTGAATCTACTCCCTTTCATTTCTTTCTGAAAATGAAAAAAAAAATGATGGTATGCTAACCCTAAATGAAGTAGATATGCAAACTTAAAAGGACACAAGAGGGCTAATACATATAGGGCTAACACACAGAGACTATGACTCCATACACAAGATATGCACAAATTCAAACCATTAAAAAGTCCCACCAAAAAAAAAAAAAAAAGTTCCACCAAGAAGGAGAAATAGACACATAGTCCCATCCCAACTAAGAAACTATTTCTCCAACGGACTATCACTGGGTACATCAACCACACTCCAGGGCAGGCTCCATGCCCAGGAGTAGTTGTCTAACACAAAAATGGACTGCATACTTTTTGTGCACTTTTTGTTTTCTGTTTGCTAGGTTGGCTTGGTTTGGTAATTTTGTCTTACTGGTTTTTGTTTGTTTGGGGTTTTTAAAAAAAAAAAACATGGAATTAGATCAGTAGGGAGGTGAAGCAGATCTGGGACGATTTAGAAAAGAGGAAATAATGTGAGCAAAATATATTGTACAAAAAAAATATTAAAAGAGAAAAAAAATTAACCAGACTAGAAAGACATCAAAAAGAAAAAGCAGCACAGATGGACAGTCAACTTCAGCACAGATTAGGACATCGAAAGTATTTGTAATGTTATAAAGATGTGTTCTTCTATTATAAATCTTTTAATGAAGAGGTTCTCCAAAACCATAAGATACAAAAGTATGTGTCCATACTTCTGTGCGTCTCTCTGTGTAGGTGTGTACATCTGAACAAGTTTTAGAGCTCCTGGGCCCTGTTCAGTTCTAGCAGCTTACAAATTTGAATCTGCATTTCTATCAAGTGTTGGGAGCCGACTTTTAGCAGAAAGCGGCTAGAAAGCAGCTAGAAAGCAGCTATCATCTTTGCAGCCATCTGGAGCCATATACTCTGACATGAGACTTGTTTTTCAACAGCCTACAACAGCTGAAGCACACTCTGATAAACATCTTGTTTATCCCACATAGCTTGTTTTGCTGTTTAGTGACTCCAGCTGCATAGTGCACGTGGTAAAATGTCTTCACCTGTGTTCTCCTGCGTGTGCTTATCAATACCCAGGATTTCCTTGTAATAGTGTCAATAGGTCCATAGAAGTAGTCAATAGGAGTCAATAGGTGTCAATAGGAGGTGTGAGTATAGTCTATGGGAGACAGTAAACGAGACTTGACTACAGATCCTCTGACTTGTCTCTATTCTTCGAGTCTCTTCCCCTTCTTCCCCCCACTCTCTCTCTTGCTAGACACTGACCTGCAGAACAGAGCGGGCTGGTACAGTCAAATGTGAGTATTACCTCTAAGATAATGCAACCCAGACCATCCTGGCTACCTAAAAATACCCAAGTCCTACTTTCATTTGTTAAGAGGGTGAAGAGTCAAGGCTGCGAATGCTACATGCCTCGTGTTTCTCTAACAGCACTGTAGCCATACTCACTTTGACATACATAGACCCAACAAACTGAGGGACAGTGATGCACCTTTAAGAAACTTGCAAGCTTTGGGGCTATGGCTTCCCACAAAGAGGTAAGCAGTCAATGTTTTGCAAGCAAAGCAGGAAATATGTTGAAAGTCGTAACCACAGCAAAACTTCCACATCAGGCTATGAAATGTCCTCTAAATACGGGGATAGCATTTACCATCAAAGACTCAGATAGAGCCAAATCTCACTGCCTGTAGAGTTAGATGTCTAAATATCTTGGCCAGAATACAATCACCCAATCCAATAGTTCTCAACCTGTAGGTCACAACCCCACAGGAGTTGCATATCAACATTATAATTCATAACTAGTAAAATTACAGTTATGAAGTAGCAACAAAATAATTTTATGGTTGGGAGGTCACTTCAACATGAACTGTACGGTTAAAGGGTTGGGTTGCATGCAGCATTCAAAAGGCTGAGAACCACTGATTATCCAAAATGACGTTCAATGTATAGCAAATTATTATAGAAAAAAAGGCAGAAACCCCATACTTCACGTCTACAAAAACGAGATGCACTGTGGTGAGATGGGATAGTAAATGGTAGTTCATTGTCTAATGTGTTAGATCAAAGTTTAAAGATAAGGGGTTAAAAACTACACAGTACCCATAAGTTGTTACGGGAGTCCACAGGTCTACTATGTGGGGAAGGAGCCTCCAAGCCACATCAGAAACATCATGAAGAAGCGTTTATTCCAGCAGACTCAGCACCACCCTATTCTCAAAGCCTCAATTCTCAAGCGATACATCACATCAAGCGATACATTCAGAGGCACTGGTCTAGAAGACGTGGGGACCCAGCACATTTATTCACAACCCAAACTACTGTCATGCTTGAGCCTAGAATAAAGTCCCCAGGAAGATGTGATTCCAGGCATTCTTCTGGGAAGACCTAGTTTAATGCCAGAAAGACTGTTTCTTTAAAGGTCAACAGCACATCGTGAAGACTTAAGCTTCAAGATCCAAAGTTTAAGGTCAGCTCAGCAAGATGATCTGGTGAGCAAAAGCACTTGCCCCACAACCCTAACAACCTGAGTTCCATCCCTGAATCACCCAGTGGAATGAGAAAACTGGTTGCCAAAAGCTGTCCTCTGACCTCTACACATGTGTCATGGAATACACATACATGTACACACATATACACTTACACAGATAATAAATATTCTTAAAGTTCAATGTTAAGAGCTTGAAAACAGACCTTGAAATTTCTGTTTATGCTTTTTGTCTATTATGGTCAGCTGCCTCTCAGGGATGGGACATTTCATTTGATGAATCAAAAGCAGTTGGAAGCATATCAAGAACGTTTTTTCAGAATGTCATCTGTAGGAGAGAGATGTGTCTTTGCCACTCTTTGCATGACTCCTCTGGGTGGTGTAGGTGTGCTGGAAGGGTGGAAGGGTCACTTCCTGGGGTTTTGTCACAGAACATTTGAACCACTTAAGCAATCAAGTATGAGTCACAGGTGGGGGTAGATGTGACAGTCCCAGAGTCTAGCCTCGAAACGCCTGCTTTAAAACAGAAGCTGTGGGGACTGGAAAGAGTGTACTGAGTTTCAGAATGACTAGGAAGCCCCCTCATCTGCTTCCTCCAAGCTAAGCATCACCATACTCGGAAACCTTACTAGAAAGTCTTGCATACTTGCAGAGAAATGAGATGTGGGAAGACCCAGTAATGAGCTTCTCGGCAATCCCTCCTCTAGCCCTATGCTTTCAGGAGCCCCTCATGCACATCACATAGTCTACCTGCAATAAATAGGTTCAGGTTCAGCAGACTGATAGTGTAGCTCAGTTGGTAGAGTGTTTGGCTAACAGGCACCAAGTCCTGGATTTGATCCTGAGAACCAAAGAAACTGAGCATAACGGTGAGATTTTGTACTCCCAACACTCAGGAGGCAGAGGGCTGCAAGTTCACTGCCATCTTTGACTATATAATGAGCTCGAGACCAGACTTGGATACAGGAGATCCAGACTCGAATAAGTAAATAAATAAATAAATAAATAAATAGGAGCTAAAAACAGAAAAGTCTAATAATAGTTGTACATAATATAAACTAGTGCTTCTCAAGTCATTGTAGAAAGCCGCGGTGAGCGGTGACAGCATTCGCCATTACAACATGGCGCTGGCACCCAACACTCGTGGGTAAACAAGTAAATTGCGCATGTGCAAGTGGTGAAAGCGCGCCAAGTCACCGCCCAACCCGGGGCATCATACGGGGTTTTGAGCAAGCAGCCAATCAGATATGTCCACGCCACCCTAGGGTGTATATAAAGCAGCGCCATCTTGGGTCTCGCTCTCTTCCTCCACTCATCACAATAAACACTTGCTGCAGAAGGATCCTGGTGCCTGGGTGCGTTCTTGCCGGCGAGATGATTGCGCGGGCCACAAGTCATCATATATGCATAAAGTACCTGAGGATCTTATCAAAACTAGTCCTCTGATGCTAAAGGTCTGGGTTGGCTCTGAGGTTTGGGATCTCTAACAAGGTCCCACCAGAGCCCATGTTGCTGGTTCTCAGCACGCTGTACATTGATGAAAGGCTTAATCAAGACACATGTTTACTCCTCATTTAGGTGCAAGAACCCTAAAGTCTGACTCTGCTGGAAACATTGAAATTATGTCATGGTAAGTAACACCAAAGATGGGAACTCTGGCTTCTGCTTCCCAGTCTTCATTCTGTGACTCTCATACTTAGGAGCACCTTGTGAATCAAGATGGCTCCTGGAAAGCTAGACCACCCATGCTCCAAGCCAGCAGAAGGAGGCATCGCAAGAGGGGAAGGTAATATTCTACAAACCAAAGCGGCGCCTTCAAAAGTGACTTTTGTAGTAGCTCTCTACCTGTTACTCCATCATTTGCCCATCAAGGAAGCTTCGAGAGACCAAGAAAGGTTAAGTTTTCTCCGAAACCAATGCGCTCAGCTTTAAAACTGTAAAGTTACAGTGTCAGCTTCATCCTTAGATCCTGCTGACTCAGGTTTGTGCCACCTGCCAGAGGGAGTGTGGTTTTCACAGCTTCTCTCGAAATGCTGTTTTGGGAAGGAAAAAATCTGGGCTCTGCTGTCATCACTCTCCACATCACCCAAGAGCTACAACTTGGAGTTAGAATGAAAGTAGGTGAAAACCTGCTGACAGTGAACAGAGCAGAGGGTGGCCTCTTCTGTTAGAATCACACAAACTGGAAGACTTTGGGCCTTGTTTTGAAAACTGGCCTTGGTCTTGCTTCTAAGATCTGAAACCCATCTTGTGTTTCAAAGGGTAGGCCTTTTCCCCTGGGCCTAAGAACTTTTGGCGCACAGAAGGGGATTATCCTCTGCCCTATTCTGGCTAGCCTGCCTGCTCCTCTTTCTCATCTCAAAGACTTGATAATGTCTGTGCTTACTCCACTTTTCTTCATGAATCCCTGGGTCCCTTCTACTTTCAACAGAATCTCAAGAGAGCCAAAGCTAAACCACTAGCAAAGTCTTGTGTACACTCCTTGATGCTTTAGATAATTTTCTCCTATGCTTCATGTCTGTATTACAGTCCTATGTCTTCTCACCTAAGAAAGTAAGTTCTGGGATAACTTTGGGGGGAAATCATTGATGTGACAAGGAATGATCTATTATAAGCCACTAGTACAAAAGGGGTTGCCCAACCCAGGTGGCAGCATCAACTAAGTGCTATGGTTTAGGTATGGTTTAAGTATGAGCCCTAGAGGCTCATGTGTTAGAGACTTGGTCTATTATGCTATGATGTGGAAGAGAACAAGACCTTTAAAAGATGGCTCTAAGTAGTTATGTCGGTAGGAGGTAGCCATCAATCCCTGGAAGGAACTGATGGGATTTTCTTGGAGTTCTGGTCCATTCCTGAAAAAGGGTCCTTAGAAAAGAGCAAGCCCCACCTCCTGTCTCTCCCTATGATCTCTCCTTTTATGTTAAGCACCTAAGGGACCTCATCAAAGAGCAACGCCAATGTCAGCCTCCAGAATGATGACCTAAATAAATCCCTTTTCTTAATGAAGTATCAAATCTTGGGTATTTTTTTTATAGCAAGATAAATAGATGAACATATTAAGATAACTGGAGTCCCTCACCGTGGAATGTGGCAAGAAGTCACAGGGAAACATTTGCTTGTTAGGAGCAGTATTTAAAAAAAAAAAAAAAAGAGGCATATTGTAAACCTACAATAAATTAGAGCAATAGTGCCACAAACTTTTTTTTCCACTTGAGACAGCATCCTGTTACAAGTCAGATTGACCTCAAACTCACTTCTCCGCTCCTCGAGTGCTCTGCAGGCATATGCCTTTATACCCAATTCCCCCAGACTCCTTCTGTGGCTTTCCTAGCTCCCTACAATAATCAGAAAAGATCATAGCTATTCTATCCTATTCATGTCATGAACCAATGTGTGGAATCCCACAATGTGTGCGATTGGTCCAGGCAAGGTGCTTACTTGGTGCCTGCTGTACTATTTATCCATTCCTGACTAACATAGAAAAGTCGCAACCTAGGAAAGAAGTATCCTTCTGCCTTCTGTACAAAGGCAACATTGATCAGGCCAATGTGACCATCAACCCAAAGGAACTCAGTCATAATATTTTCAAGGCTGTCTTAAAGAAAATGATGATTTCCTAAATGCCACAATGATTCAACCACCATAATCAAACCTCCAGGAACAAATATGCTCACTTTTTTTCTCATGTAAAATCTAAGCTAGAATTACAGCTCCATTCTACGAAAGTGCCAGAATCTCTGGTTATTTGCCTCTTGCTCTGACAATTTCAGTGCTGTCCTCGCCTACACTGTCAAGGGTTTCTCAGCATATCCACATTGCAGCAAGCAGGAAAAACGATGTGGAAAAGTTCTTACCCTCTAAAGGTATCACCTGGAAGTTGCATGGATTGGTGTCGTCAAATTCCATTGACCAACACAAGAAGTGAGAAGTAACAACATGGAGGTGTTAATCCTGCTCTAGGAAGCCTTGTGACTAACTCAAAATCAGAGCTTTGTTACTTTGACAGAGAGAAAATGACAGAGAATATTTCTAGTTTTTTCTGGAGAAATCAGACTTTAGTCTTCTTGAGGAAAAAGAAAGACAGCTGTCGTACAGAAAGTACTACAGCTGCAGGAGAGTAGGAAAATGACCACAAACAGGCCCCAGTATCCTGTGAGACCAAACACCACTGCTCTTACAAGTGGGCATCCTGCCCCCAATATTAGAGGCTGCAATAGCCAGAAGTCTC
This sequence comes from Rhabdomys pumilio, assembly GCA_030674055.1. Classification (NCBI taxonomy): domain Eukaryota; kingdom Metazoa; phylum Chordata; class Mammalia; order Rodentia; family Muridae; genus Rhabdomys; species Rhabdomys pumilio. The sequence goes on from JANHMN010000020.1 coordinate 37,444,605, forward strand.
TGCTGCATCTAAGAAATTCAGTCCTAGTGGGCAGTTGTGTCTTCTATAGATGGGGAAAATGAATCTTAACTGCTTTATTATCTACCTTCTGGCCTTTGGCCTTAATCAATTAAAGAAGAAAAATCACATCAGAATTAGTTGCTTTGGGCCCTTGTTTTGTGGAATAGAAACAAACCATCAGTGAGAGATGTTATCTAGCTTCCTCTGTGTAGAAGGTGCAGACAGAGATCAGGAGGGTCCTCTGACTAAGACCACAAGCTCAGGATGTATGGGCCATAATAATACAACAGTAGTTGAGCTACGGGAGCAGAGTTTTACATCGTGTGCAGCAGAGTCAGTTACACAGCTTCACTGAGGCTCCCTGTGTTAGACAACTGTTGATGTCCACAGCCCAATAGAAAGTCACACTGTGGGATAATCTGGGGATTGAAGCCGGAACCTGACACACGGACTCAGGTTGCTAAGAGAAAAATCCTCTAGGGAGGTAAAAATGGTTTCTGAAGGATATGACTAACAAGACTCCTTGGCCAGCAATAATTAGTTGTCCAAATCAGAGCCCCTTTTGAAAATAAAAAATCCAAAATCACTTAACATACCTTACCAGATTTGCGATACATGTGAGCCAATACCGGGCAAGCTCAGAGATAGAGACACTCTGCTAAACTTAAGAATGGGCATCTTCCTGACCAGAAGCAGATTGTACCAGAACACTAATGCTCCTAAACGGCCCTCAGATCGAGATACAACATGTCAGGAAGCATCAGAAGGAAAGAGGCCAGGATGGGGATTACTGTGGTTCTTGACTAAAGAAAGTAACCACAGAACAGGGCTTCGGCAATGACTGAAAATTCAGCTCTGTAAAACTACTACTGATGATAAACAAACTTATCAGAAACTCAATTCAAACCAACTTGATCAAAAAGAAAGGGAGGGAATTTGTGGTTGACATAATCAAACCACAAAGAATTTAAAGATAGAGCTGGAGTCAGAGACAACTGAATTTAGAGATTCAAATATTTTCAGGACTTTCTCTATGTGTAATTACATCTTCATCAGCTCAGGCTCATAAACAAAAATGCCATAGACTTGGCGGCCTCCGTCCCAGATATTAATTTCCCACAGCTCCGGAGACAGGGAAAGGGATGGCAAGTTTGATTCAGGTAAGGATTCTCTTCCCACCTTGCAGATGGGTACAGATTTGTGCCTGCTTGTTCATCAATGTCTATCCTGTAGGAAAAACTCAGTCTGATCTAGCTGTGGTGGTGGAGAGAGTGAAGCCACTAACAAAAGCTGGCCTTGCCCTTCTGTGACTAACAGTATCTGCTAGTGTTAACAGAAAAGGCCTCTCACAATGACTAAACTGAGAAGCAGAAGGTAGCCTTGAAAGTTTACAGTGTCAGCAGCTTTTATCTAAAGGTCCTGTCAGCTGCTGGAACTCAGTGTCCCAGTCACAGAGTGTGAGGCAAAATGGCTTAAAGTTCAAGGAAGAGCCCACTCTTACAGAGTACTGGGAATCAGCAGTTTCCAAGAGGAACAGAAAGAAGGAGGTCCGGGGTGGGGGAAGAAAAGGGGTTAGTCTTTTCAGGGGAATATAATCTGGAACAGAAGCTGCCAAGGACTTCCATCGATGCAAGCCTCAGCTCTAGGATGGGGTCTTATAAGCCACAGCCAGGAAAACAGCATTCGCTGCAATGATAAGAAACAGGAAACCAACCAAGCCTTCCAACCATCACACACACACATCATACACCAACCATCCCGGCAGCACACAGAAGCAGCATGAGGAAATGCTGAGAGTTTAAAACATGGGGTGCCTGGCCTTAATCAAAAACCCTGAGCTATCATTGTTCTCTTATAATAATAAGCATTTCGAGGTTATTACAAGCCTATGGCAAAAACATCTTTGAACGGTCCTTGGGAAGTCCACTCCCTGAATGGCACTACCAGACTGGGCTTTGGTCTGATTTTCTGCTGAAGGAAGGAACATTTATTTTTTCACTGCAAGGGAGTGGACAGAGCCAACGTTACGTGTAAAAGGCCAACAGGAGATCCTGCTGTAGTCAGAAGTATCTCAAAGAGTTAATGGAACTCATACGTATGAGAATTGTTTTCCCTGGGTCACCTTACTGAAGGTGCTCACTTCCTGCTACCAAGCTATTGGAACTAGCCTGAACCACTCTGGGTGTATAGCACATTCTAGTTCCTTTCAGTAAGTATCAAAAGTTTCAAGTTGTTCAAAAGTTGAAGTCCACCTATCACCCTGTAGCTGTACTTTAAGTCACCTCAAACACAAGTCTCAGGATGACTCCTGCCCCAAACGCAGACAGCTGTTACCAAGCAGATAATGCCTTAAAGCACTAGGAGACACTGAGGCAGGGAGGACTTAAAAGACCCCCAGCAAAGATGTGAACACATGCTAGTGGTAACTGACATAACTGATCTAAACATACTTATTCACATACAACTGGTTACTTATAGTTGGGTACTTACAGGAAGTGAGGTCTATCTACTATTTTTGCTTTCAAAATCCCTATGTAATCAAATCACCCAAAAGATCAAGTCTGACCCCTGAGTGCATACTGAGACATATAGAACAAAGAGATGACTCTTTGTTCAGTGAAAACATGAACATTACAAATGAAGGTACATTTTGTGTCTCCTAAACCAAACATTTCTATATAAGGTACGTAAGGTTTTTACCAGGAAGCCCCACACCAAGGTGCCTTCAAGGAGGAACTGGGTGATTATGAGCGAGGCAAAGTTCATCCATCCAGGTGCAAGCACCAGAAGGATAATGGTCTAGTATGCAGCACCAGGTGTTTGGAATCTTCACAGAACAATGACAGGCCATAACCAGATGAGTAGGACTGGGATCTACCTAGCCATGGATGAAAAGTGAAGTAATTAAAGGAGACTCCTAGGAAAGCATCCAGTCTCTCAAACCCAGGAAGATGGGTAACAGGTGAGAAAAACATCTAAGACATAGTCACTGAGGCGACACTTTGAAAGAGATTAAGACTCCAGCCATCAGTGACTATTGCAAACGACGTGAATAAAAACAGCTGGTTCTGGGGAGACAGAAATCCCAGGTGTGAGAAACCAGACTCAAGTCAGGGACACAGTTGAAGTGTCTGAAGATTAGGCTTAGAATATTAAACTAAGCCCCCTTAAATGTTCCCTCTCAAAGTCAGAACTGATCCCAGAAGTAGGGACATTTCCATCAGCATTTTCAGAAAACTAACTTCGAGTGGCTCAAAGATTAAAGGAGTTATTGAGTCACAAAATGGGAGCTCAACAGCGAATGCCTTAGCTAGCTTCATCCAGTTGCCCCAGCTCTGCCTTTCAATGAGTGCTTTGACTCTGCCTCTCTCAGGATGGTTGAGGGAAGAAATCGTCTGCAGGCTAATAGCAAAGGGCACTCACTATGCTGAGCTTGGATGTAGAAATGGCTGCACACCAGGGTCCCTGAATTCATTAGCCACAGTGAATATCTGAACAAGGTTATCCTTTTTTTTCAAAAAAAAAAACTTTATTGGTATATATTCACATTAAGTCATGTACATTGGTTATATTTGCCCTTTGCTGTCTGTCTTCTTCCTCTAGTTCCCTTCATTCTCCCAGTCATGCTTCTAACCTCATGAGAGAAATGAGAGGAAACGTGACGTTATGAAGATCTATCTGGTTACATCCATTGTCCTTCGAATGACATCGCTTCATTCATTTTTATGACTGAATAAAAGACGATTGTGTATATATTTTATTTTGTTTACGTATCCATCTGTTGACAGACACCAGGCTCCTTCCTGAAAGTGGTTACGTGAGTAGTACTGCAGTAAACGTGGATGTACACATTCTCTGTGTCATGTTTACTCAGAATCTTTTGAAAATATTCCCAGAAATGAAATAGCTAGGTCATGTAGTAGTTCTGTTTTTCACTTTCTGAGGAACTTTCATGCTGATTTTTGTAGTGTCTGAATGAATTCACATTCCCCCTAACAATATATAAGGGTTCCCTTTTCCCCACATCTTTGCTATGTTGTTATTTCTCCTTCTTCTTCTCTTCTTCTTCTTCTTCTTCTTCTTCTTCTTCTTCTTCTTCTTCTTCTTCTTCTTCTTCTCCTTCTCCTTCTCCTCCTCCTCCTCCTCCTCCTCCTCCTCCTCCTCCTCCTCCTCCTCCTCCTCCTCCTCCTCCTCCTCCTCCTCCTTCTTCTACTTTATTTTTTTTTAACTTTTTATTGATTCTTGGTAAATTTCCCATCATGC
>JANHMN010000020.1:37448877-37495061 GCA_030674055.1 Rhabdomys pumilio
GTGTGTGTGTGTGTGTGTGTGTGTGTGTGTGTGTGTGTGTGTGTATTTAGGGATGAGCACTCCATAGGTCACTTACTTAGTCGTGATTCCCTGTATTAACTGCTGTCCACTGCCAAAAGAAGTTTCTCTGATGAAGGCAAGAGATACATTAATCTATGGGTATAAAGGTTATTACTTAGAAGGCATTTTGATACTATGTCCCATTTAACAAACTATATTAGTAGATTTTTCCCCAAGGGCCTACCTATGGCCTCCCTAGACATGGTTACCAAATAGCCCAACTTTTGATGGCCACGAGTGCCTCACCCAAATGACCAGTCCCAGGAAGAGGAAATGATGTTATAAAATGTACTACCTAACAAGATAGTGAACTGCCTACCTCTTATCTATTCAAATATAATACACACAAATAGCCCGGGTAACTTACCATAACTTCCCTTAACTGGTATAAAAGAATCCCATTTCTCCTTGTGATAGAATTCCATTTGAGCATTCACCTATTGTGTTTCTATCCACAGTGTTTACACTTTATTGAAACTTGTCATTTCTAGCATGGTAAACACTTTTCTTACTCCACATCCTGCTGCTGTCACCATCGACACAGCCACTGTTGCCACATTGGGTTTCTTCTTTTTGCAAGCACAACAATACGTGTTTAGGAACCATGGAAAAAAGTGTGGGTATCAGAGAAGCACAGACTACAGAGGAATTCAGCAGCAAAAATTGGCTGACTCTATTATGAGGAGAGTGAGTGGGTACCACCCTTCAAGAAATTCCATCACTGTGAAGGGATGGCACACAGGTCAGAGTTTCGGAAGGCGTGCACACGCACGCATGTGTGTGTGTGTGTGTGTGTGTGTGTGTGTGTGTTGTTTGTTTTGAGGATAGATTAGGTGGCCTATGAACTCCAAAACCCTCTTGCCCCCATCTCCTTAGTATTGTTGAAATTATCCCAATGGAGAAAATGAAATGCTTGGACAATAATACAGGCTGTAGAATGACTGTCTTGGTCAAAAGGAAGGATACTGCAGTATGTGCTGAGCTGGTTAAGACCCTGTAGCTAGCTTTGTCACTTCCTGGCTGTGTGACTTCGGCAAGCATCCAGCCTCACTGTGCTTTCTCGCCAGCATAGCAACGATCTTAACAGCACTCGTTCCTTGCACAAGCAGCGTGACGTGTTGTTTGTGTTGACCGCTAGTTGTTCTTTAACAATAAAATGCCACACACTTAGGATGGTGAGAAGCCCAGCTCTTAGCTCTGATACACTGCTGAGGACCGAGCTGCTGTTCTGGTCAAGGGGTCAGGGTCTCGAAGAATGGAGACAAGGCAGAGGTTCTGGAGTCAAGTCTCAAGTCTCCTTTATTGTCTCTCTTCTATTGGCGCATATTCACTCCTCTTGTCTCCTATTAACACATATTGTCCTCTTCACTCATATTGCTCTTAACCGTATTGACTCATATTCCTCTTAACCCTATTACAAGGAAATCCTGGGTATTTATAAGCATACGCAGGAGAACACAGGTGAAAACATTTTACCACGTGCACTATGCAGCTGGGGTCACTAACAGCAAAACAAGCTATGTGGGATAAACAAGATATTTGTTAGAGTGTGTTCAGCTGTTGTAGGCTGTTGAAAACCAAGTCTCTATCAGGGTAAATGGTTCCAGATGGCTGCAAAGATGATAGCTGCCTTCTAGCCGCTTTCTGCTTAAAGTCGGCTCCCTACAATACACTATCACAGGAATCCCTCAAGAAAGCTGCACTTTCTGTAAGTGCTCACAAGAGGTCAGCTTTCCCTCGGACTTCAAGTGCAAGAACAATCTGAGTTGCTATTCTCTCTACAAAAGGGGCAACATAACTTCAGTAGAGGTTACTAGCCAACACCACGTTTCTCTAGCATCTTCCAATCAGAACTACCTGGCTGACCCTAAAGACAGTTTAGGACTGAGAAGTCCTACTCCTTGTTGTACTTCCTTCCCATGGGAATAAGTCATTCATTTGCTCAGGACTCACAGTTCTAGTTTGTAACCCTGCTACCACCTTTCCACGATCTCTTTTTTTTTTTTTTCATAAGACAATGGCTACCATTTCTGCACTCTTACAAGCTGCAATGGCTACCTGGCATCACTTCTAATCTGTCCCCAATGAAAGAGGAACACCATTTCTGTTCTGCGATTGAGGAAAATGAGACCCAAGTGTCTTTCAAATGTCCCATTGTTCTACATATAAAATCCAAGCTCAATCTTGTCTGTATATTGCATCACTTGAGGAAGGGGAAGACTTTGTTTTTTCTTTAAGACACACGGGTATAGATCAGTGTACATACCACAATCTACATTTGAAATATGTTCATCCTCCTCAAAGTCCCCTTATAATTACCCACTTTCCAAGATAATGGCCTACTTGAGCAATCACTGATACACCTGTTATTAGAATTCACTGTATTGGTCTTTTTCAGAAGAGCTATTGCTGTAGATTCATCTTTCCAAGATTTCCCCAAGTTTCATTCAAAATGTGCATTCTCCCACATACTCAGCATTCTCCCACATACTCAGCCTTTGAACAAGCTGCCCAGTCACAGAATCACCCTGGCTCTGAACAGCAACTGGATGTTCAAGATGAAGAATGGTCCATTTACTGGACTGGACCTCCTTGAAAGAACTCCATGGTTCATACTTCTGCCAGAGGCTATGCTGGTCCACGGTCCATGCTTCAGCAGAGGGCCATGTTGATGTATGCAGGTGGTACTGCCACCTGAGACTGAGCAGAGGTCCTCGGCACCTGCTGATGCTGAAGACCGTGTGTATGTCTTAATCCAGACTATTGCCAGAAACCACATAGAAGCCCAGGATCCATGCTCCCTCTGACTGTAAAGAGCAAGGAAGTTACTCTTGCAGTGGCACTGATGACTTCAGATGCACAGTTGAAAAAGAGGAACATAGAAGGTCTCTGTGATAACCCCTACCTCACCCCAACTCCCATCCCCCCAAAATAACAGCCTAAAAAGGGAGCCATCAAAGAGAACTCTTAAAAATTGTGATGGGGGGGCGGAGAGATGGCTCAGCAGTTAAGAGCACTGACTGCTCTTCCAGAGGCCCTGAGTTCAACTCCCAGCAACTACATGGTGGCTCACAACCATCTGTCATGGGATCCGATGCCCTCTTCTGGTGTGTCTGAAGACAGCGACAGTGTACTCATATACATAAAAAAAATTAAATCTTATTTAAAAATTGTGCTAGGGGAGCGGTGGCGCACGGCTTCAGCACCCGCCGCCAGAGGGCAGCCGCGCCCTTCTGTCTCTCCCGTGAGACTCTCTCTCTCTCTCTCTCTCTCTCTCTCTCTCTCTCTCTCTCGTCTCAAAGGGAAAAAAAGTTTTAAAAAAATTGTGCTAGGGATGTTAAAGTGTAGCTTTCCACTATTGATGACTTCTGGTTGGGATGCAGCCGGAGAACGACTCAGACAACACAAAATAAACTTGGTTTTTTTTTATTGTTGTTTGGTTGGTTGTTTGGTTGGTTGGTTGGTTGGTTTTGTTTTTCCTTCCTTCTCCCCCCTTCTTTTTCTTTTTGGCAGGGAGGTCACAAAGGAGGGAAAGTGGACATGGGAGGACTGGGAAGTGAGCATGACTGGGATTCATAATGTGTAATTTCCAAATAATAAAAACTATTATGTTGGAAATTTTCAATTTTTATTCAAAATTTTTATTCAACAATTTTTCAATTTTTATTATTCCTAAGCAGTATCTTGTTTGATTATTCATCTGTTTAGAAGTGTTTTTTTGTTGTTTCTAGCTCCAGGCTACTAAGAATAAATCTGCTATTCTACGTGTGCCTGTAAGACTAAGATTTCATTTCCCTGGGACCAGTGTTCCCTGGGACAGTAGTTCTCAACCTTCTTACTGATGCAGACCTTTAAGACAGTTCCTCGTGCTGTGGTGACCCAATCACAAAATTATTTTGTTGCTACTTTATAATTTTGCCACTGTTATGAATCATAATATAAATATCTGTGCTTTCTGGTGGTTTAAGGTGACTCCTCTAAAAAGATCATTTGACCCCCAAAGGCAACCCACAGGTTGAGAACTGTGGCCCTAGGGCATGATTGCTGCATCTGTGTGATAGACACTTTCATTTTAGGTGTAGCTAGATGAAATGGCTAGTCAGGTATTGTTTCTGGTTGTGTAGAAAGATTTTCTGATGAGACTGGGATTTAAGTCAGCAGACTGAAGAAGGAAGCTTGGCCCTCACCCAACATGGACACCATTCAAATTGCTGAGGTTTACGGCCGTCTTAACAGTGCCTTTGCAGAGCAAAAGTTTTTAATTTTGATTAGCTATCATGCATCTATTCTTTATTTTGAATATTTTAATTTTTTGGTGTGTCTAAGGACCCTTCAGGATTTCCATCCAAAGTTATCTCTGGGAAGTTTTATAGCTTTTATATGCTGTATTTGTATTTATCATCCATTTTGAGTTAATACTTATATAAGTCAAAGGTCCAGGTTGAGATTCTTGTTTGCGGTTTTAGCCTACGAACATTTTTGTCTGTGCAACTCTGGCTGTCCAGGAACTCACTCTATGGAACAGGCTGGCCTTGAACTCAGAGATCCACCTGCCTCTGCCTTCCAAGTGCTGGGATTAAAGTCGAGTGTCAACACTTCCTGGCTTCTATCGCCATTTTTTAATATAAGATCAAATTTATTTCATTATTATCAACATACTGCTAGTGACATTTTTAAAAGGCAATGGCATTACATAGAACACACCAAGTGCAAATAATTTAGTGTCTTTGAAACTATTAACGTCTAACCTGATGACTTGATTCTTGTCTAACAAGAAAGTTAAACTTTATTGTACTAAGTACAAAACCACCAGTTTCTGAAATTGATTATTTATACCTTAAGTCACAGCTAAAGATTCTAGCATAGCAACCTCGGTTGCCCATCATCCCGTGTGAACGACATCTGGGCTTTCTAGTCTCTTCCATTAGTCTCCGTGTCTATCCTTCTATCAGCTAGCACAGGCTAAAAGAAAAAGAAGTTCTCAATCAGGTTGAATGATGCTTCCATCTGCACTCCTCCTTCTCAAAGCGCTACACTGATTTTTGCCCCTTTTCCTTTGCGTGTAGCTTTGGAACAAGCTCGTCTGTATCTGCAAAGGTTCTTTAAAAATGCTAATGGAAGCTAACATTTGCTTTGTGAGAAAACTGACATTGTTAGTGTGGTGATCTTACAACTCCTGGACATGGCATCTCACTGTTCACTTCTATTTTCTCTGGCTTAACTCAGCGTTTTGTAAGTGGCAGTATACATGATGTATATGTAGTTTGAAAACTGATACCTAAGTATTTCTGGTTTTGAGATATTATAAATGATATATTTAATGCAATTAGCCTGTACTGATTTCAAACTTAGAAAGCTAATTTTCATCTGTTCAGCTTATATCTTGAAACTTTGCCATAGTTAATTGTTACACGGGTTGTTCCGTTTTTTGCTGTTTTTTGAGATTCCTTGGTACTTTCCATATAGACCATCATATCATCTGCAAACAGGTAGTTTCATCACTTCGGTTCTAATCTACCTGCCCTTAATTGCCTTCTCTCTCCTTATTGTGCTGGCTAGGACTCTCAGTACATATTGGATAAGAGTAGAAAGAGCAATACTTCTCTCACGCTGCTGTCTTACAAGGAAACAATGTATCTTTCATTGTACAATGACAGTTGTAAAATTGTTATGATTTTTGTAAACATAAGACTGAGGAGGTTCCTCCATATCTCCATTTAGTTCTGTTCATGAACAGGGTTTTTATTAAATATCTTTTCTTTATCAGGTGGTATGATCATGTGACTTTTCTTCTTTAGATTAGTATACTGTGTTGATTGACCTCAATTATAGAACCAGCCTTATGTCACTGGTTTTATTCACCAATTTATTTATCAATATTTTGTTAAAAACTTTTCATCTTTAGTCATCAAGAAAATTGTCAAAAAAAAAAAAAACAGGCAGTGGTGGCGCATGCCTTTAATCCCAGCACTTGGGAGGCAGAGGCAGGCGGATTTCTGAGTTCGAGGCCAGCCTGGTCTACAGAGTGAGTTCCAGGACAGCCAGGACTACACAAAGAAACCCTGTCTCAAATTACTGTCCAGAAAAGGACACATTTGCAGAATAGTCAACTGATTATATCTGCCTAGACAGAGTAATCAGCCCTTAATAACTCTGGAGCACTAAGGTCTGTCAGATGATTCTGGGCCAGAAGGCTGAAGATTTGATGCTCCAACATTCGGTAGTATAGGGGCTGTCCAGGTGTTCAGCAGTCTCTATAAATTGGCCAAGTTTTAGAAGCTATGCTTTGTGCTTCCCATAATTTCAGTTAACTCAGTCATTCTGGATTTCTGATGGGGTTGAAGACCTATAGTCTCATAGCCAATCCTGGCTATTTACTTTGAGAGAAAAGATCTGAGTGGATGGTTTTCAGCTGACATTCATTCTAAAGACAAGAAAAACAGCCAGGTTCAAAACTAAGTGTTTTAGTTAGGAGAGACAACAGAGGTTCTGGTTAGTCAACAAAATGATGGACTGGGTAGTAGGATTATCTTGTATCTCACTGGTACAAATAGGAATAATTATGCCCTAATTGTATTTTGAGAAAAAAAAGTGTTATTTTAACAGGAAGGGTGATATGTAGGAGGAACTAAGGGGGAAGGAGCACCAAGAGGAAGAGATGGAGTAAGGAGAGGAGAAGATGAAGGAGAGGAGAAGCAAGGTGATGAGAGAGAGAAAGAGAGAGAAAGAGAGAGGGGGCATGGAGGCAGATGTTCACGTGTCTCCACCAGTCAAAGACAGTTTATATATCTAGGTTGGGCATTGGGTTACACTTCTGATTGAGCATTACCAAACTTATAAAGCCTTTGACTGACATTTAAAAAAATTGTATAAAAGCAAAAAGGAAAAGGGGGCATGGGATAGGGGTTTTTCTCTAGGGAGGGGAAATGGGGAAAGGGGATGGCATCTGAAATGTAAACAAAATATAAAAAAATAAAAGAAAATAAAATAAATAAAATAAAAAAGAAACCCTGCTCGAAAAACCAAAAAAAAAATTGTTTTTTACATATATGTATTAACTTTCTGTACTATCTTTGTGTAATTTGGGCACTCACATAATACTAGTCTTTTAAAATGAGTGTGGAAGTGTTTATCTCATATTGTCTGGAAGGAACATGCAAAGTTGGTATCATCTATGTAAACTTTTGAAATAACCTGCTACCTGAGCTATGCTGGTCTGAAAATGTTTTTCCTGGGAGACTTCAGTTACTAATTCAATTTCCTTAGTGCTACAAGTCTATTCAAATGCTCTGCTTCATATCAGGTAGTCTGTGATTTCTTCTATAAACTCATTGATCTTATCTAAGTTGTTGGGGTTTTATGCATAGACTTAAGTAACCTTCGATTTCTAAGGGGTCTGTAGTAAAAACCTATTTTAGTCCTATTTCTGAACATTTTTCTGTCTTCCTTCATTTTGTCAGCCTTTCTACAGGTTTATCACGTTGTTTCATGTTTAAGGAACAAAATTTTGTTTTGTTTCTTTTGCTTTTATATTAATTCTGCCTGTTGTGGAAAGCTCTTGGAAACACTTCTAAAAATTTGGTGAGAATATTTGACATTGGGCTAGGACAAGGAAGTAAGCTCAAGAAAATACATCGAAGGAAGGTATTTCTTGTATCTTGATCACCTTGACAAATTCCTACAGTGACCTTGGGACCTTTGTTTATGCTTTGTTTGTTCCTTGACTATTTTGTTTATGCCCTAGAACTGGTTATATTCTTGTCTGTGCCTAGAATGATGTAAACGCAGACTTGGAGAAATCAAACCCACCTTAGCATTTGCTAGAATCATACTATAACATAATCTAATTGTCTTTTCTTTCTTTAATCCTCACTCCCTCTCTGACCCTGTTGACTGAGCTGGCTTGGTCAGCCTTTTCTTTCTTTCTTTCTTTCTTTCTTTCTTTCTTTCTTTCTTTCTTCTACTTGGCTTACTTTATTTTGCTCTTCTTTTTCTAGATGCTTCGGATAGGATTTTGATTACAAGTAAAATACTTTCTCTTTTCTAATGCAAGTCTTTAGTGCAGTAATTTCTCTACCCACATGACTCACCTACGTCTCACACAACTTGATGTACTGCAATTCACGTTTATCCATCTATTGTCCTTTTTAATCCACCTCCGCTTGCTACGACCCCCATAGTCTTGGATGCTATACAGGCATGATCACCAGTAAGACTTGATACATATTTTCAAGAAAATTAAGACATATATGTATATATATGAACTAACTTAATAGCACACACACACACACACACACATATATATATATATACATATATATATATATATGTATATATATATATATGTATATATATATATATATTCTCATTTCATAGTGCTAGAAGGAGAACCACACATTTGTTGCTAGGATACTAGAACATTGTTAGTTAACTTGTGTTAACACAAAAGCATGAACTGTGCACCCACGTGCACACACTGTAGCACATACATATATCCATACATACCCACATATATGCCCATTATAGGGAACCTCAGAGTCAGCTCAAGACACCCCAAGACCAAGCTCTCAGTACAAAGAAGATTTGTTTACCCCAGAAGAACAAAGGGCAGGGAATAAGAAACAAGACAGGGCATAGAGGACGAGGAAGAAGGGGAAGAGAACATGGCAGAGGAGGAAGGATTATTTGTCCAGTGGGGTTAGGGGACAATAACAAAGGACTGCCTCTGGAGAGATAGGAGACAGCCACAGCCCATAGGCAAATGGAGATTTATCATGGTAAAAGAGAAAAACCCTATGTTATGATGAAGTGTTTAATTTTAATTGGGCATGTTAATTAGGTCATCCAAAGGGGGGTTTTTGATTGCTGGACCATATACTTTAATAGCTAAACCTTGGTAATCAGCCTCAGGAGGAGGAAGTGGCTGAATAGGGAACAGACCTTGGTGGCTAGCTTTACGAATATAATCTGATGGTTGTTATCAAGGCAGAGGGAATGGGGAAAGGGGCAAGGCCTGGCAGAGCCATGTTTTCCATACTCAAACCTAACCAGCAGGGTTCAAGTGCTCATTTCTCAAGCACAGAGCTGATAGCAAACACCACGGTAAATGAGAAACAGGAAAAGGAAGCTGTTTGGGGTTGGGGGAAGCACCAAGTGCTTTTAATCTTTAGAAGAATTAGGTTAAACCAAAACTTGCAGCGGAAGTATCAGAGACGGTGTGCCAGAGTCTGGTTTGGCAAACACACTGAATATAAGTTGATGCCGTTCACCTTCCAAGCCTAGCTCGAAACCACTTCCCACCAGTACCGCCTCATCTTAACAGTTAATCAAACTAATCCTACTTTTAAAGTCTGAAAAGGAAAAAAAAATACCCCACATTTAATATCAGAGTTGAAAAGTCTAGGAACAAATGGTGTATTAAGAAAAAAAAAAAAGAGCTGGGCGGTGGTGGTGCACGCCTTTAAACCCAGCACTTGGGAGGCAGAGGCAGGTGGATTTCTGAGTTCAAGGCCAGCCTGGTCTACAGATCTACAGAGTTCCAGGACAGTCAGGGCTACACAGAGAAACCCTGTCTCGAAAACCAAAACAAACAAACAAACAAAAAGAATGTGGGTCTCTGGGGCATTTCATGCTTCTGGGCATCAACGCAGTTTGTAACTGTAGCACTGTTCTGAACCAACGCAGTCATAAGTTGAGCAGATCAGGACTGAACCAGCCCAACTCTTTTAAGTCAGCAAATGCTGCTTCTCTTTCTAGGCACAGCCCTAGTGCCTGTGTCTCTTACACCTCATGCCTCACCCACTCAGAACCACTTTGTGATCCAGAGCAAACCTTCATGCAAGAGTGACCTCCACACCCGTCGTTTAGCTCCTCTCCCTGGGCAACTTTCACTTGTCTTTTGATGATTCTTTAATATAACCCCCACCACAAGAAGCCTACCCTGCTTCCCCAAGGCCTCTTAACACACTGCCCCTGAACTTTTCACTTCCACGCCAGTGAGCCTGTGAGCACCAGAAGGATGACAGTCTTGTTTTGTCCTTTTTGAAGCACCATGGAAACAGAGGAAGACCAGGCTCGGATGTGAAGATGAGTTTTATGGCATACATCTCCCCTTTTTTTGTTTTATTTAATGAGCAGCAGACAATTCCTTAAAGGTTGTAGCCGGATCAACAGATGTCCAATGTGGTCGGCAATGCTCCAAATTGTGCCACACACTCAATGGTAGTGTCCCCCTTGTAGAGGAAGGTAGAGGTCTAGTCCCTTGTGCAAGATGGTGGGATATTGTAAAGAATTTCCACCCTGGTCGTTGCTTCCATGAGTGTACTTTACTCTACCCATCCCAGTGCCTTTTGTCAGGGGGAGGGTTTGGCAACTTAACCTCCATGCAACTAGACATGCCTTCGAGGAATCTATCCTTGCGGAACATCCCCTGTATACCACATGTATACACTCTACCCAGGGACGCCCAGAGAGCAAAGGCTTGGTGGAGTCTATGCCAGTTCTCGATTGAACAAACTGAAGAGGCTAGAATGACCTTAGGAATGTGCTCTCATTTCATAGCTCCTTCAGGGAAGCTAACCAAATACTAGGAGATGCACCATCTTCTATGGCCGCTAGTGTCTGATAGACCACCACTTGTTGTTGGGCTTGAGTGCGCTTTAGCTTACACAATAGCCAGAGGCAAAGTGCACAGCCAAAAATTAGCACAGCACCAAAAAGAAAAACTCCCACCCATTCCTTAAAAATAGGAAAACAAATTTGAGAGCCAAGAGGTCAAATCAAGTGCAGTCATCTAAGGTAGGTGTTGTTAAGCTCAGGATCATCAGCAGGTGGTAGACAGCCATCTTCCTTCAGCCGTATCTTCCTGGTGAGTCGCTCTGGCACCCAGACAGGTTTGTCTTTGTCCTGTGGAAAAACACAGCTCCCCTGGATCTGAATATCACCAGATCCGGGCCATTCCATGTGTTTGTCAACACCTGTATTTGTCTTTCCACTTTACAGTATTATTATTATTTAGGGATTTCCACTCTAGATACTGTCCCATAGTGAGGCACGCCTTTACAGTGCCAAGCCAATCCGTAGGAGTCATGGCCTGTGCAGCAAGTCTTTCTACTTGCGCCTGGGTGAAGGAGGCGTTGACACCATATGCCTGCACTGACTGAGCTAATGCCTTCAACTGCTTAAAATCTAGAGGCTCATGGTACCTTTGTTTATGTTGATGTTTAAATACTGGGAAGGCAGAGGTTGCTTCCCTCCAAGTCTGTGGGCAAAATGAGATATGCCCTATCAGCCTCGGTTCTACAAAATTAGGATAAGGTTGTGCGCTCGGCACCCCAGATCCTTTGTTTTTACAGCTTGGATCCCTAAGGACCTTTCCTTCATTGAGGCCATATCTGTCCCATTCATATTTGCCTGCTTCTTTTAAATCATACTTATCTAGCTCCAACTCTGGGTCAAAAATAGCTAGTTCTTTGAGAGAGGGGTACAGTTTACCTACTGAATTCCCCTTCTTATCCTTTTTTATTGTCTCCTATCCGAGAACCTAACTTGTCCCACTTGCCTGGGAACTTTATAGTCTCTGAACCGAGAACTTGCCCTTGTCCCACTTGCCTGGGAACTTTATCCTTTTCTTTTTTCCTTTTATCTGTCCTTTTCTTTTTTCCTTTTCTGTTGCTTTATCTGCAGATTCCTCTTTTTGGCTTTTACCTGCCTTCTCTTGATCTCTCCCTTTCTGTCCTTTTCTTTTTTCTTTTTCTGGTGGCTTCCTGTCTTCTTCCGACATGCTTTCTTGTAGCTCAGAAAGAACCTTTTGCCCTGCCTTTTCTCAGGGACTTTCAAATTCCTCTGAACTAATAATTCTTGTATTGCCTTCAAAAATAGTTCCCCATGCTGCTTCCCTACTTACGAGAGGTCTGTTGAGGACTCTATATCCCAACAGATGCACTTGTTGCCAGGTTTATGGCACCGTAAGAAAAAATAGCAAGGGATTCCAAAAACGAAGGCAAAAACAAGAATGACTGCCACCACCCACGGATCTAGTCCGTATGCTAGCATTTACCTGCTAGACAGGAGAGATTTATCGGTACCGCCGCTCCTGACGTGAAGAGTTCTGATCCCGCGAGTCTCTCACACTCGGTTCCCGGGTTTCGGCACCACTTGTCCCGACCGCTCGACCCCGAAGGACGCGCGATGATCTGCGTTCACTCGACCAGGAAGGAAGACGCCTGCGTCTGCTCGACCAGGAAGAAAGACGCGACGATCTACGCTCGCTCGACGGAGAAGAAGGACGCGACGACCGGGATCTTCTCAACACGCTTTATTGCAGGAGCGCCCCATCGTGAAGCCGGGACCCAGAGCAGCCAGAGAGGGCTGCTTATATAGAGGGGAGAGGGGGCGTGGCTTTCCCTGGTTGGTTGCCCTGTCGGACCTAATTTGCATGTCCTCTCTGATTGGTCGCCCTGTTACCTAATTTGCATACCCTCTCTGATTGGTCGCTCTACCCGGACCTAATTAGCATAAACCTATTTGCATAGTCCCCGCCCAGGGAGGGGTTGCCGTGCAGGGATTGGCTAAGGCAACAATACCTCATTTGCATATACCCACTCGGGAGGGGTTTGTGTCAGAATCTGCTGACACATGCGCAGTAGACTTGTTTGCGAGTGGTGCAACAGTAAACCAGCGCCATCTTGTAATGCCGGATCGGAATCGGCGGGCTACAGCATACTCTCCAATGGCAAAACTCCGTGTGTCAGAACAAGTATTTAAACCAAGGCGACAGCCAGGCGGTGATGGTGCACGCCTTTAATCCCAGCACTTGGGAGGCAGAGGCAGGCGAATTTCTGAGTTCGAGGCCAGCCTGGTCTACTGAGTGAGTTCCAAGACAGCCAGGGCTACACAGAGAAACCCTGTCTCAAAAGACAAAACAAAACAAAACAACCAAGGCAACATGAATAGTGGTAGAAGAAGAGACGATTTATTAAGAAAAAGGGAACTTCCAAAGAATGAAGAGTGCCAATGCTGGGGGAAAGGCCAGAGGACCAGTGGAAATTATTGTTCAAAGGATTGGCTTACTTACATCCCAATATCATCATCTTTTGGGTTGTTCATCTAGTATAAGTTTTTTCTGGGCATGCTGCTATGTGTCAGCTTTATTGGGGAGCAGTTAGTCTTCCTCTCTGCCTTCTGGCTTTTTTTGGGGGGGGTGCTAATTTTGACCTCAGTCTTTGTCCTGATTTCCACCCACGGCTTCCTGCTTTTCATCTACCATGTTCCTCCATACCTGTGGTGCTAGTAGGACTGTGCACTCAGTAGGCAGTTTTACGACTCATTGAAGTATCCATCTATGTAATCGTCACAACTCAGTGAGATTGGTGCTGTCACTATCTTTAGTTCAGACAAGCTGAATTGCCAAAGTTAGATAAGCGCAGAGTCCTGGAGTCTGTGCTTAAACCTTGAGAATCAACTCTAGAGATGTGACATTAACTCTATTTGGTTTGCTTTCCTTCTCCGACACGAAGTTCCTCTTCTCTTGGATCTGGATTGGGCCTGCGAATCTGTCATAGCTTCTAGTAGTGACAAGTGATGGCTATACCACAGGATGATTCAAATGTGACTGTGAGTGTAGCTCTCCATTTTCTATCTCAGTTGGCCTATCTCTGTATCACTGACATCACAGACATGCCCTATACTTGATTCCAAATCACTCCTTTGCCAGGAATCCTGTTGCCATTCTTCCTCCATCCATCCATAATTGCTTGAGGAGCAATGGCAGAAAAAGGGATGAGCTACTGGACCATCCTCTCAGGACAACTTTGGCAGATGTTTATATTATCTCCTCTAGACTTCCTACACCAGGAGAGGCCTTCTGCTTCTCAAATGTCTGCTTAGTTGTGCTGCTATCATAAAGCATACAGGCTCTATCCAGAGCACCCACAAGTTTTAGTGAATTCTAGGAGAGATTTGCAGTGAAAGAGTATCTTGGCAAGAAATGCTACAAAAATTACACCACGCAACAGATGAGCTAGAAACCCAGGACAACAAAAATTCCCAGGAATCTATGAGAGTAACCCTGGCTAAGACTCCTAGCAATGGGGATATGGAGCTTGATCCGGCCATCTACTGTAACCAGGCAAGACTTCCAATGGTGGAGGAATTGGAACACCAACCCAGCCACAAAACCTTAGACACACAATTTGTCCTGCCTACAGGATGTGCAGCGGTGAAGCATGGGAAGGGGCAACCAATGACTGATCTAGCTTGAGGGATCCCACTGCTGACACTATTGATGATATTCTGCCATATTCACCTAGCATAAATGTCATCAGAGGGGCTTCACCCAGCAACTGTTGGAAGCTGATGCAGAAACTCACAGCCAAATGTTGAATAGAGCTTGGGGGAATCCTGTGAGAACTAGAGGAGTCAAGGATACCACAAGAAAACCTAGAGACAACAATCCTGGGTCCATGGAGGCTCGTGGAGATGGAACTGCCTACCAGAGACCAGGAAGAGGACAGACCTGGGCCCTCTTCACATATGTAGCAGTTGTGCAGCTGGGTCTTTATGTGAGACTCCTAAAGCAGGGGCTGCCTCTGACTACATTGCCTCAGTGGAGGAGGACATGCCTAGTCTTGCTACAACTTGAAATGCCAGGGATGCGGGGAGGGGAAGCTGTATTTGGGATGTAGCGTGAATAAATAACTTAGTCAATAAAGGAGAGGAAAGAGGGAAGGAGAGAAGGAGAGAGAAAGGTAGAAAGAAAGAGAGAAATTTCACTGATGACCAAGATTGAGGGGGTGCCTGCTGGAGCTCTGGTAGACGACCCTAAGTTGCCAGACCTTAGCTACAAAGCAGGTAGGCTTACCCTAATGGAAACCAAACTAAGAAAATTCACTTCTCTTACAGCCCCAGCCAAAGGCAAGGTTCTGGAGTCAGCAAGGCTTGTAGCTGAGATGCAAGGTGGGGGAGGGTAGACACAGAGATTGGGGATATTTCCCTAATTGACATTTCTTGGTTCTCTATTACTATGTGATGATAATAATATGTTCCATCAGAAGTTCTTGGTTTCATTGAGATAGAAAATGAGGTAGTCCAAACAGCTTCCTTCTTATGTCGGGTTCAGCAGAGAAAGCTGGCGATCTGGACTCAGACTCTGGGCTGCCCAGTGTGCATGGCTTCATCAGCATGGTGAACTGAAGTTCCCAGGAGGGAAAATAACATACCTGTGTAAAGATTCCTCAAGACTGACTGATTGGTTGGTTGATTGATTGATTGATTGATTGATTGATTGATTGATTAGAACATCTGTGACTGGATATATTGAGCAACTTTGCTGCTCTTAATAGTCATTTGTTGCCTTCCTTTGTGTTTGTCTTAACAGATATCCTTATGACTATTAGAAAAATCTTTCTGGAATGTACTGACAGACCCCTAGCTTCCAGCAACTCAAGGGCTCAGAATGCAATCAGACAGCAGCTGGAGTCTGTAGGAGAGACTTCTCTACTTGGTGGTTTTCACCAATTCATTGAAACGTGTCTTGATTTACGATAGTCTTTGCTCTCTTCTTACAAAAACTTCCTGACACTCTTATCACACTGGTAATTGGGGGTGACGTGATATCTATGTTTCCAGTCCATAGTCACTCATATTAATCTCCAGAATAAAATACTTTTCATTCTCTTTGAAGTGAGGGCTGCATTTTGGGTCAACAGTGTCCTCACAAACATAGTGGCATCAAGTAGATGAATTTGTAAGTGATGGCCTAGAGCACCAAGATATAATGTTACAGGGAATCCAGATAGAAACTGTAAGGCTTCTTATAACCTAGGATTCTCAGAATGTCCCTCTCACTGCCGTCTATTGGTAAAGCAAAGCACTGTAAACAGCTGAGATTCCAGGAGGATGGAGTTAGGTCTTGTATCTCAATGGAGAAGTGGTAAAGAATTTCCAACCATGGGGCAACAAGAGGACACAGTAGATAAAGGTGTTTATAACCAAGCCTGAAGGTCAATCCTTGGGTCCCGCATGGCAGAAGAAAATAATAGACTTCTACCCTGTAATTTTTACACATATACCACAGAACACGCATGTGCACACACATGCATGCACATGCACACACACACACACACACACACACATGAACACACAGATGCAATTAAAAAAATAGCAAAGATTTTACTTAAGATCTCACCATGTTGAATTTCCCACAGTGCAGTGTAGCAAGGAAGCCTATGTGTTACTGTGAGATTTTTACTGTATACATTTGTGTTGAGTTCTTGAAGATATGTGTTATCCATGGTCCTATGCAATAAAAACATGCATACATGCATACACATACACACACAGAGGGCGGAGAGGAAAAATGAGTAAGACAACTTCATAAACAATATCTCATAGACAGAATAATCTAAAATAGTTACACTCTGACTGGCATATGATTAGAACTCAAAAAAAATGTTGGCTATAAGTCATATATAAATTTTGCCATAAACTCAGCCAGTGGCTTTGCTGTCTAGTTTTGTATCAATTTGATACAAGCTATAGTCATCTGAGAGGATGGAACCTCAGCTGAGAAAAAATGCCTCCATAAATTCTGGCTGTAGGCCAGCCTGTAAACATTTTCTTTATTATTGATGGATGGGAAAGGGCCCAGCCCATTATGGTTGGTGCCATCCCTAGGCTGGGGTCCTGGGTTCTATAAGAAAGCAGGATGAGCAAGTCAGAAGAAGCAACCCAGTAAGCAGCACCCCTCAATGGCCTCTGCATCAGCTCCTGCCCCCAAGTTCCTGCTCTGACTTCCCTCAGTGATGGACTATCAAATGAAAATATAAGTCAAATAAACTCTTTCTTCCCCAACTTGCTTTTGGTCATGATGTTTCATCACAGTAATTATAACCCTAACTAAGACAGTGGCGTTACCCCTATAATACCAGCATGTAGGAGAGAGAGAGGCAGTATTAGCAGAGAATGTAGGCCCCTTTTGCTAGTTCTTAGCCTCATCAATAAAAGAACTTAAGAAAACTTGAGAACAGTTTTAGGGTTTGAGAGGAAAAACAGCAGGGCAGCAGCATTGTAGCTTCCGGGGACTCAAAAAGCCATGCTATTTGAGTTAGAGACCAGGAAAGCAGGTAGCCTCAACAATAGAAGTTGGCAAGAAGCTACAGGGTAGGGTAGAGAAATCTTTAGAGAGTAAAAGTAAAAATGTCCAAAGGGAAGCGAAAAGAAGCTAGGGACCCTTTCCTCTTTTTCCCATAAGAAATGGGAAATAGTTTGCACTGCACACTGTGCTATATAGAAGTTAATGTGAAAGTCCTTTACCTAACTAGCACTGATCCTGGCCATTGTGAGCTAAGACCTTCTTAAATCTAACAGCAAATTCGATGAGTACAAATTGAAATCTGGAGGGTTTGAGGTTTTTTTTAAGATTTATTTGTTTTTATGTACATTTGGTATTTTGGCTTGCCTATATGTCTGTGTCATATCCCCTGGAACTGGAGTTACAGACAGTTGTGAACTGTCATGTGGTGCTGGGAATTGAACCAGGTCCTCTGGAAGGCAACCAGAGCTCGTGACTTCTAAGCCATCTCTCCAGCACAATCTGGAGGTTTAAACTCAAGCATCTCAGCTGAGAGTCTGGGTATTCATTATTTTTTTTTTCACAAAGAATGAACAACCTGGTGTGATGTTTCAGGTTCGGCCCACTAGAAGCAGTTTTGTTGGGAGCCGACGTTAAGCAAAAAGCGGCTAGAAAGCAGCTATCAGCTTTGCAGCCATCTTGAGCCATATACCCTGACATGAGACTTGGTTTTCAACAGCCTACAACAGCTGAAGCACACTCTGATATCCCACATGGCTTGTTTTGCTGTTTAGTGCCCCCAGCTGCAAGGAGCACGTGGTATCCACGCGCCTACAAGGCACATGGCAAAAGCCTATAAATACCCAGGATTTCCTTGTTGTGGAGTGTGTGTGTGATGATGGTGTAGTAGTAGTAGGTGTAGTGGTGTGTGTATGGTGGAGACAGTAAAGAAGACTTTACTACAGATTCTCTGGCTTGTCTCTATTCTTGAGGCTCTTCCCCTTCTTCCTCCCACTCTCTCTCTTGCTAAACCCGGACCTGCGGAACAGAGCAGGCCGCTATAGTTTGGCCCCCAAACGTGGGCCAGAGTGGTCCTTTACTGTTTACAGTTTACAGCTCGGGGTTTTTTACAGTTTGGTGCCTGATGTGGGGCTCCAGTAAGCAGGGCTTTTACAGTTTGGCACCAAGCGTGGGGCAGAAAGGTTTTTTACAGTTTGGCGCACAACTCAAGGCAGCAAAAAACGAGAGATCCAGTGAGGAACATTACTGGAAGAAGGGTCGACTGAAAATTCAGAAGGTGATCATGAATCTGCTGCTTCAAGAAAGGTAAGGAAAATGGGACAAGAAATTAGTCAACCTGAACTCAACTCTCTGTTTTGGTTTAAAATGGGACAAGAAATTAGTCAACCTGAATTCAACTCTTTGTTTTGGTTTGGTTGTTTGCTGCTCACATGTGTTAATTTTCTGCTTTTGTTCTTGAATGCTGTCTTTTATGTTCAAAATAAAAAGAAACGTAAGTTAGAATCCAAAATACAACCAAAAGTTGATGACAATTTGTCAGAGCCAGATTGTGCTGACCTAGAGAAAGAGGTAGTTAAATATTATGACCCTAAAAGTCCCTCTCCCAGTGCACCTCCGCTTCCAGAGGCTCCCACTGTGGAGACAGTGGTTGTAGATCCCAGAAAGGAGTTACAGGACAAAATTTCTACCCTTAAAGAAGTAATAGAGTTAGAAAAAGAGTATCAGGACTTAAGTAATCAGTTACAAAAATTAAGGACAGGGAAGAGGTCTCGAGAGACTAACTGTGAAAATCCTCCGACTCCTTGCGTTCCTCAACCCGGAGTCCAAAGGCAGCCCCTGTTCTCTAGCTTTAGTTCAGCTACACATCAGCCAGAGGAGGGAAAGGCTGAGGCTTTTCCTATATCAGAGACCAGAGACGCCCAAGGGGTTGCTTGGAGACATCACACAGGGTTTAATTTTCAAATTATTAAAGAATTAAAAAATGCAGTATCACAATACGGTGCCACTGCTCCCTTTACTCTTGCAATTTTAGAGTCTGTTGCAGAGAAGTGGCTGACTCCTAGTGATTGGAATATGTTAGTGAGAGCAGTTCTTAGCGGTGGAGACTATCTTATTTGGAAATCAGAGTATCATGAAAATTGTAAAGAGACAGCTATGAGAAACATTCAGGCAGGCAATGGTTGGTCCTTTGATGCCTTAGTAGGAGAAGGGCAATTTGCTTCTAGTGGTAACCAGATGCAATATGACCCAGGTTTATTCGCTCAAATTCAAAATGCAGCCATGAAGGCTTGGCGTAAACTCCCAGCAAAGGGAGAATTTGGTGCATCTTTAACAGCAGTCAGGCAAGGGCCTGATGAACAATTTTCTGACTTTGTTCATAGATTAATGACAACAGCAGGGAGGATTTTTGGTAATGAAGAGGCAGGTGTAGATTATGTGAAACAACTTGCTTATGAAAATGCCAATCCTGCCTGCCAAGCAGCCACTAGACCTTACAGGAAAAAGACAGATCTTACAGGGTATATCAGACTCTGTTCTGACATAGGTCCCTCCTACCAACAGGGCTTAGCTATGGCGGCTGCTATACAAGGACAATCTGTAAGAGATTTTTTGGCAAACAGAGATAGAAAGGTGTGTTTTAAATGTGGCAAGCCTAGACACTTTGCAAGAGATTGCAAGGCAAAAAATGAGTTAAGCCAGAGACAGCCCAGAAAACAGCCTGGGCTCTGCCCACGTTGCAAACGTGGAAGGCATTGGGCTAGTGATTGTAGGTCTAAAAGAGATGCACAAGGTAACGCCCTTTCCAATAATCAGGGAAACAGGAACAGGGGCCAGCTCCAGGCCCCGAACCGACGCAAGCCAAAACAGGCTTATGGAGCAGTCAAACCAGCAAACACCAATCCCTTTCTGAACTCAGTCGAGCAACACCAGGAAGTGCAGGACTAGACCTCAGTTCTGCCACCCACACAGTATTAACCCCAGAAATGGGACCTCAGGCATTACCCACTGGAGTGTTTGGACCACTGTATCCAAATGTGTTTGGCCTGATAGTGGGAAGAAGCAGTACTACTATGCAGGGACTACAAATTTTTCCTGGAGTTATAGATAATGATTATCAGGGTGAGATTAAGGTAATGGCACAGGCAATTCAGAACATAGTCACCATTTCTATGGGAAAGAGGATAGCTCAACTATTGTTACTTCCATTGTACTCTACTAATCACAAATATAAGAATCCTAACAGAGGGGATCAAGGCTTTGGTTCCTCTGATGCATATTGGGTACAGCCTATAGTTAAACAAAAAGCTATGATGACACTATGGCTGGATGGAAAGGCATTCCAAAGCTTGGTTGATACAGGAGCTGATGTGACTATCCTAAAACAAAGTGATTGGCCTGCTACCTGGCCTTTGACCCCAACCTTAACCAACTCAAGGGGTATTGGCCAAAGTCAAAACCCACAGCAAAGCTCTAAGGTGCTGACGTGGAAGGATAAAGAAGGAAATACAGGGAATATACAACCCTATGTCATCCCAGGCCTTCCTATTAATCTCTGGGGCAGAGATCTGTTATCCCAGTTGGGATTGATTATGTGCAGCCCTAATGAAGTAATCATGACTCAAATGGTAAACTCTGAGCCTTCCCCAGACAAAAGATTAGGAAAAGGTGAAGATGGAATTACTCATCCTACTGAGGTTTATGGTAACAATGAAAGAAGAGGTTTGGGGTATTTTTGATGGGGGCTACTGATTCAGCTGCACCCCTAGGGCGCTGTGCGGATCCCATCACCTGGAATGGGGACATGCCCGTCTGGGTGGATCAGTGGTTCCTAACCACCGAAAAATTAAAAGCTGCCCAGTTGCTAGTGCAGGAGCAATTACAGGCAGGACATTTAGAAGAGAGTAACTCTCCCTGGAATACCCCAATATTTGTCATTAGGAAAAAGTCAGGAAAGTGGAGATTGTTGCAAGACTTGAGAGCTGTTAATGCAACCATGATTAAAATGGGAGCCTTACAACCTGGCCTGCCCACACCTGTGGCCATACCTTTAGGTTATTATAAAATAATTATAGATTTAAAAGACTGGTTTTTTACTATCCTCTTGCATCCTAATGATAGAAAACGTTTTGCTTTCAGCGTTCCCACTACAAACTTTAGAGAACCTATGAAAAGATATCAATGGAAGGTCTTGCCTCAGGGTATGGCTAACAGTCCTACCTTGTGCCAAAAGTTTGTGGCTTCTGCTATAGAGGGTGTTAGAATTATGTGGAAGCAAATCTACATGATTCATTTCATGGATGACATTTTAATAGCTGGGAAAGATGGACAACAAGTACTCCAGTGCTTTGATGATCTTAGAACAGCTTTACAGACTGCAGGGTTACAAATAGCACCAGAAAAGGTACAATTACAAGATCCATATACTTATTTAGGATTTCAGATTAATGGTCCATGTATTATTAATAGTAAGGCCACACTGAGGACTGATTCCCTTAAGACACTTAATGATTTTCAAAAACTATTGGGAGACATTAATTGGCTACGACCATATTTGAAACTTACAACAGGAGAATTAAAGCCCCTGTTTGATATTCTTAGAGGAGATCCTGACCCTAAATCTGGCAGGACTCTAACGGAGAAGGGTAGAAAAGCTTTACAGAAGGTGGAGAGTGCTATTTCATCCCAATTTGTAACTCATATTAACTATTCTAAGCCTTTATATTTTCTTATTTTTAACACTAAACTAACTCCTACTGCAGTTTTTTGGCAAACTGCACCCATATTATGGGTTCATCTTCCCTCATCTCCTAAGAAGGTTCTTAATCCATACTATGCGGCTGTAGCAGATATGATTATGTTAGGCAGAGATAACAGTCAAAAATATTTTGGAAAAGATCCTGATGTCATAGTACAACCCTATACAAGGCATCAGGTTGATTGGCTTATGCAGAATTCTGAAGTTTGGCCTATTGCATGTGCCTCGTTTGCTGGTCAGATAGATAATCATTATCCACCAGATAAATTGGTTCAGTTTTGTAATCACCATGAATTTGTTTTTCCATCTCCTACTGCACATGCACCTATCAAGGAAGCATTGCTAGTCTTCACTGATGGTTCCTCATCAGGAACAGCTGCTTATGCCTTTAAAGATCAAGTAATCTCCTTTGCTACATCATCTGTGTCAGCTCACTCGCTTGAATTACATGCTGTTATTGCTGTGTTTCAAGCATTTCCAAATCAAACCATTAATATTTACACAGACAGCTCATATATAGCTCAGTCTATCCCTCTGTTAGAAACTGCTGCACAAATAAAGCATTCCTCAGAAGCAGCTGATTTGTTTTTACAGTGCCAACAATTAATTTGGAGGAGAAAGTGTAAATTCTTTATAGGACACCTGAGAGCCCACAATGGGCTACCAGGTCCTCTCTCTGAAGGAAACTCCAAGGCAGATCTAGCTACCCATGTAGCTGCAGTGACTTTATCAGATGCACAGTCTAATTTGGATCAGGCCATTAAGGCTCATGAGTTACATCACCTCAATTCTAAAACTTTAAGAGTTATGTTTAAAATACCAGAGAACAAGCTAGACAAATTGTCAAACAATGTCAATCATGTGTTAAACTTTTACCAGTTCCTCATTTGGGCGTAAATCCAAAGGAACTGATACCAAACAGTATCTGGCAAATGGATGTTACTCATTATAATGAATTTGGAAAACAGAAATATATACATGTATATGTAGATACATATAATGATTTCATTTATGCAACATTACAAACTGGAGAAGTAAGCAAGCATGTGATCACTCATGCTTGCTGCAATTGCTGTATTGGGTGTGCCTAAACAGATAAAAACTGACAATGGCCCAGGTTATACAAGCTCCAGTTTCCACCAATTCTGTGAGAAATTGGGAATACTACATAAAACAGGTATTCCATATAATCCACAGGGCCAAGGTATGGTAGAAAGGGCACATCAAACTATTAAATGTCTGTCCCGCGCTACCTCCCGCCAGCAGGAAAGACGCGGTACACACAGGATCCTTCTGCAGATGAAGCTTTAATGCATCTTGAGAGTGAGATCACAAGCTTCTTCAGGCAACAAGAAGTGGAGGACCCCAAGGACAGAAAACCCATCCCTTATATAGAGCCTAACGCGCTCGCTTAGGACTTGGCAGCTCCTGACAGGCTCCCGCCGTCTCAGACGGTTTAACGTATGGCCTGGGCACACTCGAGCCAGGAAGGCATATGCGCACATTCTTGTTTACTCTACCTAATACGTGAGCATGTGCACACACCGTAATGTAATGGCGGAGCCGCTCCCCACATCTGCCCCTTCTCTTTTAATTGACCATTACGGGAAAAGTCACTGAAGGAAAAAGCTGTGGGCCAGGCAGCCACCTGCTGTTCACCAAGAAGGGGTCACTGAAAAACCCTTCCTTAACCAGTGGGGCAGGCCTGTGTCTCATCCTTCATCTGAGGTGCAATGGGAACTCGAGCCCTCCCAGATATTAGGTGAGAGCAACCTAGTCTCAGGTCTCAAGGTGCAATGGGAACTCGAGCCCTTTTCAAGCCCGGACTAGGCTCCCAAGGGTAGCAAGGAAATGACGAGCACCCATCTCTCGTGCAATGGAGTTATAGCTCCTGGAGGTGCAAGGGCCGCCCGAAGGGATTCAGAAAAGATAGTGACTTTGCTCCGACAGGTCTTTTGGCTGATCCTTCATCATAGCTATCCAAAAAGCAGCAGAATTGCCCTGCTTCAGCGCTACAAGTGCCTGCGCAATCACCACCCTATCCTGTTGGCGCTGTGCCTTAAGTCTACAAGTGAGCCAGAGTGTGAGCACCAGACCGCAGCAGAGCACGGCTCCAAAAAGTCCCACCCCCACCCATTCCTTAAAATAAGAAAAGATCAAGGAGATCCAGGTAGATAATCCCTCTGTTAGGGTCAAGTCCAATAGAATTCACTTCAATAATGGCAAATATAAAGTTGGATACATTGACTAGTTCTACTGGGAGAAGGGATAACAGTAAAGCACAAACTTCCTTTTAACATATAGGTATTGTTGGTAATAACTGCATGGCTTTGCTCATCTAGTGGGATAAATGCAAGGCCCAGAGTCCTATTCGTTGTGAAAAAACGCGGGAACACCTGTGCATTATGCATAACTGGCATGGGTAGCGGGAAAGTGTTCATGATTGCCCATCTCTGAACTCCCATAGCACTAGGAACTTGAAGGAGGAAGCAGGTTATCAGCAGGCTGAAGTTCAGCATCTTGGTCCAATTCAGGTCCCTTTTTTGCATCTTGGTCAGGCTCGATCACTCTTCTCGTCAGTCTTGCTGGGATCCAGAACAGGACTTCCTCGCCCTGAGGGAAAACACAAACAGCTCCCCTGGATCTTATTAAAATAGGATCCGGCCCTTTCCACTCATTAGATAACACATCCTTCCATTTGACCAACTCCTTAGGTCGAGCAGGCTCTGAGCAATGACCGCAGCAAAGGCCGCAGAATGGCCTTGCTCGTCTAAATTCAAATAATTGAGAGTAAATAGGGCCATAGAAATGGCCACCCTAGGGCCAGGGAGAGGAAAATCCTTCAGACCTCCTCTTTGTTTAGTCAAATAAGTATTTATGGTGCAGTGGGCGCGCTCCACAATGCCCTGGCCTTGCGGGTTATAGGGTAAACCCGTCAAGTGGGTGACACCCATCTTTGCACAGAACTGAGAAAATTTCTTAGAAGTATAAGCAGGGCCATTATCTGTCTTTAGGATCTTTGGCTGACCCCAGGCACTCCAAGCCTCAAGACAGTGTTGAATAACATGAGAGGCCTTTTCACCTGCCAGAGGAGTGGCCGAAATAACCCCAGAACAGGTGTCAATGGAAACATGAAGATATTGTAATTTTCCAAAATTTGGGATGTGAGTGACATCCATCTGCCAAATCTGTAACGGCTGTATGCCTCGGGGGTTAATCGCCACGTGTAGTGTGGGCAGGAACTCACAACAGTTTTGACAAGAAATGACAATATTTCTAGCTTCTTTTCTGGAAATAGAAAACCTACGGCACAAAGTCTCCACCGTCACATGAAAATTATCATGAAAGGCTCTTGCCAAGTCTACAGATGATTGTAGCACAGCCGCCACTAATTTGGTAGCTTGATCAGCAAGATCATTGCCCCTGCTCATTGGGCCCGGAAGGCAAGAATGGGCACGAATATGAGTGATGAACACTGGAGTCTTTCTAGCGAGCAGAGCCTGTTGAATATTTAAAAAGGCAGTATATAGGGGGCTTGTGGCTTTTATAATTCCCACCACTTCCAAAACTTTAACAGCATTAACCACATACACAGAATCAGAAATAATGTTAAGGGGAACTGAAAAAACCTTAAGGACTTCCAAGACCATATGGCATTCTATTAATTGGGGAGAGGTAGTTGTAAACTGTTTTGTGACCACTTTCTCTCCCACTACATAGGCCCCCAAACCGGTGGAGGATCCATCAGTATATACGGTCAAGGAACCCCCAATTGGCTGGGAAGAGGTAACCCTAGGAAACACCAGGGGATGTTGAGAAGCAAAATGTAAAAGCGGGTGATGGGGATAATGATTATCAATTTTGCCCAGGAAGGTAGACACTAATATTGCCCAATCATTGGATGTAGCCGCCAAAACCTGAACTTGATGAGCTGTATAGGGGACAAAGAGGTCAGCTGGTTCTTTCCCAAAATGTGATGTAGCCAATTTTATGCCCTGAATCGCAAGCTGAGCAACCATTTTTGGGTACCACTCAATGACCTTGTTGAGAGACACACTGGGATGGACCCACAAAAGGGGTCCTCGCTGCCACAAAACAGCAGTCGGCAGTCCATGGGTCTGTAGTACGCACAAAGCAAATGAACTAGAGGGGTCAACTCGTTTTAGTTGAGCATGTTGTAAAGCTTCCTCAACATGGTGCAGCACCTGACGGGCAGCAGGGGTAAGATATCGGGGTGAGGTAATCTCAGACTCCCCTTCCAAAATGGCAAATAGAGGTTTTAAGGTCATTGTAGGGATTTTCAAAAATGGACGTAGCCAATTAATATCCCCCAAGAGCTTTTGGAAATCATTGAGAGTGTGGAGTCTGTCTTTGCGAATCTCCACCTTTTGAGGATAGACATAATCAGGGAATATAGAGGTCCCCAAAAACTCTCCAGTATGGGCGAACTGGACCTTTTCTGTTGCCAACCTTAAACCCCGCTGTTCTAACAAACAGGTCAACTGTGGATAAACCTGTTCTAGCATATGAATATCTTGATGAGCAATCAGAATATCATCCATATAGTGGAAAATAAGAACAGTGGGAAACTTGGATTGTAATGGAGCCAAGGCAGCCTGCACAAAAGCCTGGCAAATGGTGGGGCTGTTTGCCATGCCCTGAGGCAAGACCTTCCACTGATATTGTTTATCTGGCCCGGCATGATTAATAGTGGGCACTGTAAATGCAAAGCGGGGCCGATCCTGGGGGCATAAGGGAATAGAAAAAAAAGCAATCTTTAATGTCTACTATAAGCAGAGGCCATTTCTGTGGAAGGGCAGAAAGAATAGGGAGCCCCCTCTGAATAGGTCCAAAAAGGTTCATCTGGGCATTGATGGCTCTAAGATCATGTAAGAGCCGCCATTTGCCCGATTTCTTCTTGATTGCAAAAATGGGTGTATTCCAGGGTGACATAGAGGGTTCAAGGTTTCCTAGAATGAGCTGTTCTTTTACTAATTTTACAACGGCTTCAAGTTTTTCGGAGGAAAGTGGCCACTGAGGAACCCACACCGCCTCTTCCGTTTTCCACAGTATAGGCAAGAAGCCCTCAGCGGCCCCTAGGAAAAACCCAACCCCTTTTTATCTTGCCTATGTTTAGGAGATATGGGTTCAATTCTTCCTTGATGAGACTTCCCCAGGCCCTGTCCATGTTCATATCCCATCTTATTCATGATAGCCTTTGCCTGGGGTGAATATGAGGCATCATAATGGTCATTAGATAGAGCAAACCCCATGTCTTGTAGAACATCTCTGCCCCACAGATTGACAGGCAGAGGGAGTACATATGGTATAAAAGAACCTCGCTTCCCATCAGGAGCTTCCCACTGGAGGAGGGCAGAACTCATGGTGGGGCTGGACTGATATCCCAAACCTTGTAAGGAATGAGAAGATTTTATGACAGGCCACGCCTTAGGCCACCAATGTGTAGAAATAATACTCTTGTCTGCACCCGTATCTAGTATTCCCTCAAACTGTTTTCCCTGTACCTTAAGAATCAATTTTGGTCTCTCATTTAACGAGATCATTAGGTAAGCAGAGTCTGTTCCAGTTGATCCAATCTCTTTTTCCTCCCCTATGGATATATGTTCGCTTCCCGGCAGCAGAAGCAGCTGGGCAATGTGATCCCCTTTGCTAATAGAGAACACCCCTTTTGGGCAAGAAAGAAGAACCTGTAGTTCAGGAGAGTGTTGAGTATCCACTATGCCTGGCATGACTAATAGGCCTTGCAGAGCGAGTGATGCTCTTCCCAATATTAGCCCTAGGGTACCCGGAATGAGCACAACTGGCTCCACAGGGACAGGTTGAATTCCCATCTGGGGGATTAGTAAGAAGTCGGCGGCGGTGTGCAGGTCCAGTCTGCAGGGTCTCTCTGGGAGGGCTCCTGGCTCCCTGTTCTTTCCTCCTCTTGCTGATGTGCCCAACGGGTCCCGTATTTTTGTGGGCCCGAGGACCGAGGGCCCGTTATCCCATTTTTTGACTGGCCGCTAGACTGAGTTCCCAAAGGGGGAAGAAGCCGTCCTTTAAGATCTCTGACTGACCTACAGGCTGCAGCCCTATGATAGCCCTTGCCACATCTACTGCATAATGTTGGGGCATCCCTACCTGTTGTACTGTTGGGACAATTTCTTTTTATATGTCCGGGCTTACCACATCCAAAACAAACTCTGTCTCCCTTCATTACTTTCTTTTGGGATTGTAGAATGGCAGCCGCCAATCCTGTGTTAGTGAGAGGCCCTCCAAGTTCTCGGCAGGTCCTCAACCAGTCCTGTAGCCCTTTGTTTTTTCTTGGAGCAATAGCCGCATGGCATTCTTGGGTAGCTTGTTCAAAAATTAGTTGTTGAATAAATGGTTCTACAGGGCCAACATCACCGAAGATGCGGCCTGCAGCTTCTGTCATTCTAGCCACAAAATCAGAGAAAGACTCCTGTGGTCCCTGAATAATCTTTGAAAGCTGAGTATTAGCTTCCCCCTTTTTTGATAATGTTTTCCACGCTCTGATGGCTGTAGCTGCGACCTGGGCATATGCCCCCCAATGATAATGTGTTTGGTCCGCAGCATAGGCTCCTTGCCCTGTTAATAAATCAGTGGTCCATTCTCTCTGCTCTGGGGTCAACGCGTTGGCGTTAGTCCGAGCCTGGGCCTGAGCGGCTTCTTGCCATAAAGCTTTCCACTCCATATATTGGCCCATGCTAGGTAGAGCGGCCTGAGCAATCATTTGCCAGTCGGCCGGGGTAAGAGCATTGGTGGCGAGCCTGTCCAATTGCACCAAAGTAAAATTAGCGCTGGGGCCATATTTGCAGACCGACTCAGCCAGTTCTTTTAATTGTGCAAAATCCACAGGTGCATGTACTCTTCCCCCATTTTCTGTTTCAAATACTGGATAGGCCATCCTAAGCTTTCTTCTGACCTTTTCTGGCAACAGGGAATACTCCACCGAGGGGGCACGGGAAGAGGCATATGGTGGAGGCGGAGGTGCGGAGGGGAAGGTCTTTCTTAATGGGGGCCTAGCCTGAGGCCTCTTACCTCTGTTATCATCTGGGCGATATCTTTCTGCCTCATATCTGACAGCCTCCTCCTCCAGATCCGCCTCATCGGCAGGATCTAAAGTATCAGTGTCAGACAAACCATCAGAGCTGTCTGATTCGTCCAGATCTAGTCCCTCTAAGGACGGATAGAGGCGGTCTCCATCTTTAGTTTCTTGTTTATTAGTTGATTCTTTTCCTCTCTTATCGAGAGGATCCTTGCTAGCCTTTTTTGTTTGAGTACTCTGTTTTTTACGTGCACCTAGTCTCTCACTACGTTCGGTTTCTGACATGCTGTCCTGAACGGTTTCTAGCGTAAGCTGTCCCTTCCTCACTACTGTCTTACAATTCTCATCTTGCAAGCAGTTTTTCACCGGTTTCCAAATTGCTACCGTGCCCATTCTCAAATCATTGCTATCACGATGCCTTTCTAGGTCTTTCCCCAGCTTGTTCCAATAGGGGAGGGCCAACGACCCCGAGACTGCGAACCAGGGAGCAACGCGATCCACCTCCTTGATAAAATTCCTCAGCGTCCATTGATCAACCTTTATGTCGCGCTGTTTCAAGACCGTCTCTAAGGTGGTGAGGACAGAGTGAGACGAACCCATGATAGCTGCGGCTTATCTACGTCTGACTGAACACCGTCTCAGAGAACCGTAAGATCCAGCCCGCGGCTTATCTACGTCTGCCTTACGGCTGGCTCAGAACTGAAAACGAAAGCAGCCCTCGAAAGCGGCTTATCTACGTCCGTCTTACTGTTGGAGGGTAAAGGCTGGGTGTTGTTAATAGGACGCTTTATCAATCTTAGCCAGCGGTGTTCACACAATAGGCACCACGAAAACAAAGCAATAAAAGGAGCAAAACGAGCACTGTAAAAATGACAGCAAAAATGAGCCCAAAACACTCAGGGACAGACATACCTCTCCGAACTTACTGCTGCAGTTCTGAATCCTCCTCTAACGAGGGGTTCTCCAAGGTGCTGGCGATGTCAAGGCGTTCCCGGGTTTCCGCACCAGATGTCCCGCGCTACCTCCCGCCAGCAGGAAAGACGCGGTACACACAGGATCCTTCTGCAGATGAAACTTTAATGCATCTTGAGAGCGAGATCACAAGCTTCTTCAGGCAATGAGAAGTGGAGGACCCCAAGGACAGAAAACCCATCCCTTATATAGAGACTAACGCTCGCTTAGGACATGGCAGCTCCTGACAGGCTCCCGCAGTCTCAGACCATTTAACGTATGGCCTGGGCACACTCGCGCCAGGAAGGGGTGACGCGTAGGCATATGCGCACATTCTTGTTTACTCTACCTAGGATGTGAGCATGTACACACACCGTAATGTAATGGCGGAGCCGCTCCCCACAAATGTCAATTTGAAAAAATTAAAAAAGGGGAATGGTATCCTACCAAGGGATCCCCCGAAATACTCTTTATCACGCACTCTTTATTTTAAATTTTTTAACTTTGGATTCTGAAGGAAAATCTGCTGCAGATAGATTCTGGCATCCTGATACCAAAAAGAATTTTGCAACAGTCCTCTGGAAAGACCCATTAACTGGAACCTGGAATGGGCCAGATCCAGTGCTTATCTGGGGAAGAGGTTCTGTTTGCATATATTCCCAAACTGCAGATGCTGCACGTTGGCTGCCAGAAAGACTGATTAAACAAATAGACAACAATAACAAATCCAGGGAGGAGAAAACCCCCTGAGAAGCGTATTTTTTCTTTGCAGGAAATATGAAGGAAACCTGAATATGCTTCACAATTGTCTTCAAACTGGAACAGATCAACGAGGAAACCTGACCTGAGAAGTTCTCAGTGCTGAAGGAGACATCACCACCCGAATCTCCAGGGTGGTTCTATTGGACTCTTGATTATCTGACTTATGATTTAGTGGGGTATATTGTTTAAACCCACTACCACAGTTATTATAGTTTTTGGGGGTTTGAGATTGACTGAGCATGGACGGGAATTTCCTTACTTGTTTTGTTAAGATCAAAGATATGATCAGTTCTGTATTTCTGTATGTTACCTTTAAAAAAAAAAAAGAGTATTGCTTTTATACTGACTGTTCAGGCATTGCTAAGTCTCTTGTCTCTTGGGTTGATGCTGTTCAACAGACTGATGGCTTTTGTACAACAACAGATGAGAAACCCATACAGGTCCATTATTACAAGCTGGAAGTGTAGGGGACTCTGAAACCTCTGTCATCAAGACTGACGAGGATTAACCCCTAACTTACGCGCTAAGCCAGATAGTCAATGATGGGTAAGAGAACATACCGAGACCCTTGACCCTAAAAGAAGGGAGGCCTCACCATCCTAAGACAGGAGCTCAACCAATGGCTGTTGAGTTATCCAAAGACGGGAAAGGGAGGCTGGGGTCCTTTGTTCCAACCTAAGACAGGCATGGTTTCCGTAAGTTTTCCCAGCCTTCCCTTTTGAAAAAAATTTAAAAAGGGGGACCTGTTGGGAGCCGACTTTAAGCAAAAAGCGGCTAGAAAGCAGCTATCAGCTTTGCAGCCATCTTGAGCCATATACCCTGACATGAGACTTGGTTTTCAACAATCTACAACAGCTGAAGCACACTCTGATATTCCATATGGCTTGTTTTGCTGTTTAGTGCCCACATGCCTACAAGGCACATGGCAAAAGCCTATAAATACCCAGGATTTATAGGGTATAAATACCTTGTTGTGGAGTGTGTGTGTGTGATGATGGTGTAGTAGTAGTAGTAGGTATAGTGGTGTGTGTATGGTGGAGACAGTAAAGAAGACTTTACTACAGATCCTCTGGCTTGTCTCTATTCTTCACGGCTCTTCCCCTTCTTCCCCCCACTCTCTCTCTTGCTAAACCCGGACCTGCGGAACAGAGCGGGCCGCTATAGTTTGGCCCCCAAACGTGGGCCAGAGTGGTCCTTTACTGTTTACAGTTAGCTCGGGGCTTTTACAGTTTCTCTTATACTTGTCCTTTGGCAGAGGCCTGTAGAGTTGATACATTTTGGTAAGTTCCTGTGTATCATGCAGACTCAACGTGGAAACCAAAGACCCCTGTGAATTCACCACAAAGTCAGGCCTAAATGCTATCCCTAGTGCTCCCAACACAGCAGCAGTATCTTTGATTTTGGGGTTATTTGTTTGAATGTT
This sequence comes from Rhabdomys pumilio, assembly GCA_030674055.1. NCBI lineage: Eukaryota > Metazoa > Chordata > Mammalia > Rodentia > Muridae > Rhabdomys > Rhabdomys pumilio. The sequence continues at coordinate 37,480,991 of JANHMN010000020.1, forward strand.
TAGACACATGAGAGAATGTTTCACTGTAGCCCAGTCTGGCCTTCAGCTTACTGTATAGATAGGTATACCTTAAATTCTGATCCTTTTACCTATATCTCTTAAATTCTGAGATTACTGGTAATGTACCATCACACCTAGAAAGCAGCACTGCCTCTGATGTGACAATATGGCTGCATCTGATCACATTTTGCACCACACACAGAGTCGTGTCTCTTGTTGAAGTTGGTTAGACCAAAAGATCTCCAACCCATGACTAAACAGTGTTTTAGAGCTTTACACTTTAGACTAGAGAACCTGTGTGCAGTTCATACTGAAACCAAACATAAGGAAACATTAAAAACAAAACAAAAAAAACTTTAGCTCCAAAACATTTATCCTTTATGAAGAGGAACTTTGAGGCCAAACTAGACAATTCAATAGAACCTGTATCAATCATTGGGTTGTTACCTATGTGAAGTTCCAGCATTGGGAGAGGAGAACAAAGAAAGCATAAAGCGTACAGACTGGAAACCGTGACATGGACTCAGACTCAGGTGAGTTCCTTCGCATACATTTTAAACTTATATCTTCTTCTTCTTCTTTTAATAGCCAGCATCGGGGTTCTGAAACTTTGGTGGTCACCAAAACCACTCAACAGGCTAATAAAACTTAAGAGTTCCAAGGCTTGCCTCTGACACTCATACTCCTTTTATCTGGGCTTTCCCAAGAATATGAACTCTTAGAGAAGGTAATCTACGTGCCTTTCCTTAAATAGAACAGTTATATGTCTTCCTTGCTGAAAGGAATGGAGGGGTTTGACTCCAAGTTGCTATTTTTGATGGCTGAATAACTTAAAACTATGGTTCTCAACCTAAATTATCTCTTGGGCCAAAAACTAAATTCACTCCCCTAGAGTTGAGATAAGTCATGGAGATGGTGAAGAGGGAGAACAATGGAAAAGTAGAGCCCAAAATCCTAAAATATGCTAACATAAAATAACTTCATTTTAAAGAATTCAAGCAGTTTTCTTTATGCCAAATATGAGTGACCATGACCCAGTGCGTGGAGTCAAATTATCTTGAAAGACCTGATGTACTGGGGACAAAGATACATGATATTTTACTTTTTGAGACAAGTCTCACATAACCCAGATTGACCTCAAATTCACTGTGTTGCCGAGGATGGCCCTGAGCTCTTAATTCTCCTGGAATATGCCAATACATCAAGCTTTTACATGGACTTTTACAGTCACAGAACAAAAGAGTGTCATAAACAAAGGTCTTGACTGAATATATGGCTGTAGCCTCAGGTAGGCAGCTACAAAAGGGCATAGGGATTTCCTATACATACCTGACTGAGATGGCGTGGCCGTCTCAGCATAACATACATGCTCAATCCACGGTTGAGCTATTACATCAAATAAAGATGCTAACAGAAATTGGCTATTACACCACTATATTTGGGCTATCACACCACTACAGTTGGGCTGTCACACCACTACAGTTGGGCTATCACACCACTACAGTTGACATTGGCTCTTATTTGTGCAGCATTCTATCTCTCCACAATCACAAAACCCTAGTAAGTCAAGGACAACGAGTCTTTAGGCTCCAATACACAGAGAACTTCAGTTCGCTACTTAGTGAACTGGAATTTGCCACCTGTCTCCTTGGAATCCCAAGTTTTCCTAGCACAGAACAGAATTACCTCCAAATTTTCCATGAAAATGGAGTGGTTTTGTGGATATCCAATATCATTTTTGTTTCTAACTTGTTGAAAGATGTTAAACTTTGTCAAACATGCCTTTAATCCCAGCACTTGGGAGGCAGAGGCAGGCAGATTTCTGAGTTCCAGGCCAGCCTGGTCTACAGAGTGAGTTCCAGGACAGTCAGGACTACACAGAGAAACCCTATCTCGAAAAACCAAAAAAAAAAAAAAAAAAAAAAAAAAAGATAATGTAGGTTTTATTTTTGTTCTGTTAATATGGTGACCTAAATTGTTTAACATTCAGATATTCATGCAACTTCACGTTTCTAGGAAAAACTTATTTGGTCATGTTATAATATGTTCTAAAATGTATTACTGGGGTCAGAGAGATGGCCAGGAGACAACGGTGCTTGCTACCAAGCTTCATGACCTGAGTTCTTTCCTGAAATGAAAAGCAACTTCCACAGGTTTTCCTCTGACTTTCAAATGCATACCATGGCAAATATATGATGCGTATGCTCACAAATTCAAATAAATAAATAAACAAATAAATGGAATTTATAATTTGGAAAGATATTTGTGTTGAGGTGAAGCTATAGTTCAGTTGGTAGAGCATTTATGTAAAGTGGACAAAGTTCTGGATTTAGTCCCCAGTGCTGAATAAGCCTGGTGTGGTGACACAGGCTTTGAATCTTGGCAGTTTCAAAGTAAATCCAGGAGGATCAGAAGTTCAAGAGCCTTAGCTTACAGTGCCTTAAAGGCCAGCCTGGTTCAAAAAAATAAAAGAGAATTTTTGTGTCTATATCCATGAAGAATATTATCCTGTAGTTTCTGTTTATTGTAAATTTTTCATCTGATTTTGGAATTGTGGGTATACTTGCCTTATAAAGCAAGTTGAAGGGGATATTTGTGTAAGATTGGTTTTATTTTTTTTTCTCAAATATTTGAAAAAAAATCCTAGCACTAAGCTCTGCCTCCCTTTCAGGGGCAGCACTTCAAATATCAATTCAGTTCTTTCAGATATCACTAGCACATTTATGGTTCAAAGATAACCATTTGAGCAAGATACATGGGCAAACTATGGAACTTCCTATCTTTCTTCCTTCTGTTGTTTATGTCTCTCACTTTCTAGTATTCTTAGTTGCCCTAAACCTGGCTATCTGGTTCTTCAAAACAGGGAAAAAAAAAAACCGTGCTATTTGCCTAGCTTATTTCATTTAACAGAGTGATCTCAAATTGCATCCATTTCCCAGCTAATGACTTGATATCATTTTCTTTATGGATGAATAAAGCTCCACTGGGTTCTATCTTAGTTACTGTTTTGTTGCTGTGAAGAGAAACCATGATGGAGGCAACTCTGAAAGCATTTAATTGGAGACTTTCTTGCCAGTTTTAGAGAGTTAGTTCATGATCATCGTGGTGGAAATAGACGGGCACGATATTGGAGTAATGGCTGAGAGTTTTACATTCTCATTTGCAGGCAGCACTCAGAGAGGGGGAGGAGAGACAGACACACAGACACACAGACAGAGACAGAGAGGGACAGAGACAGAGATAGAGAGACAGAGAGGAATAGAGATAGAGACATGGACTGAGAGACTAGGCCTAACCTGTGCTTTTGGAAACTCAAACCCTACTCCCAGTGACACACCAACTCCAACAAGACCACACCCCCTAATTCTTTTAAACTCTTCCACTAACTGGTGTCTAAGCATTCAAATGTATGACCCTACAGGGCCGGCCAGTCTCATTCAAACCACCACAGTATACAAGCCACTGTTTTTCTTTATCAGTTGGCATCAGTTGGCAGATAACCTTTGGCTTATGCTGAATAGTGTTATAAGAAACATAGATGTTCAGATATCTCTGTGTTGTATAGACTTAGAGACCTTTGGATATATACCCAGGAATGAGTCATGTGGAAGAGGAACCTCTATAATGACTTTCATAGTGTAAACCACTTTACATCCCACTAGCAGTGACAATGGTTCCTCTTTCCTCACCCCCTCACCACTGTTTGTTGTTTTCATAACAACAGGCACTCTGACTTGAGGGATAAAATATCACTATGGTTTTAATTTTAATTTCTCTGACCCCTGAAAATGTTAAATATCCTTTATGGTTTTGGCCATTTGTACTTCATCTTTTGAGAACTGTCTTTCATCTCATTAGCCTATTTATTGATTGAGTTGTTTGAGTTTTAAATTTTAGTTATTAAATATTCTTTATATATTCTATTATTAATCTTCCATCAAATGTATAACTAGCAGAGTTTTCCCCCCGTTCTGTAAAGCATCTCTTTGTCTGATTGCTTCCATTGCTGTGCAGAAGCTTTTGAATTTCATGCAATCCCATTTATCTATTCTTGTGTTATTTTCTGAGCCACTGGACTCCTTCTCCTATGCCAAATATTGAAATGTTTTCCTCTAAAATTTTCAGAAGTTCATGTCATACATTAAAGTCTTTAATCTGCTTTGAACTGTTTTATTTTGCGGTCTTGTTTACTTTTTTACATGTGGATAACCAGTTTTCCCAGTTCAATTTGTTGAGAAGGCTGACTTTTCAACATGTATGTTTTGATAGTTTTGTCAAAAACCTAGTAGGTAGCTATAGCTGTGTGGGTTCTTTATCTACTCCGCTGATCTGCATGTCTTTTTATTCCCCATAACCATGATGTTTCATTATGACACAACACATTTTTTAAATAAAAAACAAAACAGAAAGCCCTGGCTGACTTCAAACTCATAATCTTCTCAACATAGTTCCTAAGTAGCCAAATTATAGGCATTTTCTATCATCCCCAACTTATTTCAATTATAATATTTGAGAAACTCGGGTTATTTCTCTAATTATCTTGCTCAAAATACACGAGCATAGGACCTTTACATCACAGTCTTAGATACTCAAGCTTCCTGATCTTACAATGCTGAAAAGTGTTTTCACTGGGCTGAACCACCCTCCTAGCCTAGAAATGGAGGTAGATATATCTTATAGAAAGTTTCAGGATCACAGGGAATTGCAATGGTGTATAGACACAGTAGCCCCACATAGCAAGTGATGAGAACTCACTTACCTGGCTCAGATAGCTACTGCTCTGTTTCCCATTATCCTCCTCACCCAGTTACCCAAGAAAGTTGATTCAGCTTGGCTCACTACAGTTTTCTTAGCTTCTGTCCTTCTCTGCTCCAGACACTGGCTTCCCTCTCTAAGACTTGTAAACAAAACTCTCATCTGCAGAACCTTTCTGCTGTGAGAGTTAATTCTCTGTGTTAGCAAGGAATTGATCTTCCAGAATTTTCATCTGTGGCCTTAGACTTATTTTGCTTTGTCTGTGGTCACACTTTGTCAGGCTATCCTAAGAAAGAGAAATTTCTTTTTCAATGGAAGCTTGCTATCAAGATTTATGAAGAGAAAATAAGAGAGAATAGAGAAAGCAATAGGAGACAGAAAGGGAGGGGAGGAAGAAAGACAGGGAAGACAGACAGAACATTCTCTAGACATTTATTGAATAACTGAATGAATGAATCTGGGAACTTGAGCCCTTTTGTATACAAGAAACTACAGCTCAGAAAGGTTAAAAATTTTGCACAAGGGCACAATAGCGGGGCCCACTTTGATTTCAAATCTTTTGGTCCAGTTCCACTTCTCTTTTCTCCTACACCTACCACGAACCTTCACAACTGAGACTTCACAATGCCAGTCTACCAGGAGAAGCGGGGTTTGTGACAGATGTAAATCAATGCTTTGTGAAAGTTTTTCTACGGGGAAAAAAAATGTTCCTTAGTGACTTTATGTAGTGGCTCAATTCTCAATCTTGTTATAAATAGTTCACCAGTGGAATCTGGCCCATGGACCTTACTCTTTTTTTTTTTTGTAGCATGGATTATAATGATCTCTATCCCAACCATGTGGATTTAAACCCAGCATGTCTATCATTTCAGATGCTTTCAGTATCCCTGCCTCCTGGGTCCAGATGGAGTCCTCTACAGCCCTTTATGACTATCATGATAATTTGAGTCTTCTATGTGAGAACAATGCCATCTTTTTTTCCACCATCTCCACCATTGTCCTGTACTCTCTGGTATTCCTCCTCAGCCTGGTGGGTAACAGCCTGGTTCTGTGGGTCTTGGTGAAGTATGAGAACTTAGAGTCACTCACCAATATCTTCATCCTCAACCTGTGTCTCTCAGACCTCATGTTCTCCTGCCTACTGCCTGTGTTGATCTCAACACAATGGGGTTGGTTTCTAGGCGACTTCGTCTGCAAGTTCTTCAACATGATCTTCTGCATCAGCCTCTACAGCAGCATCTTCTTCCTTACTATCATGACCATCCACCGATACCTGTCTGTAGTGAGCCCCATCTCTACTCTGGGTATCCATACCCTCCGCTACCGTGTGCTGGTGACCCTATCTGTGTGGGCAGCCAGCATCCTCTTCTCCATTCCTGATGCTGTCTTCCACAAAGTGATTTCCTTAAGGAAATGTGATTATTCTGAATTTCATGGGTTCGTGGCCTCAGTCTACCAACACAATATCTTCTTCCTCCTCTCCATGGGGATCATCCTCTTCTGTTATGTACAGATTCTCAGGACCTTGTTTCGCTCAAGGTCCAGACAGAGACACCGAACAGTCAGGCTCATCTTCACCATTGTGGTAGCATACTTCCTCAGCTGGGCTCCCTACAACCTCATTCTCTTCCTGAAAACTGGAATCATTCAGCCGAGCTGTGAAAGCAGACAGCAGCTGGACATTGCTATGGTCATCTCTCGCCATTTGGCTTTCTCCCACTGCTGCTTCAACCCAGTGCTTTATGTCTTTGTTGGAGTTAAGTTCCGCAGACACCTAAAAAGTCTCCTCCAGCAGGTCTGGCTGTGCCGGAAGACAGCCAACGCTGTTCCATTCTCCTGTGCCCCTGGTGCCTTTACATATGAAGGCCCCTCTTTCTACTGAGAGGAGAGGATGGTCACATGGAGATGACTGGGAGAACTGAAGGAAGACAAGAAGAAGTGTATCAGGAAGAAAAATATAACAGTGAAGATACTAGCAACTATTGCAGAGGTGTGGAGGAAAAACATAATAGCTGGACAATCTAAAGCAACACTTCTGCACTCGGTTCATCATTCATTCTCTTACTTAGACATAGATTGCTTATCAGTGAATAGTCATAAGATTCTAAATAGAAGGATTTCTGGACTTTAGAAGGGCTTGAAGTTAATACTATGTGCTAACTGTGCAGTGAAGTTGCTGGCATATAATGTTGCCCCAACCTATTTTTTTTTTCACCTTGGTGGTTGCTGACTCTGTGGTTCTTAGCAGCTACTGAGAAAGCTGTCTTTGGGACAAGAATAATTACGTCTTCAAACATTGTACAGTCACAATGAAGTCTAGATCATAAAATCCCACTAAAATGAAGATAGTTTTGTATTCTGGCAACAGCTGCAAACACATAAACTGGCTTTTAAATATTTAGCTCATGTAAAGAGCATTCTTGTGAGGTCTGACTGGACCCAGTATAGGCTAGATGACCTAGCAAAAGGCCAGAGGGACAGAACCTAACTATTAGATAAAGAGTAAAACCAGATATGTGGTGTGTGAAGAGTGCCATAGATAGATAGGGAAGCCCCAGGGCGTTCCCTGGTTGGAAGTGTGCTTAAAAACCCCAGAGAAACTCCACTCTGAAAGTCCATCATGACTAGGCCTCCGACTCCACGCCAGTCTGGACTCTGATGAGACCCAAATGATCATCCAATACCCCACTGCACTGGGTATTGCCAGCGGAGCAAGACTCGCTGAGGCCACAGCCAAGGCCAAAAGAGGTGACAGAGAAGTCCTGAACCTGAGCCAAGAACAGGTTGTATTTATGAGTGACTGAGTGATGTGGATAGTAGCAGCCATAGCTTTAGTGTGTGCCTCCCTAGTTTGGTTTTGCATGTGTGCTGTGACTCTATTATATGACACTGTGACTTTCTTATATGAACCCAATATTGAAAGTAAAGCATTTGAAAGACCAGATCTCTACTCTTGCCTGTCTGTCATAATTCCCAAGGCACCTCCTGTCAGAATCAACTGACAGTCTGGGATATAAGTGCTCTAGACAGCTGGCATAGTCGGCAGGATCTACAGTAATTGTAGATTTTGCTTATGTATATATTTTGGCTAATTTGACACCCTAATTTGACTGGCCATTATTTCAAGGCCATTCCTTGAAAACCGAAACCAAATTAAAGAGAAAGGTATCTCGGAACTTCAGGCTCGTACCAACCACCCCGATGCCAACTCTGTGACAGGAGGAAGAGCTGGTGGAAGTGCTGGGAAAGCCTGATCGGGAAACACCACCCTCCTTAAGGGTGCAGAATACCGAGCAAACCAACCACCCCAATGCCAACTCTGTAACAGAAGGAAGAGCTGGTGGAAGTGCTGGGAAGAGATTCCAAGATCCCTGACTCATGTTAAAATTTTTAAGCAAACGTGCTGAAAGACAAGCTGATTTGAAATTTGAACAATTGCTGAAGGCTCAGGCAGTGTCGAACTGGTCTTGGTATTTAAGGAAAAAGGAAATTAAATTGCTTTACTGGATAGCTGATATTCTGTGGAAATGAAGTCCATCATTAGGAAAATGAAGGGGCTACAAGTATCTCCAGTTACTGGCAGAGAACCAGTTACCCAAGAGAAGAATAAGCGGATGGAGAGAGCACAGGCAGTAGAAGGTAGAATTGGCATGCAACGCACCTCTGTTAAGGTGGACCTAAATAGTCCTGAACTAGTCACACCACTAATTGAAAAGGCGCCTAAAAAGGAAGTACCTGCTCTTTTAATGAAGACAGTGCAAGATATAGACAAAGACAGACTTATGGTCAAAAGGCTAGCCATGAATGTTTTACGGAAGCAGAGGGACCTGATCAACCCCGAACCTTCCACAGTTCCATCCTTCTGGGTGGTCACTACCAGTAAAAAGACTCCCCTAATTAGGCAGGCGATACAAGGCCTCAACCCATTCTCATCAGGTTGCCCAAACCAGCCCCAATGGGCCCCCGGAGTAGAAGTAGCGGAGTCATGTCCATACAACCCTCAGGAGTTGTCGGACCTTAGACGGGATTTTGCCCAGAATGGGCAGAAGGATGCCCAATTTATAGTCAGATTGTGGGAAAAGGGGGCTGACACAATCATATTGCATGAGCAGGAAATGAGAAGAATAAAAAGCATAGTAGAGAACCCATCAATTTATGAGGCTTTAGAACACTGTCTTGACTCCTCTAGAGGGGATACTCACCCCTTATTAGACTGGATTACTGCAGCTTGGAGATTAGCTTTCCCTACTCTGAATTTAACACAGTTTGAGACAGCTGGTAAATGGAACACCTACACAGAGGCAATACAAATCTGCCGCAAATTAGGCATTCTATGGTTCATTTATAATCAAGCCCCAACTCTTTTTTGAACAAACTTAATGAAACCAAAAGAAAGGAAGTTAACATTTTATGTATAGCAGATTTTCCTAACCTACCACGGTATGGTAACTTAACACCAGTTGATTATAATTTCCAGAAATATAAATATGTAAGACAGAAAATATTAAATGGCATTACTGTTAATTATACATTGCCAATCCCAAGGACAGAAACTAAGCAACAATGGGATTGGGAATCTATGTGGAAAAAGATACTACCATTAGGTGTAGAACATTGGAGATACCCCATAGCACTTACATCAGTATTACCACAGCCATGGTCCACACTTGTCAGAAGCCAGGACCCTCGTCCCTCACCCTCACCCCTATCTCTCCCCACCTACAACCTCTCCCCACCTGCACAATGTCCCCTGCAGCTTGGCAACCATAAGATCTTGCCTGGCAGCTGCAGGTAGATTCAAAGCAGTGTACCGTGTCTTTTGAGAAAAGGAGTCAGATCACCAATTGTTTTAAGGCACAGGCCCGAGAAGATTCTGTACTTTCCCACTATACTTTCCTACCACCTGGCCTTTCTCACCCCCTCCCCTTGTAAAGCATATTATAAAATGGTGTCTCTCGCTCAAATATATGACTCTTGACAAGCAACTGCTTCCTTGAGTCCTTTCTCTCTCTTGCCCGTTCTTCTTTTTCAGGTTGGGGTTCCTTGCCCTCCCATGAATTACAAGAGCCTCGGGTCGGGTCAGGTGGCTCCCAGACGTGGGGCTTGAGGCACAGACTCCCTCCGGACGAACCTTCATTGAGGCGTGCGCACGACATCTAGATTGAGTGAGACAGGGATTGTCGCCCGCGACCTGTCGTCCTCGGGTGAGTTTCATTTTCATTCCGTCCCACAAGAATGGGCCATTCTTTGTCGAAGGAGGTTGCCTTCATAAAGGACCTCAAACATGCACTCAGAGAGAGAGGAATAAGGGTTAAAAAAAGGATCTCATAAGTTTTTTTGTCTTTATTGATGAAAAGTGTCCTTGGTTTATGATTGATGGTCCTACCATCCATCCCAAGAAGTGGCAGAAAGTAGGACGTGAATTAAATGAGAAAATTAAAGTTGAAGATGATGCTACTGTTACTGCAACAATTTTTTCTTTTTGGGGTATTATTAGAGATATTATTGAAAATGCAGATAACGATTCAGGGAAGCGACAGCTTTTGTCTGTTGCTGAATATTGCTTATCACAATCTCAGTCCAATTCTACCTGGCCATCTCGGCAGCCCTCCCGGCCTCCATCTCGGGCCTCTGTTCCTTTTACTCTTATAAATACCCCTCCTGACCAAGCCTTCTCTGCTTCTGATTCGTCCCACCTCTATTCAGATTTGCCTTCTCTTGATCCCCCTCCCCTAAATTCTCAGCCTCCTCCTTATGCTTCTTCAGCCGCTGCGGCCGCCATAGCTCCAGCTTCTGCCGCTGGCTCTGATCCACAGATTGCTTTTTCCACTCATCTTTGTAACCCTGTTTTACAAACGCCATGTTCGCCCTCTACTAGTGAACGCAAACGCTCGACAGGTTGCGCCGCAGGGCCTACTTCCCTCTGTCCCCCTTGCCTTACCGACCCAGAATCTTTGAATTCCGCAGCCGCTGACACCCCGGAAGATAAAGCAGCCCGATATCACAATCCTGATCAGCCTTCTCTTGTGGCGCCTTCTGCCCCCCCCCCTCCCCGCCCCCGACATTTGCCTTCCCGACATTCCCTGCCGGTTTGCCTAATTCTCTTGCTGATACTCGGGACCACCTATCCTCTCAGGTTCGGGAACTGACGGATATTCTCCGCCTTCAGAAACAACAGTTTCAAGTCTCTCAGTTCTTTGTTCTTCTTCCACTGTCCCTTTTCAAGATTCCTTTCGCCTAGCCTTTCCTGTTACTCGATCACAGGTTGCTTCCTCATCAAAGCCTGTAACTTCTGACTCCCGAACTCTAGCCTTTGGACTCCACTGCCACCTCCAGTTGCCTGGTCTGGCACTCGGCACTCCCCTTCCTCTGCTCCTGCTGCATCTTCTTCCCACTTTTCTCCTGATTCTTCCTCTCATCTTTCTTGTAAGCCCTCCAGAACACCCCGCCCCCAGCCCGAGATTGAGGCCGGTTCCTCTGAGGATGAATCTAGTACTGAAGTTGAAAATAAAAGTGATGATGAAGATTCTACGGGGGACCCTACAATCTTTAAAAAAACTCCGTTTTAGACATCTTGAAAAGTTAAATTCAGCCGTTAGAAACTATGGTCCTAATGCCCCCTTTACTCTTTCCCTCCTTGAGAGTCTTGGTGGAGGTGGATATTTAACTCCAAATGAATGGCTCACTGTCGCTCAATCCGTCCTGACTCAGGGACAGTTCCTTTCTGGGCAAGCTGACTGGGCTGACCGTTGCAGGTCACAAGCGCAAGCCAATCTCTGGAGCACACGCTCGCCCTCCAATAAATGGACACTTGATAAACTCCTGGGTCGAGGGAAATATGCCTCCAACTTAAGACAACAAAAATTTTCTCTGGGTCTCTTAGCTCAGTCCTCTTCGGCGGCTATGAGTGCCTGGAGAACCATTCCCATGAAAGGCTCTGTTCTCTCCCCATTGACTAAAGTTACTCAGGGCAATCAAGAAGAGTTTTCAGAGTTTGTCGCTCGCTCGCCTTCTAGAAGCGGCTGAGAGATCTCTGGGACCTGGCCAGGGAGAAAATAAACTTCTCCAACAGCTTGCTTATGAGAATGCTAACTCTGCCTGTAGGGCTGCCCTTCGAGGAAAATATAAAAATAAAGATTTAGATGAGATGATTCATATCTGCAAAGATGTAGATCCCTTTGCCCAGAAGGTCTCGCAAGCCATCAATCTGGCTGTGGGAGCAGCCACTAATGGTGGAGCGGGTGGATCCACCTGTTTCAGATGTGGTCAATTGGGTCACTTTGCTAAACAGTGCCCTCAGAGTAGACCTATGGCTCAGCCCCCACCTCAACTGAAGGGAGAGCGTCCGCCTCCATTGACCCCTTGCCCTCGCTGTAAGCGAGGCAGACACTGGGCTAACACCTGCCGCTCCAAAACTGATGTTCTGGGCAACCCCCTCTCTCCCCTTCCAGGAAACGGGGTGCGGGGCCAGCCCTGGGCCCCTCAGCCAGTCTCCTTCCTGCCAGCCTCGGGGAACAGCCAGGCAGGGCCACACCAAACCCTCCATCAACAGCTCTGAAACCAGCCTCAGCCCTCCGTAGGGCTACCCCAGGGAGCGCAGGACTGGACCTCTGTGCCTCCTCCAATACAATATTAGATGCAGACAGAGGAGTCCAGATAATTCCTACTGGTGTTTTTGGGCCCCCTCCATCCCAGACTTATTATCTTATCTTGGGCAGAGCGTCTGCCATGCTTCAAGGCATTACCATCTTTCCTTCAATTGTTGATAATGACTACTCTGGAGAAATTAAAGTTTTGGCCACTAGCTCCAGAGGGCCTCTCCACATCTATCAGGGACAACACCTTGCACAGGCCTTCCCCCTCCCATTGGATACCTCACTACCCTCCTTGGGCCCATCTAGGGGAGCTTACACCCCAGGGTCCTCAGATGTTTATTGGGTCCAGAGACTATCACAAGAACACCCACAACTCAAACTTAAACTCAATGGCAAAGCTTTTGAGGGCATTCTTGATTCAGGAGCAGACTCTACAGTTATTTCACAGGCCTCTTGGCCCTCCTCTTGGCCCTGTCAGCCTTCTTTAACCCACCTTCAAGGCATTGGCCAGTTCACTAACACCCTTCAAAGCTCCCAATTATTAACTTGGGAGGATACTGAGGGTAATACTGGACATGTTAGACCATTCATTGTACCTGACCTTCCTTTAAACTTATGGGGTCGAGATGTTTTGAGTCAAATGGGAGTTCTTATGTTTAGCCCCTCTGCGGCTGTTACCCACCAGATGTTAGACCAGGGGTTTATCCCTGGACAAGGCTTGGGCAAACACAACCAAGGGATCCCCACTCCAATTGCTGTTACACCAAAGACCTCAAGCTCAGGATTAGGTTATGATTCAAATTTTTCCTAAGGACCATTGCTCCCCCTGCACACCAGGCAGATAAAATCACCTGGAAGTCAGATTCCCATGTCTGGATCAACCAATGGTCCCTCCCCCAACATAAACTCTCAGCGGCCATGCAGTTAGTGCAGGAACAATTAGATACTGGCCACATTGAACCCTCCACCTCCCCTTGGAATACTCCCATTTTTGTGATACAAAAGAACGGAGGCAGATGGAGATTGCTCCAAGACCTCAGAGAAATTAATAAGACTATGGTCCCAATGGGAGCCCTTCAGCCTGGCCTCCCCTCTCCTGTGGCAATACCTAAGGGTTACAACAAGATGGTTATTGATTTGAAAGATTGTTTTTTCTATATCCCCCTATACCCAGAGGATAGGAAGCGCTTTGCCTTTAGCCTTCCCATTGTTAACTGCATTGGGCCATCTCCAAGATTTCAGTGGAGGGTTCTACCTCAAGGCATGGCTAATAGTCCCACCCTTTGTCAAAAGTTTGTGGCCCAGGCCATTGATCCCTTTTGTCTTAGGTACCCTGAATTGTACATCATCCATTACATGGATGACATCCTTTTGGCAAGTCCTAATGAGACCACCCTGTTTAGAATTGGTCAAGAGTTGGTAGCTGCCCTTCAAGACCTTGGGCTACAGATTGCTCCCGAAAAGGTCCAGCTACAGCTCCCATACTTATTCTTGGGTTTTGAGCTTTATCCCTCTAAGGTCCTTTCTCAAAAAATTGAACTTAAAAAAGATTCCTTACAAACACTTAATGATTTTCAACACCTTTTGGGAGATATAAATTGGTTACACCCCTATTTAAAATTAACAAATGGAGAGCTTAAGCCTCTATTTGACATTCTTTGGGGAGACTCTGATCCCTCCTCCCCCCCCCCCCCCCCCGTGTTTTAACCCCCGAGGCCACC